>QRFJ01000014.1:1886018-2158518 GCA_006176705.1 Cocos nucifera
TTTGCAATATCTGGGATTTTATGAAGTGTTGGTGCAGAATCTGACTGATGTCGAATCGAGCTGGAACTGAGAAAGAAGAGGTCACCATCGATGATCTGCAAAATAAAGTTTCATCCAGAGTCAGTGGTGGTGGCTCCGGTAGAATCCTCCAACGATCAAGTCAGCTCTTCTGGCCAACAAGAATGGAGTGCTCAAGAAAGAGTTCGACAGAGTTTTGAAAAGGAGAAGAGAGCTTAGAGAAAATATATCTAGAGGGTCATTTTTATAAATGGAGCTTGTCGTAACCATCTGATAGTAGACCGCTCTGAACCACGTAAAATTTATTATGGAGAGAGGTGTTGCTCGTAATAGACTGATAATGATAGTCGTAACCATCCGGTAGTGGACCACTCAGGATCATGTGGAGTTTATTATGGAGAGAGGTATCCATTGTCGTGATGTGGCCATTCGTTGAGATTTAATAGTCGAAGTTTGGAGGAAGTAGGTGTTGGTGGGTGAAAAGCTTTGACATATATTAATTTTAGAGGAGTTCAGACTCTTAAAGAGAATATGGCTAGAGAAGATCATCCGGAAGGAATACTAGCTAAAATCTGAAAGTAATCCATTGAAGAAATCCAACTGAAGAAGAAGTTTGGAAGGAGCTGGGCTCCTGGAGGAATCCAATTGAAGGAGAAGTTCGAAAGAAGTTCGATTCCTGGAGGAGTTCGACTGAAGGAGAAATTCGGAAGGAGTTCAGCTCCTGTAGAGATTCGATTGAAGAAAAAATCTGGAAGGAGTTCGGCTCCTGAAGAAATTTGACTGAAGAAAAAATTCGAAAGGAGTTTAGCTCCTGAAGGAGCTTGACTGAAGGAGAAGTCCGAGAGGAGTTCGGCTCCTGGAGGAATCCAACTAAAGGAGAGAAGTTCGGCTCCTGGAGAAACTTGACTGAAGAAAAAGTTTGAAAGAAGTTCAGCTTCTGGAGGAACTTAACTAAAGGAGAAGTTCGGAAGAAGTTTGGCTCCTGGAGGAACTTGATTGAAGAAGAAGTCTGGAAGGAGTTCGGCTCCTTGAGGAATCTGACTGAAGGTAAAATCCGAAAGAAGTTTGGCTCCTATAGAGATCCAACTGAAGGAGAAGTTCGAAAGGAGCTCGGCTCCTGGAGAAACTTGACTAAAGAAAAGTTCGAGAGGAGTTTGGCTCCTTGAAGAACTTGACTGAAGGAGAAATTCGAAAGAAGTTGGACTTCTGGAGGAATTCGACTGAGGAAGAAGTCCGACTCTTGAAGAAGTCTGATCGAGGAAGAAGTCTGGGAGGAGTCCGGCTCTTGGAGAAGTCCGATCGAAGGAGAAGTCTAGAAAGAGTCTGACTTTTGGAGAAGTTCGATCGAAAGAAAAATTTGGAAGAAGTTTGGCTCCTGGAGAAGTCCAATCGAAAGAGAAGTCTTGAAGAAGTCCGACTTCTAGAGGAATTTGACTGAGGAAAAAATTCGAAAGAAGTTTGGCTCCTGGAGAAGTCCGATCGAAGGAGAAGTCTAGGAGGAGTCCAGCTTTTGAAGAAATTCGACTGAGGAAGAAGTTCGAAAGGAATCTGGCTCCTAGAGAAGTTCGATCGAATGAGAAGTCTAAGAGGAGTCCGACTCCTGGAGAAATTCTACTAAGGAAGAAGTTCGAAAGGAGTCCGGCTTCTGAAAAAATTCGATCGAAAGAGAAGTCTGGGAGGAGTCCGACTTCTGAAGGAGTTTGGCTGGAATTCGATCGCTGGAGGAGTTCGAGAGGGGTTCGACCGCTGAAGGAGTTCGACTGAAGTTCAACCGTTGGAAGAAGAATTTTTAATTGAAGCTCTTTCATGATTGCTAGTTATATTAGGCTAAGCATCATACTGAACTTCGATGGGAGTGGAGTTTATCCCCAACAATAGTCCCCTCACTCCTAAGTTCGAGATTTAAAGGAAAAGAGTACAAAAAAGATAACTGCCGAAGTCCTGTTCTGGCTTCTGTACCCACTGAGATTGAAGCTCAGAGGAGATCTTATCTTCTGTTAAAGTTGAAGCTCGGAGGAGATCTTATCTCCAGTCGAGGTCGAGGGAGATCTTATCTTCTATTGACGTTGAAGGTGAAGCTCGGGAGAGATCTTATCTCCAGCCGAGGTTGAAGAAAATCTTATCTTCTGTTGACGTTGAAGTTGAAGCTCGAAGAAGATCTTATCTCTAGTCGAGGTTGACGTTGAAGTTGAAGCTTGGAGGAGACCTTATCTCGAGCCAAGATTGAAGGAGATCTTATCTCTTATTGACGTTAAAGTTGAAGCTCATGAGAGATCTTCGATCCTGAGTTCCCATACTTGCTGCTTGTTACTGATGCCGAGCTCGTTGTGGATACCGAGCTCATTATGATCGTCGAACCTGGACCTCTCTTACAAATTGGGATAAGGTCCTGTCTTTCACATTTGATGTAGTCAGATTATCGTGAAAAAATATGGGTAAGGATTCTCCACCAAGCTTCTTTCTTTTCCATATCTTTGATCTATGAGGTTCTGACTTTTGCTCATGTTAGGACGAGGTTCTCCTCCTATTCCTAATAGGCTGTAGGGGTGCATTAGGTTCATTATCGGGGCTTCTCTTCTCATCTCATCTAAGATGAACGAGGCCTTCGACTTTGCTCACGTTAGGATGAGATTCTCCTTCTATTTCTAATGGACTATAGGGATGTATTTAGGATCATTATCGGGGCCTCTCTTCTCACATCATCTAAAATGAACGAGGCCTTCAACTTTGCTTATGTTAGGATGAGATTCTCCTCTTGTTCCTAATGGGACCGTGGGGGCGTATAAGGGCCGTTGTCAAGGTCTCTCCTCCCATCTCATCTAAAATGAACAAGGTCTTTCACTTTGCTCACATTAGGATGAGGTTCTCCTCCTGTTCCTAATGAACTAGATCTTCAACTTTGCTCAAGATCTCTCCCCCCATCTCGTCTAAAATGAACTAGATCTTCAACTTTACTTACGTTAGGATGAAGTTTTTCTCCTATTTCTAATGGGCTATGGGGGCACATAAGGATCGTTGTCAGGATCTCTCCCTCCATCTCATCTAAAATGAACGAGGTCTTTGACTTTGCTCACATTAGGATGAGGTTCTCCTCCTATTTCTAACAAGCTATGGGGGCACATAAGGGCCGTTGTCAGGGCCTCTCCCCCCATCTCATCTAAAATGAATGAGATCTTCGACTTTGCTTAGATCTAGCGGCACTGGGTAGTCACCTTCTTTCAAGGTATTTCTTGGGATTGAGGGAGAGGATGGAGATGAACCTTGAAGAAGAAGATTGGTAAGGTCGACTGAGCACTCTTTTAAGAACAAAGGTATCTCAGGGATAGAGGGCCCTTCCTCTAGCGTCAATCCTGTTGGTACAGAATTTGGTTGATGCTAGATCGAGCTGGAGCTGAGGAAGAAGAGGTCACCGTCGGTGATCTGCAAAACAAAGTTTCATCCGAAGTCGATGGTGGTGGCTCCGGCAAGATCCTCTGATGATCAAGTCAGCTCTTCTAACCAACAAGAATGGAGTGCTCAGGAAAGAGTTTGATAGAGTTTTGGGAAGAAGAAAAAAGCTTAGAGAAAATGTATCTGGAGGGTCCCTTTTTATAGACAAAGCTTATCGTAACCATCCGATAGTGGACCGCTCTGGGTCATATAAAATTTATTATGGAGATAGGTATCACTCGTAATAGACTGATAATGACAGTCGTAACTATTTGATAGTGGGTCACTCAGAGCCATGTAGAGTTTGTTATGGAGAGAGGTAATCGTTGCCGTGATGTGGCCGTTCGTTGAGATTTAATAGTCGAAGTTCAAAAAAAGCAGGCATTGGTGGATGAAGAGCTTTGACATATATCAATTCTAGAGAAATTCGGACTCCTAAAGAGAATACGGCTAGAGGAGATCATCCGAAAGGAATGCTAGCAAAAATATGAACGTAATCCACTGGAAAAATCCAACTGAAGAAGAAATTTGGAAGGAGTTCGACTTCTGAAGGAATCCAACTGAAGAAGAAGTCTGGAAGGAGTTCAGTTCCTAGAGGAGTCCGACTGAAGAAAAAATTTGGAAGGAGTTTGGCTCCTGTAAAGATTCGACTAAAGAAGAAGTCTAGAAGGAGTTTGATTCCTAGAGAAACTTGACTGAAGAAAAAATTCGAAAGGAGTTCGGCTCTTGAAGAAACTTGACTGAAGGAGAAGTTCAGGAGGAGTTTGGCTCTTGGAGGAATCCGACTGAAGGAGAAGTCTAAAAGGAGTTAAGCTCCTAGAGAAACTTGACTGAAGGAGAACTCTTGAAGGAGTTCGACTTCTGAAGAAACTTGACTGAAGGAGAAGTTCGAAAGAAGTTTAGCTCCTGGAGGAACTTGATTGAAGGAGAAGTCTGGGAGGAGTTCGGCTCCTGGAGAAATCTAACTGAAGAAGAAATTCGAAAGAAGTTTGGCTCCTATAGAGATCCAACTGAAGAAAAAGTTCGGAAGAAGTTCGGCTCCTGGAGAAACTTGACTACAGAAGAAGTTCGAGAGGAGTTCGGCTCCTAGAGGAACTTGACTGAAGAAGAAATCCAAAAGAAGTTGGGCTCCTGGAGAAGCTCGGTCAATGGAGAAGTCTGGAAGGAGTCCAGCTCCTAGAGAAGTCCGACCGAAGGAGAAGTCTGGGAGGAGTCTAGCTTCTAGAGAAGTTCAACCGAAGGAAAAATTTAGAAGTCTGACTCCTAGAGAAGTCTGACCGAAGGAGAAGTCTAAGAAAACTCCGGCTCTTGGAGGAATTCAATTGAGGAAGAAGTCTGGAAGAAGTCCGGCTCCTAAAGAAGTCTGACCGAAGGAGAAGTCTGGAAGGAGTCTGGCTCCTGGAGGAATTCGATTGAGGGAGAAGTCTGGAAGGAGTCCAGCTTCTGGAGATGTCCGACCGAAGAAGAAGTCTGAGAGAAGTCCGGCTCCTGGATAAGTTTGGCTTGAATTCGACCGCTGGAGGAGTTCGAGAGTGGTTCGACTGCTGGAGGAGTTTAGCTGGGGTTCAATCGCTAGAGGAAGAATTTTCAATCGAAACTCTTCCGTGATTGTTAGTTACAATAGGCTAAGCATCATATTGGACTTCGATCGGAGCGGGGTTTATCCAACATGGAGTATATCGGATTGGAAGGATACAGATGGATGTTGGTTTGATTACTTCATTACTTGAGCGATAGTGTCCAAACACACATATTTCATCTTCCATTTGGTGAGGTGACGATTACATTACAGGATGTCAGTGTGCTCACCGAACTTTCAGTTGATAGTGATGCAGTTATAGGATCTGATCCATAGTTTACCATTCCAAATCTATATGTGGTCGGCTACTAGGATTTGAGCTAGATGTCCATTTTTTTGATCATTCATGATTGAGGATGGAGTGTTTGGATAATTGCTATCGATATTTTCATATTGGAGATGATGCACCAGAGGAGATGGTGCAACAGTATGTCAAGGGTCAGATACTTCGATTGCTAGGAGGTGCCATTTTGCCCGATACTTCATCTAACAAGGTGAAGTTGATATTTTTACCACTATTAGAGGATTTAGATTTTGCATGCAGATTTAGTTGGGATAGTGTAGTATTAGCTTATTTGTGCGGGGCTATTTGCCATAGTTCGGATCATGATCAGACCGAGATTGGTAGTTATCTTGTATTATTATAGGTATATGGTATATATTTTAATTTTCAACATTCTATTATAGCTTTTATTAGAGATATCATTGCTAATTTTATTTGAATTAGCAGATTTGGGCATAGAAGAGGATGCCAACTATCAGCCCATTGCGGACATAGATTCTTGAGATGCCACCAATGCATTAGGATCCCGATGTTCCATTTTGACTGGACGCACCTTCAGGATATAGGTATAAAATTATTGGTTCCATTATTTAACATACAGTACTATTTTTATTCCACTAAAAATCTAATATGAATAAACTATTGTGCAGATGGAACGTTGCATTCAACGTTCACCATGTGTTGATGAAAATGGCATAGATTTATAGGTGCCAGCTAAATATATTGGCTAATACTAATGCACGTAGATGGATAATTTTGATTTATGTATCCTTATTATTTTATAGTATTCATAATCTACTACAAGATGAACTTACTAATCCAAATTTTTTTTTAAACCTATCGATTTTTATGGAAGCCATATACAGACGAGATTATGACTATACTACCACAGTATTGTATGACTTCTCGTGATATATGGACTGCTAGAATGTCGTGTATTTATTTTGATGTGGTGGAGTGGCACCTCCCAGATCGTGTGCTGTGGCAGTTTGGCCACATTCAGGGCATCCCATAGTATTTTGATACCAGCCAGCGACTTCATTGAATCGATCGACGAGGGAGAGCTAACATTGACTGGCATATCAGACATGCAGAGTACAACACCATTTGGAATGCACAACGAGATCATACAGTTTATGGTATGATATATTGGAAGGCCGTCCATATACCGAGGACTGCATAGTTTGGTTTCTTAGTATTACAGTATGGGTCATTGGATAGCCTCGACATGCAGTTTCAGGATATTAGGATGAGAGTTCTACAATGCGGATGTTGGTAAGTCCATTAAAATTATGCATTATATATTCTATTCAATGTCATATTAAATTTTATACCAGTTGTATATTCTATAATGTATTGCTAATTTTCTTTTTATTATATAAACCAATCGGATGTCAGGTCTTATGTTGGACACTCGTCATGCCCTAGCTATGACTGATGAGGACGAGCGGACCCAGATACTACGAAAAATGGAGAGATCATGTGCGGGGACATTGATGGCGATTGGTTATAACCCAAATAGCGGTGCACCTTATCATGGAGCACCCAATACATCATATATGGGATATACACCATCACCACATATTCTACATATGTCATCACCATATATTCCGTGGATGTCATCGCCACATGTTGCATATATGCCATCACCTTCTGATCCACATATGTCAAGGCCTTCATCTTCCTATATGCCTCAGATAACAGCATCGGATTTTAGTTGGCATCGGTATGATTCTTTTGTTACAGGCATATTTCTGGATCCAGATGAGGAGGTCACTCAGTTCGTAAATGTTCTGGCAGCATCTGATATTTCTCATATGCATGATTAGAAGACGTCTACTGATATAGGGGAGGCCCCATCACAGGTGATACAGTAAGAAGAGCGATCATTGAGGACATTTTTGAGAAGGTCCAAGCGACCATGAGTACCACGACGTTCTTGTGGGACTTAGTATTTTTTTGGGCTTATACTATATGATTTTTTTTGTATTATGTGATTCATTTTTGTAAACTTTATCCCAAATCGGAGATTATTTTATATATTTGGTTTCCTTATTTTAAAGTGTTATGATGTTATGGTTTGTGGATATGGATACAGATCTTGAAATTATTATATGGCTTGCCATACCTTATCTCATTATCTCATATCATATCGTACCACTTTCGTATTGGACCATATCGTATCCTCCCATATCATACCATATGATATCCGTATCAGACTATACCATATCGTACCTATTTTCCAGCTATACAATCCAAAAGGAGGGGTGAATTAAATTTTTAAAATTTTAAAGCTAATTTAGAGTTACAAAAATTATATGAGATATGTAATAGGTGTTTTAAGTATAGAGAATAAGTGAATATCAAGAGAGCAAGAATATAACAATGTAAAGATAGAGAAGGAAAGTACATTATAAACAAATAAGATTTATAGTAGTTCGGTGCCAACCTTGCACCTATATCCACTCTCCAAGCTCCTACTTAAAAATTTAAATTCACTAAACGTATTTAAACTGAATATAATATTGAAAACTTCCAATTCTAGCTATCCCGAACTAGAACACTTGTATCCTCTATAATAGTCGAAGAAAAATAAATCCAATTTATAGCCATTGGAGATCCATTTTAGAGCATTAAATGCAGTTGAAAAGGACTAAAAAATAGCCATTGCGGACTTTTTTCATCGCAGGGGTCGAACCCCAGGTCGACCCCTGTGCAGGGGGTCGACCCCCAGGTCGACCTCTGTGATAGAGCCAAAAAGCCTGTATTTCATAAAATTTATCTTTGGAATAGCAGAGGTCAACCTAGGGGTCGACCTCTTTGGTATGCCAGCCAAAGAAAGCCGTCAGCTCCTTTTGATAGGGGTCAACCTAGAGGTCAATTCTTTTCTTAAAAATTAATTTTTATTTAAAATATAAATTTAAAAAATATGAAATTACCTCCAATAGATCACAAATCTTCTGTTCTTACTCTTGAGGCTTTTGAATCAAAACTTGATAAAATTATAATTTTGCCCCTGAAATATAATAAATCTTTTTTCAAGCCAAAATCATTAGCAATCCCCTCAAATATTTTGTAATCATCAAAATTAATTCTTGGAGCAATAGTACCACTTTCGTATCGAACCATATTGTATCCTTTCATATCGTATCATATGATACTCGTATCGTACTACCCCATACCGTATAATACCGAGCATCCGATATCGTATCACACCGAATACCGTACCATACCGATCACATATGATACCATCTCATATCATGTACCATATTATGTATCACCACATGATAATCTGGAAAGCTATCCTTCTTCTTAGTAATCCAGATTATCTCTAATGAGCTCTAATGTGGTAATCTAGGTAATCCAGATTATCTCTAATGAGCTCTAATGAGGTAATCTAGATTACCTGGCAATCTGTATTATCAACTTAAAAAATATACCAAATTTTCATGAGTATATTCATGGCCTCTCGAGCAATTACGAGGGTTATATGTAATACATAATCTCCAAATTCATCCATTTGGGAGTAGGATGTTTGCTACCCATGCACGGGACGTTGTATTAGCGTAATCAAAATACCATTCTTGACAATCAGCAACAAGTCTGAGAAAATATTCGGCCCGACGCTTCTTATGCGGCCGTTTTGATCTCATACTCCATGAATAATAGTGCAACGCATTGAAAAGCTTCTGACTAAATGGCACCGGTCCAGCAGGCTGTGCCTTGGCATCGGTATCTCTTATGACCATTGGATCTTTCTTTTGAGATATCTGTGAGAACATGAAAAGTATCTCAAAAATTTAAAATTAGATCATTGCCGAAATATGTACATGTGAATCAAATATAAAAAATTTCGTTGCAAACGATAAATATCATCAACTTTATAGATAGAAACTTAATTTGACTAAATGGCATGCCAAAGCAAAAATGGCATAAATGGCATGCTAAAAAAAAGTACAAAAAAAAAACAGGAATGTTTGGGAAATGCCATTGTTCTTTTTTTTTTCTATTATTTTTTTTACTGTTCCACATAAAGCTGATTGGGTGGCTGACTGGGTGGTTGGCGGATGATTGAACCTAAAAAATGCTATTATAAATGGCATTTTTTAGAAATAAAATCGTCACCGCCAACGGTGCTTTTAACTTTTACATTATTTTGATAATTAAAATAAAATTTATATTAATTAGATAAATAATTTTTAAATTTATATTAATATGGAAAAGAGCTCTGGAGCCTGTCTCATGTTGTGGACTTGAGGGACCACCTGTTCGAGAATGTAGCCATTGGTTTCTCAGCCTCCACCGGGTCTTCTATCGAGTTGCATAGCATCCATGCCTCGGAGTTCAATTCCTCCAATTTGCAATCCAAGAAGAAGAGTAAGAGATTAGTGGTGGGGCTTAGTGTCGGTATTGGGATCCTGCGGTGTGGGTTGGGTTTAGTGTGGTACGAAGAAGAGATGGCTCTTGAATTGTCCATCAATAATGCATTCGAGAGGGGTGGCGGCCCTAAGAAATTTTCTTATAGCGCACTCGCGATTGCAACCAGAAATTTTGTTAAGAAGGCAAAGCTTGGGGAAGGAGGTTTCGGGGAAGTGTTGCATGGTACGAAGCGAGAAGCGGCAATCAAAAGGATTTCTAGAGATTCTAAGCAAGGGAAGGAAGAGTACATATCGGAATTAACGATCATAAGCCGGTTGAGGCATCGCAATCTTGTGCAACTCATTGGCTATTGCAATGAAAGAGGTGATTTGTTACTTGTCTACAAGTACGTGTCTAACAAAAGCCTTGATTACCATTTGTACATGTCTAATAAAAGACCAATGATCCGCTAGCCATGCATGCTGGCGATATCATGACCGTGTGAATCTTGAATTGTCCCTTTTTCATATTAGTCTACAAATGGTTCTCCTCTCTGCTACCCAATATGAGGAGACCGGCGGTTTCAATCACTTCAGAATCAATTAATTGCAATTAGATATGTGGACAAACATGTGAATGCTTTCTCTGCGGTACTGGTGGTTCAATATCGAAAAAGGATCTTAAGTAGTCTGTCGAACTTGATATGAAATGGATGTGTTCTATATTTAATATTTTGTGTCAGCTTATTGTTAGCATGGGTCATGTGCGGAACAAAATGTAGTGCGACATCAACGAGAAAAAAAGGATGAGCTTTATTTGTTAACCCTAAGCCACTGAAGAGTGATCTTGAAAGGGAGAACAGTAAAGATCATCTGACCATCTTCATACAAGGAACGTTTCTGTGCTGTAGCTGCGACGGATTTCCATGCCGCTTGTAGCTAACGCCAGCTTTTCCGTATTTAGAATATGAAATTCATATTGATGCCAGTCTCTTAAGGCATCACTTTGCAAGACCACCTTGCAGAAAGGGATGCCCCCTGAATTAGTCACCACCATACTGCATCTCCATGTGACCTAATGCCAGATTAATTACACGTAGTCTTTGATGAAGGTCAGATACCATATTATCTTAATTTGGCCTGAACACGGTTCAATGTGACATTAAAAGTAGCATTCCCGCAAAATGTAAGCTAGAACATGTTTTGCATATTTTTAGTAATTTGCCTTTCTATAAATAGCACCTAGGCTGTGCAACATGGTACCCTTTTCCAATATTCTATTGTTGTGTATCTTGGGGTCATTCAGTTAAGCTGAAAGAACAACAACTGGCTCTATTTCTAGAGTAGAGTAAATAGATAGGAGAAGACATGTTAGGAGGCTTGCAAGAAGCAGGCAAGTAATGTATCCACTAGTTAAATAAGAAAAATGAGTGTGAAGTGATTCTTGGTGCTGCGAGGAGAACTATCAATGGATTGTTACATATCATTAAAACTATTGCTGGTACCATGTGTCACTGTAATAAATAATAAATGAAAAGCACTTTTTAAGACTTCTTCAATCAGGATCGCTTTTAAACAGCATGCCGAGCGAAATTCTAATGTGCAGAGAATACGTTGGCTATATTTCGAAGAAATGTTAATTAATGGTTAACAGTATGCAGGCAAATGTTATGATTTTACTTTTCTTTATGCAGGTAAATGTAAACTTGGCTGGGCTCCCTGCATTGCCAGTACCTTGTGGGTTTGTTGAAGGTGGACCTGCGGGCCTTCCAGTTGGCGTTCAGATGATCGGTGCGGCCTTCCATGAGGTGAGTCATGATCAAGCCTGCACCTGGAATTGCAATGCAAAGCCGATGGAGTGTTATGTAATCTTAAAACTCGCCGTGCTTAACTTGTATCATGCCATTCTCCCATATTCATTCAAGCCTTTGACTAAAATATTTTGATGGAGGATCTACTACTTGAGACCATGTTCCTTTTGACCACACTGTTAGCATCACCACCTCAGTCTAGCTGGTACTAAGCAAAACTAACAAGCTTCTGCTGTTTATCCAAAGTTTGAGACTTATTCTCGACCTTTGAAGTTGGCCACATATCTCTGAGCTGAGTTGGGACAGAACTTGCTGAATATTTGATGTCGGAACCTCTAGTACTTGCTTTGCTGTTTGTTTGACTTTGAACAAAAAAGGAAGACTGGTGAAACAGACTTGAGTTTGATGGGCAAGGTTCTGAATGCTGGCGTTGTGTATTACTGCAAATCATGCTCGAGTCAAGTTGGAGCTCTCGTTATGCTCACTAAGGAACTCAGACCCATGATGGTGTATTTTCCGGAATAATTCATTGATGATTAGCTCGGTATCAGCTTAATTTTCTAATTTTATAATTGTTGCTTATATCCTTGTTGTTTACGCAGAGGAAGTTGCTGAGGGTGGGCCATATCTTTGAACGGACGCTTCAGAATCACAGATTCATTCCACCACCGTTGGCAGAAAGCTAAGCTGCGGATAGTTTTATTGCCATATGGAGAGGGAAGTTTCAGTATTTCATGGCATATTGATGGATCAAAATATGCATGTGGAATACATTGCTAGTTGGGGCTCTTTAACATATCAAATTTTGTGTATTAATTTTTTACTTTTTTTATTTATTTGCTCTCCTTTCATTTTAAATGTATATTGATTACTCTCTCTCTCTCTTCTGTATGCACGCGCGTGCGGGTGAGCGAGCGCACGTATGGTCCTTCTTTCTCTGGTTGAGAATGACCATTACCTGTATCCATGTGGGTTCTTAGAACGAACCATATAACTGATATTGTCATCAATCTTCTGTTGGTTTACTGTGCAATATTTGCAGTGACTCAGCTAGAATGCAATTTCTTCGACAAAGATGGGTGATCGACTCAACTATTCTGTTGGTTCTTTGATATCGTTCTGGAGAAACTTGTAAGCAGGTTGTGTTTGATGAGACAACAGATGTTGGGGATCCATTGGAAACACTCCAGGAAAGGAAGGAATTGGGTAAAGACAGTAAAACTCATAGGGGAACAGGGGAGGAGATGGCCCTTCTCCATCGGTTTCCTTAAGGAACCGTGATGCAAATTTTGCTAGAGCTTATGTTCAGGTTGATGCTGTGAAATCTCAGCACTCTTGTATTCATGTTACTCCGAAGGGGAAGAGGATTTAGCAGGCCTTTCAATATGAAAAATATACCCATTTTTTGCTTCTTATGTTGGCGTGTTGCTCATCTGGCTTGGAGACGTTCCGGTGATCTAATCGGGGGAGGATTTGAGCGTCTCGTTGGTCATGGGATGGCTGACGTAAACCGTCCTTATCCCCAACTCATATAACTGATGTTAGTTTTCAGTTGGAATTGCGGGGAGCCCGTAAAGCTTTCCTCTTATAATGTGGTTAAAAATGTTGTGCATTAGAAAAATTCTCATATTTTATGCTTTCTGGAAATGAGACTATCTATGAATTCAATTCCAAGGATGCATTGCATTCTTGGTTGACCCTTTTTGCACTGCAGAGTACTGTGACATCCTTAGAAAGCTGCTACATCAATCTATCTTGTAGATGGATGGCCATTGCTCGTCCTAGGTGCAGACTATGTATTGCACCAAGTGTAATTGCTCGGATTTTCGTCTATCCATCTCCGAAATAGATGTCGTGGTGGCCATGGAGGATGATATAATTTTTTATGCTATAAAAGTCCACCATAGAGGATTTAAACTCATCTTGGTTTACAATATAATCTATATGCTATTCATATAGAGGATCTCTCTGATGGAATAAAACTATTTGAAAGTTAGATTGTTCTAAAATTGGATCTAGCTCACACAATAAGCAAGTGGTCCTCGGTATCATATCAAAGCTTCATCAACAATCATGGGTTTATGGTATTATTTATGCAAAGAACAGGGCATATGAATTTTAAATCCAACGGGCATTCAAGTTGAGTTGGGGTCTATTATGGCTAGGTCCAACTCGAAATGTTTAAATTTAAATCAAGTCTAGATCAGATTGGGTTCTCATTTCGAATTAAAGGAATTAATTTAAATGGGACTTTGTACGATAAATTGGAAATGCTATTTAAAGTGAAAGAAAGAAGTTTGTATGATATTCTTTATGCATCAAATTCGTGTTTGTATGATATTCTTTATGCATCAAATTCGTGACAAATACGATAGGATGTCCAACTAACAGGACACTTTCTGATATGGTTAGGAGGGAAATAGATCAAGCTGATCTAAATCCAACCTCGTACCATCCCTACTGGATCTCACTAAATCCAAAAATCTATGTTGGCCCTAAGTCACGTATTTTTCAACCCGACCAACTCGATTTGTATATCATCCTAGTATGATTTGGGTCAATAAACAATGGGCATCACCTAACTCGAACTCAATTTAGCTTGGTGCTGAAACGAAAATTATATAAACTTGCTTCTCTTTCACTCTGAATATATTTCCTAATTCATTGAATAAACCTTGATTTAAGCTAATTCTTCCTTTTTCATCTCAATAACTACATCTTTCCTTATCTAGTATGATTTAATTACAATTAAGCATTCACATTTCATTATTTATTTTAGTGAGTGCTTATTTATAATGCTCTTAAGTATATCGATATATATTTTAAAAATCATAACTTGTAAACTTAAGAATGATTAATTACTTGGACAAATTAAAAATTTCAGAATGTAAATTTAAGCTTAAGTTGGTTGTTTAGGATTTTTAATTTTTTTAATAATTTCATATCTAATTATTAATTTTTATATTTTAACTCTAAGGTTATATATTTGACTGGAACTGCAAACCCAACTTGACCCTGAGCATCTGGGTTCTCTATTGAACATACATGATCCTGATACAGACCGAATGATTTGATGGGTCTAAAAACTTTTTCTATGGACCAAATGCAACCCAATCCAATCGGCTAATGAGTTGATTCAAGTCCAAAACCACGACCGTATATGAAAACAAATTAGGTTGGGATCAAGCATGCCTCCGTCTGAACCAACAAGCATACCTCTATCTGAACCAATCCATTCACTATCCTTGATAGGGTTTATACTAATAGAGTTGGTTGCATCTTCAAGAGACAAGTATAAACTTTCTATTACTTATCAAAAAAAAAAAGTTACTGAAAATAAAATTGCAAAATTCCATGTTTAGACGTGATATATACGAGAACATTAACAACAATAACACAAGCAAACACATGTAATAACATACGTCGTTAAATGCTTACTTCTTAAACTATATTAAAGTGATTTCATTTCCTAATGTTTGGATTCTAAATTAGCCCCAATCATTCTTTAAAAAATAAAACATACTCCATTAAGAATTTAAAATATTGTTACAATAATTTTAATTATTGTTTTAGAAAATTGAAATATACTATATTCTTATGAAAGAAGGGATTCTAATTTTCCTAGAGTTAAAAGTACTTATAATATCTTTAATTATATTTCTGCCTCAAAAAGCTTACAGCGGCTAATCACACAATCTACTTTACGGACATCCATGTCAGATATTCTTGGTGGATGTATTTATTTTAGATTGATTTAAATCCAATGTATCAGAAAAAATATAGGAACCATTTTAAAAAAAAAAATAGAGAGAACATAAGAACGAATCCATTCATGCTAAGTTAATTATTTTTTTTATTAACTATTGAAAATAAAAAATAAGTGTTTAGGTATGAAAGGCAACTCAATTTTGCCGGGACGGACTTATGATGCTCACGATCAATTGCAGAGTTAAATAATTCTCACTTAAAAAAGGAACTCAAGCTCTTGGCGTGATCCAAAAGAGAGCGTAATTAGCACTCCGATCAATCTCATCTGGAACTCTATGGAGAATAGTTTTTCCATTCCACACTTGATACTCTAGCCAGCACCATTCTTCCTCTTTCGGTCTCTGTCTGGTTGCGAGCTGCAATCGAGATCGAGAACAATATATCCGATCTCCCCACGTGCCCGCCCTGCTCGCTGGAATCCATCCCGAGCACCCTTCTCCTACAAAAAGCGCACCGCCTTCCAAACTGTCCACTCTCACCCAAGACGCTTTTCCATGCAGGTCTGCTCTAAATACATCCAGATGAATTCCCAGCTCGCAATCTCTCTTCCAACTTTGGGCGAGATTGAGATATTGCAACCTCACCAACAAGATTTCTCCCATGTACTCCACTAAATAAGGCTGGGTAATTTGATGAGGCCGCAGCGGTTCCAGCTGGCTGTGATCGAGGTCCACTCTACCGACTGGGGTATCCAAGTCCAGGAACACAAGGTCGTATTTACTCGTCAGGCCATAAAATCACTGATTCTCGTGCAAGAAGGTGATGTCGTGGATGAAATCCGCAGTCTGCGAAAAATTCCAGTGTTTGGTCCACCTCGGCTTGGCATCTCCGAGCCGACAGTGCATGACATGCATGGAGATAACCATCAGCAACCATGATCTTGCAGCTTGGATCAGTAGGAGAGGAGGAGAGTGCAATGGGACGGCCGAAGTAAAGGCGAAAACCCCGGCAGTCGGGGAGCTCAATTCTCGCGCCGGAGAAGGGGTTCAAGAGAAAGAGCTTGGATACGTTCGGCGGCACGAAGAGGTCACGCACCAAGAGCCAGCCATGGGAGGAGGCGATGCAATTGACGTGCCTCGCCGGTGACCCCTCTAACTTCGTGTCGATGTGGTAGCATCTGCCGTCCGATGGGGAGAAAAAATATAGCTGCGAGTCGTCATAGCGTCCTTCCAAGATTTTGGAGAAGAAGAGCATGGGGACTGTTGGTGCAGAAACTGGTCGTCGCCAGAGGTCGCTGGAGTCGAGGCCGCCGAGGTCGCCGCCGGGGACCTGCAAAACAAAGTCCCGTCCGGAGCCGATGGGGGGTGGCTCCGGCAGGACCCTCCGACGCTCAAGTCAGCTCTGGCCAACAGTAATGGAGTGCTCGGAATGAGTTCCGGAGCTTAGAGAAGAGGAGCAGAGCTTAGAGATCAGAGAGCTTAGCTTTAGTGTGTCGGGAGGGTCCTTTATATAGTGGAGCTTGATGGTGACAACTGCAGCCGCGTGCTGGCGGACCGCTCGAGGTTCGGCGGAGTCAGTCTCACGGGATGGTGCCGTGTGCGGCGGATTGAGGGTGACAGCCATCGCCGCCTGACAGTGGGTCGGCGGATTGAGGGTGACAGCCATCGCCGCCTGATGGTGATGGTTGCAGAGCTTGCCAAATGAAGGGTTGAAGGCCTTCGTCGTGTGCCCATTTCGGAGGAGTTCGGGCTCCTGAAGAGGAAGATAGGAGGGAGTTCGGCACCCATAGGCGTCTGACTGGAGATATGCAGCTAAGGCTCGTCCGCTGAAGAGTTCGGCTGCTGAGAATCCGAAGCTCGGCCGTTTGGGGTTCGGCCGGCTGTTGGACTTCGGCTAAGGCTGGGACACTTGAGAGTTCGGTAGGTGCTCGGTCGGCCGAAGTTCGATGAGGGCGACCGCTGAGGAGTTCGGCCGAGTAACGACTGCTGAGGAGTTCGGGCTCCTGAGTGACGACCGCTTGGGGATTCCGCTAAAGCCCGTCCGCTGAGGAGTTCGGCCGCTGAGAGGACTTCATTGAAGCTCGGCCGCTTGGAGTCGGTCCGAAGGAGTTCGGCCGCTTGGAGTCGGTCCGAAGGAGTTCGGCCGCTGAGAGGACTTCATTGAAGCTCGGCCGCTTGGAGTCGATCCGAAGGAGTTCGACCATGGGGAGTCTGAAGGAGTTCGGCCGTGGGGAGTCCGAAGGAGTTCGGCCGCCCAGGAAGTTCGGTCTCGACGCTGGGAGTCCGGGAGAAGCTCGGGAGCTGACCAGTTCGGCCTGCTGGAAGGAGCTCGGCCGCTGGGAGTTCGGCTGAAGCCCGTCTGCCGAAGCTCTTCCGCGGCTACTGGTTACATTGGGCTGAGCGTCGGGCCGGGCTTCGGCAGGAGCGGGATTTATCCCCAACAGTAGCCCCCCCACTCCCGAGTTCAAAAATTGAAGGAAGGGAGTACCAAAACAGGCGACTGCCGAAGTCTTCTTCCAGGCTCCGCATTTGTTGCAGCTGAAGCTCGGGGGAGGTCTCATCTCCAGCCAATATTGACGCTGAAGTTGAGGCTGAGGCTTGGGGGAGACCTCATCTCCAGTCGATGTTTGGAGTTGAAATGGAACTCGTTTCCAGCTAAAGTCGATGAAGCTGATGTTGAAGCCGAAGTAAATCTCGCCTCCTACGGTCGAGGTCGGATTTGAGCTCCTCGGGGGCGACATTGTCTTCATCAGCTGAAGTTGACTCGAGGGAGACCTCCTCTCTTGCAACCGAGGTTGAAGTGCGCGCTCGGGGGAGATCTTATCTCCTGCGGTCCGAGCTTCCCTCGGGGGAGATCTTATCTCCTGCAGCTGAGCTTCCCTCGGGGGAGATCTTATCTCCTGCAGCCGAGGCTTGCCGTAGTCTTTAAGGCTCGATCTCGAGTCTTGCTCTCGTCAGGACGGGGTTCCCCTTCTGTTCCTAATGGGCTGTGGGGGCGCATGGGGACCGTCGTCCTCGCCTCTTCCCCATCTCGTTTTAGGTGAACGAGGCCTTCGACCTTGCTCGCGTTAGGATGAGGTTCTCCTCCTGTTCCCAGGTTCTCCTCCTGTTCCCAACGGGCTGTGGGGGCACATGGGGACCGTCGTCCTCGCCTCTCCCCCCCATCCCGTCCTTTGGTGGACGGGGCCTTCGACTTTGCTCACGCTAGGACGAGGTTCTCCTCCTGTTCCTAGCCGGCTGTGGGGGCACATGAGGACCGTCGTCCTCGCTTCTCTCCCCCATCCCATCCTTTGTGGACGGGGCCTTCGACTTTGCTCACGCTAGGACGAGGTTCTCCTCCTGTTCCTAGCCGGCTGTGGGGGCACATGAGGACCGTCGTCCTCGCCTCTCCCCCCATCCCGTCCTTTGTGGATGGGGCCTTCGACTTTGCTCACGCTAGGACGAAGGTTCTCCTCCTGTTCCTAGCCGGCTGTGGGGGCACATGAGGACCGTCGTCCTCGCCTCTCCCCCCATCCCGTCCTTTGTGGACGGGGCCTTCGACTTTGCTCGCGCTAAGACGAGGTTCTCCTCCTATTTCTAACGCGGCTGACTGCTTCTTCCCTGTCATCGCATAGTTTTCGCATCTAGAAATGATTTTATTGAGAGGGGAGAGTTTTACCGAGGAGAAGCTGATCGTAGCGCATTTCCGTTCGAGGGTTGTCGGGGTGTTGTTCCTCGGAGTTCCCTCGGGCAGCAAGTTCCGTCCGGACGACCTCCTCTATCTCATGCCGGCCTTCTTAATTTGGAACATGCTTCTCTTGACTTTGTCGCTGGGGACGACAATCACCGATGTAGCTAGCTCCTAGCTCCTCCCCGGGGTGGCGTTGATGACGCCGCGAGGCGGCCGACCTTCTTGTCTTTTTCAGTTACGGCAGCGCCTATAGCCGATCTTTTCCTGCTTCAGACCGACGTCGGAGGAATTTATCCCGTCGTCCCTTTTTGATGAGCTCTCCAATCTCGTCTTGGAGCTGAACGTATTCCTCAGTGTCGTGGCCGTGGTCGCGATGGTAGGGGCTTTACTTGCCTCGCGCACGTTTGGGGAGGCCGTAGTTCTTCAGGTCTTGGTGGCTGGCTCCTAACTTCGCCGAGGATTCGAGTTAGAGGAGCTGGTCGTAGCTGCGGAATCTTTCGGGAGGAGGATTTCTTCGCGCCCTTCTGTCGGGGCTTCCTTTGCGGTGAGCTCGAGAAGTTCGGGCTTCGCTTGCGTGGAGCTTCATTCCGCTTTTCCGCGAAACTTTCCGTGGGAGAACTTCATGCTTCTTTGTCCGAACTTCCCTGCTCGCAGAGAGGGGGTCGGCTTTGCTTGCCCGAACTTTATCGCACCTCCCGTGAATTCGTTGTGAAGACATACTTGAGGGGGAGTTCGGCCTCGATCGCCCTGGGGCGGTCGCGAGCGCGGCCGAACTTCACTTGGGTGATCTGCTGCGGAGTTCGGAGTCCCTGATGCCGAACTTCATTCCGCGGGGGGGGGCTTCGTTCCGTCCTTGCCGGCGCCGAACTTCATTTGGAGGTTGAGCTGAGGAGTTCGGCTTTCCACTGAACTTCATTTCGCCTTGATGACGAGCTTTGGGGGGAGCTCGACTTTTTCTTCGAGCCGAACTTCATTCCTCTTTCCCGCGAGACTTGCCGTGGGAGAACTTCCCGCTGCTCTTGTTCGGACGAGTTCGGACGAGCTCGAGGGGAGCTCGGCTTTTCTTGCCCGAACTTCGTTCCGCCTCCGGTGAACACTTTGTAGGTGGTTCCTTTAGGGGGACATACTGGAGCGTGAGTTCGACCTCACTTGCACCGAACTTCGTTCCGCTTTCCTGCGAAAGCTTCCGCGGGAGGACTTCATACTTCTTTGTCGGAGCTTCCTCGATG
Organism: Cocos nucifera; assembly: GCA_006176705.1. Lineage (NCBI taxonomy): Eukaryota > Viridiplantae > Streptophyta > Magnoliopsida > Arecales > Arecaceae > Cocos > Cocos nucifera. The sequence goes on from QRFJ01000014.1 coordinate 1,906,103, forward strand.
ACGGGCTCATGGGTGGGTTCGGCCTTCCTCGCGCCGAACTTCATTCCGCTTCGGCGAGGGAAACTTCTGCTCTCCGTTTCTCTCTTCGGGGCGATTGGGCTCTTCCTTAAGGCTGATTCCTCGCGCCCTCATGGCGGGCTTGCTGGTGGAGTCGCTACCGGAGGCTGCTGTATAGCCTGCAACGCCTCCGTGAGGCCACGGATCTGTCGGACAAGCAGGCCGAACTGCTTCACATCCACCGTGGGTGCAGGTGGAACCTAGGCCGCCGGGGCTGAAGCAGGAACAGACGGGCCTGGACGGGATCGGATCGTGGAGGCCGCCGAGCGCCGTGCCGAAGCTCTCCAGGGTGGCGTTTTCTCTTCGGAAGAGAAAAGGAAGATCTCCAAAGAGGGAAGAGAAGGGTCGCCGAGCACTCCTTTAAGAACAAGGGAACCTCGAAGGTTCAGGCCCTTCCTCTAGCGCCAATCTGTTGGTGCAGAAACTGGTCGTCGTCGGAGGTCGCTGGAGTCGAGGCCGCCGAGGTCGCCGCCGGGGACCTGCAAAATAAAGTCCCGTCCGGAGCTGGTGGGGGGTGGCTCCGGCAGGTCCCTCCGATGCTCAAGTCAGCTCTGGCCAACAGTAATGGAGTGCTCGGAATGAGTTTCGGAGCTTAGAGAAGAGGAGCAGAGCTTAGAGATCAGAGAGCTTAGCCTTAGTGTGTCGGGAGGGTCCTTTATATAGTGGAGCTTGATGGTGACAACTGCAGCCGCGTGCTGGCGGACCGCTCGAGGTTCGGCGGAGTCAGTCTCACGGGATGGTGCCGTGTGCGGCGGATTGAGGGTGACAGCCATCACCGCCTGACAGTGGGTCGGCGGATTGAGGGTGACAGCCATCGCCGCCTGATGGTGATGGTTGCAGAGCTTGCCAAATGAAGGGTTGAAGGCCTTCGTCGTGTGCCCATTTCGGAGGAGTTCGGGCTCCTGAAGAGGAAGATAGGAGGGAGTTCGGCACCCATAGGCGTCTGACTGGAGATATGCAGCTAAGGCTCGTCCGCTGAAGAGTTCGGCTGCTGAGAATCCGAAGCTCGGCCGTTTGGGGTTCGGCCGGCTGTTGGACTTCGGCTAAGGCTGGGACACTTGAGAGTTCGGTAGGTGCTCGGTCGGCCGAAGTTCGATGATGGCGACCGCTGAGGAGTTCGGTCGAGTAACGACTGCTGAGGAGTTCGGGCTCCTGAGTGACGACCGCTTGGGGATTCCGCTAAAGCCCGTCCGCTGAGGAGTTCGTCGCTGAGAGGACTTCATTGAAGCTCGGCCGCTTGGAGTCGGTCCGAAGGAGTTCGGCCGCTTGGAGTCGGTCCGAAGGAGTTCGGCCGCTGAGAGGACTTCATTGAAGCTCGGCCGCTTGGAGTCGATCCGAAGGAGTTCGACCGTAGGGGGGTCTGAAGGAGTTCGGCCGTGGGGAGTCCGAAGGAGTTCGGCCGCCCAGGAAGTTCGGTCTCGACGCTGGGAGTCCGGGAGAAGCTCGGGAGCTGACCAGTTCGGCCTGCTGGAAGGAGCTCGGCCGCTGGGAGTTCGGCTGAAGCCCGTCTGCCGAAGCTCTTCCGCGGCTACTGGTTACATTGGGCTGAGCGTCGGGCCGGGCTTCGGCAGGAGCGGGATTTATCCCCAACAGGGACCTCAGTGTAGGGATGGCGGAGATCGCCCTTGGCTTCGAGCCACGGTTGGCAGACGGAGCCGAAGCGGAGATAACCGGGAAGCGCAAGGCGGCGGAGGATGAGCTGTAGAAGGGGTGCGTGGAGCTCGGCCCACTGGCATGAGCTTTGGCCACCCTGCTCTTCTTCTTGATCCCCTCCCTCTTGCATTGCGATGCCGAGTTGCTCGGAGAAAGAACAGACGAGAATTTATAGATCAAGTGTTTGGGCTTTACTGGAGTCCTGCATGCCTATGACTCCGATTTTCCTTCGGAATCGGGGAGAGGGAGAGGATGACTCCGATCGGAAGTCTTCCTGAGTCCGCACGACTGGTCTTTAAAAGAAACAGGCCGTTACATGCTGGACAAAGAAACCAAGTCTACACATTCTAGAAAGATATTGTTTAGCTTTATAAAAAATTGAAAAGATATTATTTTTTATTTTAAAGACATGTTTGATCCGCAAAAAAAAAATTTCTTTCTAAAAAAAATTATTTTCTATAAAATTACTTCCTAACAACATAATTTTGGTATATTTGATTGACCAGGCTACTCCAAAATAACTTATATTTAGTTGAACATTTTTTTCTCAAAAAACTATATAAAATACTTATTATACTTATAATAGATATAAAATCATATTTTTTTTACTTTCAAATTTTATATAAATAATAATATTATATTTATATTAATATAAATATAATATTAATACATTATAATATAATATTAGATTATAATAATTTATTATATTAATATAATATTAATATAGTATTGTATTAATATAAATACTATATTAATGTTAATAAAAATATTATATTAGTATAGATATTAAGATAATATTAATATACTATTATATTACTATTTATAAAGATAATATTTAATTATATTTGCAAGAATTTATATGCTTCATAATCATATATTTATAAAAAAATATTTTTGAAAAAAATAATTATTAATTTTCATTCCATGAAAAGTTCCAAAACTCATCTCTTCCATGGGTTTCTATTTTCCATGAACCGTGCATTATTATATAAGAAGGCTACGACAGCGGTTCACAATCGCTGCCATATTTCTAAAAATCACTACCATAGGCTACGGCAACGGTTATATAACCGCTACCACTATGGCCATCACCGTAGATCCATGGCAGTGGTTCTGTAGACCGCTGCCATTTCAAATTTATAGCAGCAATTATAAAATCACTGCTATATCGTGTATAGTAGCGATTACATAACTGTTGCCACAGATCGATTATGGCAGCAGTCACAAAACTACTGCTATAGAATCTATGGTAACGGTTCTTTGAACTGCTGTCATAGTTTCGACAGCGATTATAAAATCACTGGATAGACCTATTGCATCGATTGGCACGTGATCTATGATAGCGGTTGATATGCCTACGGCAATGATTTTGTAACCACTACTATAGATTTTGAATAATAAAAAAATATAAATATTTTTTAAAAAATATTTTTTTATCTGATAAATGCAGTTAAATATATATAACACAAGAAAATACTATAAACATGATAATATTTCTGAAATGATCAAATTTTATTACTAAATAAAATTTATTATAATATTTTTAATATATATATATATATCAAATGTCTGTTAAATCCACATCTAAGTCATCATCACTGAGAGGAAATGGAGCATGAGTTGGAGGGGCTGGAGCTAGAGTTGGAGCTCAGATGTCGGTGGAGTAAATGTCGGTAGTCTCTAAGCAGTTGATGCGAAGGTGGATGAAGTATGCTCCACCTACGACTTAGATGTAGAGCTCCGTATAGATCGAAATGCCTGGTATGCGGTGCAATTTTGTTTGACAGGAAAAGAAATCCTCCGTATTATGTATTGTAATTTGTCGGATATCTACGACGAGCTCAACCTATCCATGTAGATATATTAAAAAGAACAATCATCTAGATTAACCAAAATAAACTTTTACAATCTTAACATTGATTTTCAATGCAATATTTTCTAGATACTGCTTGTTTCTCCTATGAGATACGTGCTTTGGTAAGCAGCATTACTAGTAATGTTGCTTACCAAAGCATATATCTAGTAGAGGAAACAAGCAGCATATTTAGAGAATGTTGCATAAAAATCAATGTTAAAATTTGTAAAAATTTATTTTGCTCAATATAGATAATTGTTCTTTCTGATATGTTTACATAAATAGATTGAGCTCATCGTAGACATCCGATAAATTACAATACATGATGCGGAGGGTTTCCTCCCTCTCCAAGCGGAGTTGCATCGCATACCAGGCATTTCGATCTACGTAAGATGATATTTCGGTGCTATCATGACCTACAATATTAGTGAACATTAACTCATATAATATGTTGAATAATAGTATTAGTAGAGCATCAATAAATAATAGACTCTAACATTTATACCAAAATATTGAAATTATCGTCTAGTGCCATCTATAATATGGACATCATCATCGCTCCTGACAAATGTATCTAGGATCTCGATAGCTCCAGATAAGTTTTGTCCTAGATGAGCACTTTATATGCATTGTCCAACATCGTCATCAATCTCGGCATCATCAAATATATGCTTAGGCATCATCCTTACAACAACACCCCACTGAGGCTCTAAAGGATCACTAGCGTAGAAGACTTGACTAGCTTGGGAGGCAAGTATATACGATTCTTCAGTACGAAGATGGCATTGCATGTTGACGAGAGTAAAATCGCACTCATCAGTCTTCATCCTTGACTAAGACAAAGTGTCAAACCAATCATATTTCATCAATGCAGTCATTTCTTTAGAATAGTAGTCCAAGATGACTATTTTCTCTATCACCCCATAATAGTTCAGATCCTCTGTATGAGACTATGAATCCCTTGAGTTAGTATAACACCCAGTGGTGATGCTCAATATCATGCCACTATTTTGTATTACCATATTTACGGACTGACTGTGAATATTAAATTTATAGCTGTTAATAACGAGCTATTTATACTCATGCACGGTACGGTTAGGGTCTATTGAAAAAGCATGCACTTCAGGGCACACATCATCGAACGATAATCTCCACACCTAATTAAGGAGATGATACCTAATTAATTAGTAAATATGTTCAAATAAGTTGCACAAGGTAAGAATATGTAATTGCTTACATGATCTTTGAATCATTCAAAAAAAATTTTGCTATGTATTTTCTCTTTCTTCCGCATACTTAGAGCATCATATTTTGCTCTTATGATCTTTTTATGTTTGCCGCATGCACAAAAAATAAATTTATATTTTTTTTTATAATTATTATAAAATAAATAAGACTGAGTGACTCATCTTATATATGGCTCAATGACATCACAATTGAAGAGCACATAGCGATGCGCCATATCCCTTTTCTCAATGCTCAAATTAGTGAGGCAGTATGAAGTGGAAAGTCCACCTAGTTATGGAATAGACTCAAATACAAGCTCAATTGGCTCATACTGATCATCCCAATTCCTCATTGGTCGATTACGACGTGTCTCGAACTGTTTAAGTACATGGTATAAAAATTTATACACTCTTGATCCAAATAATCTTCTGCTATGAATTCCTTCGAGCAATTCATATTTCTTACATAAGATTTCAGAGTTGTAATATTTCTCTCAGTAGGATACATCCATCGATAGAATACTGGGCTTCCAAGTACAACTTCTCCTGCAAGGTACATGATGAGATGCATCACTATTATGAAAAATGATGGTGAAAATATCTTCTCTAGATTGCATAATATAGTCACCACTTTTGCCTTCATTTTCTTCACATCTTTCTTAAGCAACTTCTTCGCACAAATATCTCTGTAAAAGTTATAAAGATGAATAACAGTCATTCTGATATTTTTTAGCAATATACGGTGAATAGCTATTGAAATCAATTTCTGCATCAACACATGATAATCATGAGTCTTCAATTCTCTAAGTTTGACATCATTACTATTCACATGCTTTGATATATTGCTTGAGTATCCATCTAGGACCTTTACGTTCTCTAACACATGAAGAAATATGGACCATTTGGAGGCATTCATAACATAGCATGCATGAGGAAGCCTCCACTGTTCTTTCCCTACTGGCTCTGGGTAGAGTGATCTTTTAATACCCATTCTTTCAAGTCAAATCAAAAATTCAAGTCATCCTTGGTCTTATCCTTGATGTTCAAGATTGTTGCCAATAGAAGCTCACACACGTTCTTTTCAATATGCATTACATCTAAGCAGTGGTGCAATAAGTTTATCTTCCAATATGGTAAGTCAAAAAAAATGCTCTTTTTTTTAATTAAAATATGTATCATCTTTTTTTGATCGATGCTTCTTCTTCTTACCACCAATCGAATCATCTTTTCTAAATTCAACACTGAGACCATCCAACTCTCTCAACACCTCACTTTCAGACATCCGGTTAAGTACCTCACCTTATTCAATAGTGCCATCGAAGGAGAGTGCATCCTTTCTATATGGATGATTTCGATGAAGAAAACGTAGATGCCCCATAAAGCTAAAGCTTCTCTTATGTGTCAACCTATTAGATCGAATGTTTTTTCCACAAATCGGGCATGTTAGCTTACCTTTAGTGCTCCAACCCGATATTAGGACATAAGCTGAAAAGTCATTTATTATCCACAGAAGCACTGCACGCATGGAGAATGATTCATTCATCAAAGCATCAAAAGTTAGAACATCTTGAATACTCCACAACTATTTTAACTCAGCAATAAGAGGCTGCAAATAGACATCAATGTCATTACCATCTCATTCGGTCTAAGGATGAGCACTATCATGAAAGCAAAGAATTTTTTTATACACATCCATGGTGGAAGGTTATAAACATGAATAAACACTGGCCATACATTATGGATGATATTTTTATGCTTGAACAGGTTGAAATCATCGCATGATAAGTCCAATCTCATACTACGTATCTCTTGTATGAAGTCAGAATGTATTTTATTAAACTTCTACCATGCCTCTCCATCGGCTGGATGCCTCAATGCATCATCTTTTGTTCATTCCTCTTCATGTCATCTCATGCCTTCGATGTCTTTGCCGATATAAATAACTTTTATAGTCTCAAAATTAAAAAAAAATATCACATCAATTTTTGAGGTACACAAATCAATGTGCCATTTTTATTCTATTTTCATCTTGATACACCGCACCTCGTGCACTCGTTTCGATTGACATCCTCCTCCCAATAGAGTATGCAATCATTGGAACATGCATGTATCTTAGTATAAGTAAAGTCCAGCTGTTCAATAATCTTCGATGCCTCATAATTATTCTTCAAAATTTATGCATCGTCCAGAAAAATATCCCCCAAAAGCTCTAGTATGCAGTTCACTCTATTATTACTAAACCCTTTTGAGCATTTTACATGATACAACCGGATTAAGAACTCCAACTTCGCCATCTTTTCACATCCAGGATACAATAAAATATTAGCATCCTCCATCAACTTGTAGACCTTCCTCATATTCTCATTGTTTATCATTCCATCAATCACAGGATCAGACATGGATGTAGATGCACCGTCATTATGGTCAACAAATGAAAAAATATCATGAACCATTCATTCCACTCCCTTATCATGTTGATTGCCTCCTTACGGCCTGCTTTCATCATGTTGATTCCAACAAATTTCATAACCGACTTTAAAGCCATAAATAGTGAGGTGATCATTTACATCTTGACAAGGTAGCCATGATCCACCCATACACTTCTTACATGAACATTGGAAAAGTCCATGGTCTTCAATTTTTTTTATAACAAAATCAAGAAATTTTTTAAGTCTTGTCTCATATTCTGGCAAAAGCCTACTAAACTTCATCCACCTCTTATCCATTTTAAAAATGATGATACTGCAATTAAATCATGTGTAGAACTTAAATTATATATCAATGTATTGTAAACAACTCATAAGCCATAACTGACTACAGATAGACATTTCATATACATCTAATTAAATGCATCCTATAACCAAGTAATAGATAAAGATAGGTTCTATCCCATTCAGAAATTGCATTAATCCTATAGATTTATTACAGTAATCAAACGATATACAATAGGGATCAAAAAAAATTTTGACAGCATTTTTTTTAGTTCTCCCATGTAGGGAGAATAAAAAAAAATGCTGTCCAAAATTTTATTCAAAATTCTTAGCATACCATTTGATTACTGTAATTATCTATAGAATTATTTATAATTTTTAAACTATCTAAATTGGACAATCAATAGATCATTATATATAATTTTTTCATCCATACAAAAAATATATAAATATACAAATGTTAGAGATTATGTACATTAATTAATTGACGAATCTATCGTTATGCAATACAATAAACAAAAGTAATAAGATATAAATAGTAACCCAAAAAATATTATGCAATAAATTCTATAATATGAATTACATCCATAAATAATTAAAAAAAGTAATAAACTATAATTTTACTTTCTATTAGTCAGGAGTAATAAATTAATCAGGATAGAACTTACCTTAAATATTAAAAAATTAAAAAATTAAATAAATAAAAGTAAAGAGGAGACTCAAATTCATCATTTAATCATGCATTGCAACGTACTTTCGATATCCGCTATAACTAAACTAAATTGACTGTGAATAATTATTTGTTGTTTAGTCGCTAGCCATCCAAGATAGTCTTACCATTTGGAATTGTTAAAATATTTGTAAAAAAAGAGAAAAAATAAGAGTTCTCCACATCAATAAAATCATACCAAGAATTAACCATTTTCCACTAGAAATTATCATAGCCTCTTTATAAAAGAACCTAATTTTTTAAAATAAAATATTATAAAAAATAATAAAATAAAAAATAATATATATAATATTTTTATTAATATTAAATTTAATAATTTAAGATATAATATTAAGTTATGAATATATTTTAATTTATTAATTAAAATAATAAATAATTTAGAAATAATATTAAATTTAATAATTTAAAATATAATATTAAATTATGAATATATTTTAATTTATAAATATAATAATAAAATAATTTATGAATAATATAATGAATTTAATATTATTTTCATTAAGCATCAAAAATCACTAAATCAATCAATAAATTTAATATATTAAGCATCAAAGAATATAAATCAATAAATAAATTAATAAATTAATCAATAAAAATAGCGGGGTCAATCTATACCGATGGAGACGGTCGATGGCGGGGCAGGACGAGGTGTAGGGTCAAAGGGGGCCAGCTGTGGGGCGCGGTCAAAGGGGTAGCGAGGCGAGATGTAGGGCCAGGGCCGAGGGAGGCAAGCCAAAGGGGGCCACCAGCGGGGCAGGTTGGCGACGAGCCAGGCCAATAGAGGGTCGGGATCGAGGGAGGTAGGGCCATGATGATGCTAGAGGAAAGGGGCGGCGGCGGAGGGAGGGAGCTGACATGGGGCTAAGGGAGGGAGAGAGCCGAGGGAGGGGCTGAGGGAGCTGAAGTCGATGGCGGGGTTGAGCGAGGGGGTGGCGGCGGAGCTGAGGGAGGGGGTGACGGCGGGTGGGCCGGTGTGGGGTGGTAGCTAGGGATAAGACGAGAAGAGAGAAAGAGAGATAGAGGGAGGTAGGCGGGGAGGCGGTCGACGGAGGGGTGGGTCGACGATGGGGAGGGTAGCTAGGGCTCAAGTAGAGAGGGGGAGAAAGAGAGTAAAAGTTTATGCTAGAAAGATAAAAGGTTTAGCGTAGATCGAAAATTTATGTCGAATCTATGGTAATGATTTTTAAAACTGCTACCATAGGTCAAAATTATAGCAGCAGTTAATAACCGCTGCAATAGATCTATAGCAGCGATTTTTGCTAACCATTGCTATAGATTCAAATATGAATTTTTTTTTCTTGAATATGATATAATTTTAGAATTTAAAATTTATTTTCATCATTCATTATCTAAGTAATTATCATTAGAGTATCATCATAAAAGACTGCTTCGATCGAATAGCTTTAGCTATATCGATCAATAAAATTTGATTTTGACAGCCACAAACAACCGCATGATGATCTGATAGATAAAGACCATCGATTGATCCAAAAATTTGCAATGATGATCTCGATTCTATTTGTATCATACTGTTAAAGTTTTACTTCAATCGGATATCATTATCATAGTCGATTTAGTACAGAATGATTTCGGTCGTTAAATGAGAAACAAGTAATCAAAGGATCAGACGACATCCGATTATGAGATAATTTTTTAGATAAATGATCTTGGCTACTACTTTAATCTTTTTTATGATTATGATCATAAAATTTAAACCATGAATCTAAGAACTATCCAAAACTATACATCGCTCGATACCAATTCTTAAACTCCTTTAGTAGTTATGTTTGTACTTTTGCAAGATTTGCTTAATATGAACAATTCATACATAAATGATTTATATTTTATGATCACCACTATAAAAATGATTAAAATAATAGTCAAGATCATTTATCTAAAAAAATATCTAATAATCGAACTCCGTCTGGTATGTCTTTTGATTACTTATTTCTCATTTAACGGTCGAAATCATCCTGTACTAAATTAACCATGATAATGATATTCGATTGAAGTGAAACTTTGATAGTATAATACAAATGGCACCGAGATTATTGTTGTAGATTTTTGGATCCATCGATGATCTCCATCTATCAGATTATCGTACCATCATTCATGATTGTCGAAATTATATTTTACTGATCGATAAAGCTAGGCCATTAGATCGAGGCAATCTTTTATGATAACACTCTAATGATAATTATTAAGATAATGAACAGTAAAGATGTGTATTAAATTTTAAAATTATATAATATTTAAAAAAAATATAAAAAAATATAGCAACGGTTGCAATGAACTACTGCAATAGACGAACCTATGGCAGCGGTTAAAAAAATCGCTGCCATAGGCTTCAGTCTATTGCAGCAGTTATTGCTAACCATAACCATAGGTCCGACATATATGGCAACGGTTAATTAATCATTGCTATAAATTTGATCTATGGAAGCGGTTATTGTAAACCGCCGCCATAGGTTGACCTATGGCTGCGGTCTTGTATAACCACTGCTATAAGTTCTATAGCAGCGGTTAACAATAACGACTGTCATAGATCAAATCTATAGTAGCAGTTCTATATAACTGCTGTCATAGATCCTATGGCAGCAATTTTCGAAATCGCTGCCATAGTATGCATTACCATAATTCCATTCTATAGTAGTGATGGAAAGTATCTTTTTATATAAAGAACATTTTTTCTTCTTTCTCCTTTTAATATTCCAACCAAACAAGAAGGCTCCTCTTCAATTTTCAAGAATTGACATTTTCCCTCTCCACTTCTCGTGAACCAAATGAGTCTAAGACTTTTAATTCTCCATTGTGCAATTAAAAGTTTATCGATTGGAATTATAATTTCTTTTTACTCCAATTGTAATTTACAGGTGCAGTAAAATCTTTTTAAAAAAAATGTATCATAATTTTGGAATATGTCCAAATTTGGGCCATCTAATTTGATAACTTTTGAGAATTATTTGATTTAAAAATAAATATAAAGGAACTTAAATAAAATTCATTATCCAGCTTTAAAATGAATTAAGTGTTGATTCAACAAAGCACTGAAAGAAATCACCATCAGTAACTAAGATTCATTTGGTTCACGAAAAGTAAAGGGAGGAAGAGACAGTTCCTAGAAAGTGAAGATGGAGCCTCTTATTTGATTGGAGTTTTAAAAGAAGAGAAAATGAAAAAAACTCTTTCTATGAAAAGCCACTTCCTATATTTCATGAAAAATAGAAATCCATAGATTTTGATACTTTTTATGGAAAGTGAAGTGATGGTACTCTTTTCTTTTCTAAAATATTCTTTAAGATCTATGGCTAAGATTTTGTAAAACACCATGGATGGTTAGAATAAAATACTAAATAGTAATAATATAATATTATATAAATATTATTCTAATATTTATATAAATATAATATTAATATTATAATATTTATACTAATATAATATTTTTATTAATATTAATATAGTATTTATTGGGGATAAATTTCGTTCCCACCGAAGTCTAGTTCGATGCTCAGCCTAATGCAAGCAGATGCCGCAGAAGAGTTTCAGCAGACGGACTTTAGCCGAACTGCCCAGCGGTCGAGCTTCTTCTAATCCGTTCAGTCAGTCGAGCTACTTAGCGACCGAGCTCCTTGAACTCCAAGCGGTCGGGCTTAAATGGAATCCCCCGGTGCCCAAACTCCTCAGCGGTTGCATCCTGGCCGAGCTTCAGTCGGATTTTCATAGGGGCCGAACTACCCAGCGATCGAGCTCCTTGGACTCCAAGCGGTCGGACTTAAACGGAATCCCCCGGCATCCGAACTCCTCAATAGTTGTGTCCTGGCTGAGCTTCAGTCGGATTCCCACAGGGGCCGAATTGCCCAACGATCGAGCTCCTTGAATTTCGAGCGATCGAGCTTTAGCCGAACTCCCCAACGGTCGAGCTCCTTGAACTTCAAGCGGTCGGGCTTTAGCCGAACTGTCCAGCGATCGAGCTCCTTCGAACTTCCGACGATCGGGCCTTAGCTAAAGTCCTTCAATCGACCGAACTCTCCAACGGTCGAGCTTCCCTTGGCCGAACTCCTCTTGAAAGTTTGGACCTCTTTGGGATTGGTATACACCCGAGTCCATCGACCAACACCTACTTCCTCAGGCTACGACTGTCGGACCTCGGCAGTATGGCCGCCACTACCAGTCTAGCGACACCACTCTCTCCGTAACTAGCCCCATGCAGCCCGGATGATATGGCCACTACTATTGGTGATACCACTCTCTCCATAATCGACCCCATGCAGCCCATGACCTGCCGATATGGCTGTCACTATCCATCTGACGATGCCTTCCTCTCCATATCGAACTTCATGCGGCTCCCACCGCTCGCTGCTAGGCGGTATGGCCATCGCCATCAACTAAGCTCCGCCTATAAAGGACCCTCTAGATATGCTAATCCCTAATCTGCGGGACCTCTAAGCTCTCCTCTTCTTCTCTAAGCTCTGAAACTCATTCCAGGTACTCCATTCCTGTTGGCCAGAGCTGACTTGATCGTCGGAGGGTCTTGTCGGAGCCACCCCCCCACCAGCTCCGGATGGGACTTTATTTTGTAGGTCCCCGGCAGCGACCTCATCGGCTTTCACTCCAGCGGACTCCGGCGACGATCAGTTTCTGCGTCAATAGATTGGCGCTAGAAGGAGGGCCTCGACAACGATTTCTCTCTTAAAGAAAGCCGAGGTTCCCTTGTTCTTAAAGGAATGCTCAGCGATGATTTCTCTCTTCCCACTCCAGAGATTTCTCTTCTTCCTCTTTTGAATTCCTTTCCAAAAAAAAAATGCCCCCTAGGAGAGCCTCGACCTGACGATCGACGGCCTCCACGGCCCGATCCCATTCGGATCTGTCCGCTCCCGCTCCAGCCCCGGCGACCCAGGCTTACTCTGTAGCCACGGTGGATACGGAGCAGTTTAATCTGCTCGTCCAGCAGGTTCGTGGTCTCACAGAGGTAGTGCAGGCGGTGCAGGCCATGCACCAGTAGGCCTCAGTACTAGCTCAACCGGTGTGAGATTCTCCGGAGCCATGTGGTCCAGTTCAGGGGCAACCGACATGGGCTACCCGACCTCCCATCCTCGAAAGAGGAAGGCAACGGAGGGAGAGCCCCTGCTCGGACCGCGGCTTGACCCAGGGTGAAGCTTCGCACCCATTCGACGAGAAGATCAGAGACCGCGAAGATCTTCTGGATCAAAGGCTCTTAGAAATGAGTCGACGAATCGAAGAATTCCATCACACTCCCTCCTCACACGGTAATGACATATGCACTGACCCTCCTTTTTTGAAGAAAATCATGCAGGAACCAGTCCCACCGAACTTCAAGCTCCTGCAGTTCGAGAGCTACAATGGGACCACCGATCCGATCGACCACTTGAAAGTCTTTCGGACAATGATGCTGCTCCATGGCGTGCCAGACGCCATCCTATGCCGGGCTTTCCCCTCTACCCTTAAAGGAGCCACCAGGAACTGGTACTCGACACTCAAGCCGAGTACCATCTTATCGTTTGACCAGATGAGTCAACAGTTCGCGGCCCACTTCATCAGTAGTCGGCGTCCATGCCGAGGTTCGGATTTCTTAATGGCCATCAGGCAGAAGGAGGGGGAATCCATCCGGACTTACGTCATCCAATTTAATACTGCTGCACTGGAGGTCCGGGACCTGGACCAGTCAGTCGCCATGGCCACCCTCAAGGGCGACCTTCAGAAGAACGACCTACTGTTCTCCCTAAAAAAAAGTATCCTAGGAACTTTGCCGACATGCTGGCTCAGGCCGAAAGTTATGTTCGGATAGAAGAAGCATTCAAGGCTAAGGACGTCGAAGCCAGCGACAGGCGGCGAATTGATGGGCCAGGCAGGCCCGCCGAAGAAAGAAAGCGGACTGAAGCTCGACCGCATTCCTGGACTCCCCCGGGTTGCGGGAGAGCCCGAACTTCCCCTCAAGCTCGGAGGCGGAGAAGTCCTAACGGAAGGGCACGCTGAGGTTCCCCCCAGCGTCGAAGTTCTTCCCGACGATGACGATTTCATAACTACACCCCCCTTAATGCCCTAAAGACTCAAGTGCTGATGGAGATCCGGGAGCGACTTCCAAGATTGGAGAGAATGTGTTCTCATCCTAGCAAGCGCAATCCCAACAAGTTTTGCCTTTACCACCGCGATCACGATCATGACACTGAGGAGTGCATCCAACTCCAGGACGAGATCGAAGAGCTCGTCAGGCGAGGCAGACTTAGCCAATTTCTGCAAAGGCGGCCTGAGGAGAACGAAGATCGATCAAAAGCGTTACCATTAGGTGGGGAAAACCAGCAAGAAGATCGGCTGCCCCTTGGCGTCATCAATACTATCTTAGGGAGACCTCAGCAAGGGGAGACCAGCGGATCCAGAGGATCGATGAAGAGGTGGAGGATCGTGGAGCCCATGGCCTTCACCGAGGAGGACGATCAGAGAATCCAATTTCCATACAATGATGCGATTGTAATTTCGTTGAATATTGCCGACTACGATGTACGCCGCATTTTGGTAGATAATGGAAGCTCGGCCGATGTGTTGTTTTACGATGCCTTCCCAAAAATGTCCCTACCCGATGATCACTTGGGGTCGATGAATTCTCCGCTAGTAGGGTTTGCTGGCAACGCTGTACCAGTCGAAGGCATAACAACATTGACCGTAGCAGCACGGCAGCGCCCGAAGCAGGCCAAAGCTCGGGTTGACTTCCTAGTCGTAAGGACCCCGTCCACCTATAACGCGATCCTTGGCCGACCTGGTCTAAATGCGCTCCGGGCAGTAGTGTCAACCTATTATTTGAAGATGAAGTTTCCGATGAGTCACGAGGTTGGAGAAGTCAGAGGAGACCAGGCTCTGGTAAGGTACTGCTACTCGATCGCCCTACATAAAAGAGATCAGCCCGACCCCTATCTTATTGACGGACTGGACGTCCACGACGATCTCACTGAGGAGCGGGGCGAGCCCGTGGAAGACCTCATCTCTGTGCCCTTGGATGATGGAAACTTGGGGCACGTGATGCAGATCAGCTCCAACTTGGCAGCCGAGGTTTGGGAGCAGCTCGTTGCTTTCCTCAGAAGAAATGCGGACGTCTTCGCCTGGACCCCAGCAGATATGCCAGGGATCAATGCCGAGGTCATGAAACATCGGCTGGCCATCGGTCCGAGGCACCGGTCGATAAGAGAAAAGCTGCACCATCATGCCTCGAAGAGGAAGAAAGCGATCGCCGAAGAGGTAGACAAGCTCCTCAAAGCCGAACTCATCCGGGAGGTTAACCATCCGACCTGGGTCTCGAACGTAGTTCTCGTCAAGAAAGCGAATAACAAGTGGAGGACGTGCGTCGACTTCAAGAAGCTGAACAAGGCCTGCCCAAAGGACAGTTACCCCCTACCAAGGATCAACCAACTGGTGGACGCAACCTCGAGCCATGAGCTCCTCACCTTCATGGACGCCTTTTCTGATTACAACCAGATACGCATGGCGCCCGAGGACGAAGAGAAGACCGCTTTCATTACTGATCGAGGTCTTTATTACTACAGGGTCATGCCTTTTGGACTCAAGAATGCGGGGGCAACATACCAACATTTGGTTAATAAGGTCTTCAAGGAGCAGATCGGCTGCAACATGGAGGGTACGTAGATGATATGCTCGTTAAAAGCCGAGCTTCAACGGACCACCTCGCCGACCTTGAAGAGACCTTTGGTGCACTCAGGAGGCATAAGGTGAAGCTGAACTCGGCCAAGTGCACCTTCGACGTGACCTTCGAAAAATTTTTGGGATTCATGGTGTTGAGATGAGGAATCGAAGCAAATCCCGAGAAAATCCGAGCCATTCGAAAAATGACCGCTCTGAGGACGATCAAGGAGGTTCAGCGCCTGACCGAAAAAATGGCATCCCTAAGTCGCTTCGTGTCAAGGTCGACCGAACGATGCATACCCTTCTTCCGCGTTCTCAGACGATCAAGGGAATTCTCCTGGACGGCGGAGTGCCAACAGGCATTCGAAGAGCTCAAAAGCTACCTCGACTCGCCCCCACTGCTGACAAAGCCCGAACCCAAAGAAGAATTATTTCTGTACCTAGCTGTCTCCCCAGTGGCCCTAGCGGCAGTGTTGGTCAAGGAAGAAGCGAAGGCGCAACGGCCGATCTACTACATGAGCCAAGTCTTGAGGGATGCAGAGATCAGGTACTCTAGGCTAAAAAAACTAATTACTCTCTCCTAATTACTGCCAGGCGGCTCCGACCTTATTTTCAGGAGCACACCGTAACGGTCCTCATGGACCAACCAATAAAAGAAGTCCTTCGTCGGGCAAACACTTCTGGAAGAATCACAAAATGGGTGATCGAACTCATGGAGTTCGACATCAACTATCGGCCTAGGCCATTAATCAAGGCCCAGATACTGATGGATTTCGTGCTGGAATGCACCATTCTGGTCGAAGCCGAGCTTGGGCCGATCGAGACTGACATCAAAGCGGAACCGGGCCTAGACGAAGTCGAGCTGCCATGGCCGAACCTCCCCGAGGAAAGTGCCAACCTCCCCGAAGGCTCCTGGGCACTGCACGTGGATGGCTCGTCCAACTCCACTAGAGCCGGTGCGGGGCTGGTCTTGGTCAACCCCGAGAGAGTCATCGCCGAGTACGCGCTATGCTTTGAGTTTTCTGTGACCAACAATGGGGCTGAATATGAAGAATTGATCGCTGGATTAAAGATAGCAAGGGAACTAAAGGTAGATCGGCTTCAAGTCTACAGTAATTTTCAGCTGGTGGCCGGCCAAGTCAGCGGCAGTTACGAGGCACGGGAGGAAAGCATGGTGAGATACCTCGGGAAGGTGAGGGATTTAACTCCGGCCTTTGACAGCTTCGGCATTCAATATATTTCGAGGGCGGAAAATGCAAGAGCCGATCTTCTCTCCAGATTGGCCACTTTTGCCCCGGCCGAACTGTCCAGAGGAGTGTTTCTAGAGATTCTGAAGTACCCAACCCTGGAGGAGCCTCAGATCATCCTGCAGACGAAATTCGAGCCAAGCTGGATCGACCCGCTGGTCGCCTACCTCAGGGAGGGGGTCCTTCCTCATGATCCGAAAGAAGCTCGAAAGTTTAGGAATCAGACCTTCCGCTATGTCTTATACGAAGGCAGGCTGTATAAGAGGTCGTACTCCCTTCCGTTGCTAAGATGTATCCGACCTTCAGAGGTCGACGTCGCGCTATGGGATGTGCACGAAGAACTCTACAAAAGTCACATAGGAGCCAGGTCCCTATCGCAAAAACTACTCCGACAGGGATACTACTGGCCGACTTTATTTCGCAATTTCATGGAATATGTACAGAGGTGCGACCGCTGTCAGAAGAATGCCAGCGTGCAGAGGCAGTCGGCGTCCGAACTCACTCCGCTCAGCTCACCCTGGCCGTTTGCACAATGGAGAATGGATATACTCGGCCCCTTCCCAACAGCATCTGGGCAGCGAAAGTTCCTGTTGGTCGCGATCGACTATTTCACCAAGTGGGTCGAAGTCGAACCACTCGCGAAGATTACTGAGGTCAAGGTGCAGGACTTCATCTGAAAGTCACTAGTCTGCCGGTTTGGCCTGCCCCAAACCCTCATAATCGACAATGGACGGCAGTTCGCCGGGGCGAGGTTCATTGAGTTCTGCGAAGGACTAAACATCTCCCACCGCTTCACATCGGTGGCTCACCCGCAGGCCAATGGGGAAGCTGAGATAACCAATTGGATCCTGCTGTAAGGAATCAAAGCGAGACTCGATAGGGCAAAAGGGGCCTGGGTGGACGAGCTCTACCATGTCCTCTGGGCATACCAAACTACCCAGAGGGTGCCAATCGGAGAAACACCCTTCGCCTTGGCCTTCGGTACTGAGGCAGTTATCCCAGTCGAACTTAAGCTCCCGTCTACACAAGTCGTGGGCTTCAACAAGCGGCACAACCCCCAGGACCTCAGAGTCAACCTTGACCTTCTGAAAGAAAAGAGGGAGGAAGCCCGCGTCCGGATGGCAGCCTACAAATAGAAGGTGGCTCGGTACTATAACTCTAGGATTAAAAATAAGACGTTCAGAGCAGAGGACTTGGTGCTGCGGCGAGCCGCTGTCGCTCAGCCTTAGAATCGAGGGAAGCTCGCCCCAAACTGGGAAGGCCCGTATGAGGTGACGGAGGTCGTCCGATCCAGAACTTATCGTCTGAAGGAACTCGAAGGGATAGTGCTTCCCCGATCGTGGAACTCGGAAAATTTGAGGATGTATTATCAGTAGACTTCCTTTAAAAACTCCTTTGCTCTGCATTATTGATTTCTGGCATAAGGATTATGTGATGGAAGAAAAGAAATGAGCAAAAGTAGCCCGTTAGGAACAGGAGGAGGACCTCGTCCTAACGCGAGCAGAGTCGAAGGCCTCGTTCACCCTAGATGAGATGGGAGGAGAGGCTCGGACGATGGTCCGCATGTGCCCCCATAGCCCGTTAGGAATAGGAGGACCTCATCCTAATGCGAGCAAAGTCGAAGGCCTCGTTCACCTTAGACGAGATGGGAGGAGACGGACGACGGTCCGAACATGCCCCCATAGTCCGTTAGGAATAGGAGGAGAACCTCGTCCTAATGCGAGCAAAGTCGAAGGCCTCGTTCACCTTAGACGAGATGGAGGAAGAAGCGGACGATGGTCCGAATGTGCCCCCACAGCCCGTTAGGAACAGGAGGAGAACCTCGTCCTAACGCGAGCAAAGTCGAAGGCCTCATTCACAAAAGACGAGACGAAGGGGAGAGGCACGGACGACGGTCCGTATGTGCCCCCACAGCCCGTTAGGAACAGGAGGAGAACCTCATCCTAACGCGAGCAAAGTCGAAGGCCTCGTTCACCTTAGATGAGATGAGGGGAGAGGCGCGGACGATGGTCCGTATGTGCCCTCACAGCCCGTTAGAAATAGAAGGAGGACCTCGTCCTAACGCAAGCAAAGTCGAAGGCCTCATTCACCTTAGACGAGACGGAGGAAGATGGATGACGGTCCAAATGTGCCCCCATAGCCCATTAGCAATAGAAGGAGAACCTCGTTCTAACGCGAGCAAAGTCGAAGACCTCATTCACAAAGGACGAGATGGAGGGAGAGGTACGGACGATGGTCCGTATGTGCCCCCACAGCCCGTTAGGAATAGGAGGACCTCGTCCTAATGCGAGCAAAGTCGAAGTTAGGAATAGGAGAAGAACCTCATCCTAACGCGAGCGCCCACATCAACCTCGGTCGAAGGAGATAAGATCTCCCCCGAGCGATCGTGTCAACCTCGGCTGGAGAGCTTCAACTTCCACCTCGGCTAGAGATAAGATCTCTCCCGAGCGATCGAGTCAACCTTGTTCTGAGATCAGATCTCTCCCGAGCGCCTGTATCGATCTCGGCTGTAGGAGACAAGATCGCCCCAAGGAGCTCAACCTCCGACTTCAATCGCAGCGGACGAAACCTCCCTCAACCTCGATTAGGAACAGGAGGAGAACCTCGTCTTAACGCAAGCAACAACCTCGGCTGGAGATAAGATCTCTCTCCCGAGCGACCGAGTCAACCTCGGCTAGAGATAAGATCTCTCCCAAGCAACCGACTCAACCTCGGTTAGGAATAGGAGGAGAATCTCGTCCTAATGCGAGCAACAACCTCGGCTAGAGATAAGATCTCTCCCGAGCGACCGTTGCCAACCTCGGCTAGAGATAAGATCTCTCCCGAGCGATCGAGACAACCTTGGCTAGGGATAAAGTCCGCGATAACCTCGGCCAGAGCCCCCGAAACAATCTCGGTCAGAGATAAGATCTCTCTCGAGCGGCCGTGGACAACCTCGGTCAGAGATAAGATCTCTCTCGAGCGATCGAGTCAATCGAAGGTCTCGTTCACAAAGGACGAGATGGGGGGAGAGGCCTTGATAGTGGCCCTTATGTGCCCCCACAGTCCATTAGGAATAGGAGGAGAACCTCATCCTAATGCGAGCATCAACCTCGGCTAGAGATCTGTTGACCTGGATTAGCACGGAACCCAGAGGAAGACTTCGGCAGTCGCCTTTTCTGCACTCCCTTCCTTCGATTTTCGAACTTCGGAGTGGGGGGGCTAGTGTTGGGGATAAACCTCGCTCACACCGAAGTCTAGTTCGATGCTCAGTCTAATGCAAGCAGGTGCCGCAGAAGAGCTTCAGCAGACGGGCTTTAGCCGAATTGCCCAGCGACCGAGCTTCTTCTAACCTGTTCAGCCGGCCAAGCTACTTAGCGGTCGAGCTCCTTAGACTCCAAGCGGTCGGGCTTAAACGAAATCCCCCGACGCTCGAACTCCTCAGCGGTTGCATCCTGGCCGAGCTTCAGTCGGATTTCCGCAGGGGCCGAACTACCCAGCGATCGAGCTCCTTGACTCCAAGCGGCCGGGCTTAACGGAATCCCCACGCCCGAACTCCTCAGCAGTTGCGTCCTGGCCGAGCTTCAGTCGGATTTCCGCAGGGGCCGAACTGCCCAGCGATCGAGCTCCTTGAATTTCGAGCGATCGGACTTTAGCCGAACTCTCCAGCGGCCGAGCTCCTTGAACTCCAAGCGGTCGGGCTTTAGCCGAACTGCCCAGCGACCGAGCTCCTTCGGACTCCCGACGGTCGGGCCTCAGTCGAAGTCCTTTAACCGGCCGAACTCTCCAGCGGCCGAGCTTCTCTTGGCCGAACTCCTCTTGAAAGTCCGAACCTCTTTGGGATTGGTATACATCTGAGTCCATCGGCCAACACCTACTTCCTCAAGCTACGGCTGTCGAACCTCGACAGTATGACCGCCACTACCAGTCTGGCGACACCACTCTCTCCATAACTAGCCCCATGCAGCCCGGACGACATGGCCACTACTACTGGTGACACTACTCTCTCCGTAACCGACCCCATGCAGTCCATGACCTGTCGGTATGGCTGTCACTATCCACCTAACGATGCCTTCCTCTCTGTACCGAACTCCATGCGGCTCCTACCGCTCACTGCCAGGCGGTATGGCCATCGCCATCAACTAAGCTCCGCCTATAAAGGACCCTCCAGATACGCTAATCCCTAATCTCTGGGACCTCTAAGCTCTCCTCTTCTTCTCTAAGCTTCAGAACTGATTCAGGGCGCTCCATTTCTATTGGCCAGAGTTGACTTGATCATCGGAGGGTCCTGCTGGAGCCACCCCCCATCGGCTCCAGACGGAACTTTGTTTTGCAGGTCCCCGACGGTGACCTCATCGGCCTCCACTCTAGCGGACTCCAGCGACGACCGATTTCTACATCAACAGTATTTATATTAATATATTAATATTTATATTAATATAATATTATAATTATTAAAATATTAATAAATTTATTATATTAAAATATTAATATTGTATTAACATGATATAATATATTAGTATTATTTAATATAATAAATTATAACCTAATATTATATTATAATATATTAAAATAATTTTTATATTAATATAATATAATATTATTATTTATATAAAGTTTAAGAGCAAAAATAAATATTTAATCAAAAATAAATTACTCTTCAATAAGTTACTTTTCTATGGTCAACCAAATATACCAAAATTCTATGCACTAAAAATTATTCTAGAAAAAAAAAATTTCTGCGAACCAAATAAGTCATTAAAAAAAAAAAATTACTTTCTAGGAAGAAAGTTATTCCTACGAATCAAACGAGTCATAAAAGAAAGAAAAAAAATATATCTAGCATGAGTTCCTATCTCACATTTGACAATCCATACCAAAACATACAATTTTCAATGATCTTTTCAAATGAAACACCTGTATACAATGGAAGCATCCAATCATT
This sequence comes from Cocos nucifera, assembly GCA_006176705.1. NCBI lineage: Eukaryota > Viridiplantae > Streptophyta > Magnoliopsida > Arecales > Arecaceae > Cocos > Cocos nucifera. The sequence goes on from QRFJ01000014.1 coordinate 1,928,156, forward strand.
CGTCTACCAAACAAGCATATACGCTGCACTTGGATGTTACATTGGCTTCTTCAAGTGTTCTGTATCTTTTTTTTTCTTTTTTGGTAATTCCACAAAGGACAAATAAAATTAAAGGAAAAATGAAGTACATGTCTCGAAGATTGAAGATAACTAAAACCCATCAAATCCATTATTAGTAAAAGTGCCAAATCAGGAGGTATCGCATCGCCATCATAAAGTCCAAGTTCAAACCTCTACCTTTACCCAGCCAGCAGAAAAATTAGCTTCTCTAGAAGCATGTGAAGCATTCGAATAGTCAAAAGTAATGGAAATATGTAAGATGTCGAGCAGTAGAGGATTAAGATTGATACAATATTTCCCATATAACCAATAGAAAACTATACTAGAGTCCCCTTCTGGAATGATTTTTTGGCAATTCGAAATGAATGTGGCTACCATAAATCCTTGCTACACTGCTCATAATTCGGTCATTGGAATTCAGATGGCTGGAAATATTCTGGCTCCAACACAAACAAGCCGATCATCCTCGATCACAAAGCCAGCAGCACCGATATAATCTCCAAGTGAGCCTTCAAACTTGACTTTTGGTATCCCATTGGGAAGAAGTGCCCAATTCACAAGCTATGGTATTATGGATAGAGAGCTCCTAGAGCTGCAGGTGGCCCGGGAAACTTCAAAAAACTCAGATGCCAACCTAACAGCTTGGTTGCAACATACTTATGGTTAGAAACAGCCTGCTGAAAAATAATTCAGTCCAATGCATCCAAAGCATCCATCCCGACATGCTACATCTTGTTTTGGCTTAGATTTATCATTTCAATCTGGGCACTCTAAATGTTTCTTGTCACAACAGTCACAGCATCAGTACGGTAGTAAAATGTGAAAAACAGATAATCCCTTGACAAGATGGGAAGGAAGAAAAATATTATAACTTGATATGTACACCATGCATGCAACCTTGATGAAATTTCCAGCAATCTTCTATATTGAATGACTTTGAGTTTCTTTTACAGTTTCTGAATTACAAGTTTGTGTCATCTAAGAAGAAAATAAGGATCAAAACCATTGCAGACCGAGTATCCTCCTTCGAATTGTGGGGTTTGTAAAACTCCAAGCATCTTCTCATGTGACTGGATCACCAAGAAATACAGGTTAGAAATTAAAGGATTTCTAAGAAATGGTCCGATAAGCTCTCTAAGTTCCACAAATTCCGACACATAAATCTTATGAGTATCTGTTATCTGTGCCGATGAATGGTAATCTTCATGTGGGCACTGTGTGAGTGCATAAAGGCCAAGCAGATTGGCATATATGGATACAAAAGCATCCTTATGGTTACCAATGCCTCCAATCCAGTCTGTTCTCCCCTCAGTGTTGAGAAAGCTCTTGATAAATGATATCAACTGGCATAAAAATCTAAGTCTCCAACTTTGTAGAAACACTTTGATAGTGCTCTTATTGAAGGCTTCATCAACCCCAACCATCCAAGGTTTTGATGTTGAGAGCTGCTGTAAATGTGAGCAACAGATTTGGCATATCAACAGCTTTTCTTCATGGTGGTTATCAATTTCTTTGTCAAATATCCGTCGAACTAGATCTCCATGGGAACTCACAGGAATTGCAGTGCTCAGGACCAATCTTGATAAGTAATTGAAGTATCCCAGCCAGCGGCCAAAGACTGAAGATAGAAACTCAAAGCTTGATTCAATCACTCTATCCACTTGGGTGGGTACTGCATCATTTTTGAGGCGTCCATTCAATCCTTTGAAATTTAGGCACTTCTGGACATTCTTGGCAAGTCTTTGTCTAAGCGCGACATCTTCATCCTCTAACAGCTGGATACATGTGAACCATAAATCTAGTATCCTGCAAGCATATAGATTGATAACTTCAAACATCTTCAACTGGGAAAGTTTCTCCATATCAAAAACATTTGGTTCTTCAGATGGGATATGGCTGTTTGACACAAACGAAGCAACTGATTTGGCTTCTTCGAGCAATCCAGATGCTACAATGGCTTCTGCAGTCGCCTTGCGCATGCTTACAGGTTCAGATGGCAAACTGTGATGCTTAACTAGGTTAATGAAAGAATTAATGCTTCTGAAGGCTTTGGCCCAACCCATTGCTTGGTCAATTCTGCTGTGATCACTAGTAGTCTCTTTTTCTATCAGATGTTGATTACTGTAAACAGAATTCCGAAGCAATTCCACAAACCGCTTCACGCAAATACCCATGCAGCACCGAATGATTTCTTGGGTCTTTGCACGCATCATGATGCTGTTCAAGTGAACTAATCTGTCCCACAAGCAAAATACCGAATCACAATCTATTCCAACATAATTGGGCTTTTCAACTTGCAAGTCATTGGGCATCACAAGTTGCAAAATATTCCAGTTAAAGATGATCAGTAAAACATAATAAACACATTTTGGATTCTCTTCCACAGACAAAACATTCATCAACATTGGCTGCAGATTGGGCCTGGCCCACTTGTAAACAATGCCATCACCATCACCAAGTTTCGTAGATTTCACTAAACGAAGAAGGCTTTTTAGTGTTGCAATCCTAACTTCATAAGCAGAATCACAGATGCAGGACATTATCCTTTCCTGCAGTTCAAATGGAGAAATATCAACTTCAGACACCCTTGACAAATTTAATGTGGGTGGAGTATATCTCTGTAGCTGGTTATCCTCCTCAGGAGCTTCAGGAATTCCACCCAACAGGCAACTAAAATAGGATGAAGCTGCTTGCCTGCGGAGCTCAAGTTTAGTTGGATCATGCAGTAACAACCCCAGAGAATTTTCAGCACCCAAGCATTCAGAGGCTAACTCAAGCAACAAAGTTTGGATTGTAGCTAAATGTTGGCTTGTGCATGTTCTTGCAATGTCAAGCATCAAATCTAGAACCCGTAAATATGAGCTATTTAGGGTAGGACAAGGGCATAAGTTGATGCTGCCAATCCATGAACACTTTGCAAGCACCTTGATCAGTTCACCAACAATATGATCTTTCTTGCCTATGTCAATTAAGTTTCTGCAGTTGTTATCAAGAAGAGAAGACAACTGCAATAGAAGTCCATGAATCGAGTTGAAGGAAGCAGCACAAGTAGCTCTAGTTAAATCACTGTTGCTCATATTAGCTGATGTTGAAGCACTGGATGCTACTGTAGTAACATCACCGTTGCTCATGTTAGCTGAAATTGAGGCTCTGGATGTGGGCATCCAATGTCTTTTATGAGGCAATCCATGGACCACTTCATTAATGACAGTCTGCAGTTTGTCATTGGATACCAGACCAATCAAAGCTCTTGATGCAAGAACACGAACCCTGAGATTACTTTGGGTTGCACATTGCTGGATAAAAGGCATAAACAGAAAGGGATCCAAAGTATCATCCATTCCACTGCCGATAAGTGATGGCTTCAGCCTGGATAAAAGAATAAGAATCGGGCACAAGCTTGGGTGAATGGATTTTGCCATGTTTGATTCCACATGCCCAGAGCATGCATCCCCAAGCATAGCCGTGGCAATCTTCAATTCACTAAACAGGAACGGATGCAAAGCAGGAAACCTACATAAGAGAAATTATGGTCAATTCTTAGTTTAGATATAAATGAAATGTCTAGCATGGCCAGAAGTAAAGATAGGCAACTGATGCCCAATAGCCGATGTCCTCTTCTTGGCCAGGATTCGTTCATGATTACCAGCAAATGATAACCATCAAAACATATTTGATAAAAAAATAAATGATGTCAGCCAATTAAAATAAAAACATCCCTAACTCTACTATATCACATTGAAAACCCCTAAATTTGATTCATAGCTCCAATATCCTATCATTGAGATAATCTTGGTAACTTTCTATGGATATTTTATATGTTTATTGGAAGTGATATGCATACTCTCAATTTACAATGTCATTGCAAAAATAAAATATGGTTGCATGCAATTTATGTCTTACCAGTTAGCACTTCTGATTGCATGCCATGCACATTCCCTAAATCAAGGAAATAGTGAAAAATTTCTTTTTCAATGTGGAGATAAGTCAAGGGAAAACTTAGGAACAACTGAAGACCTTAGAATTCTCATTTTGAACAAATACCTTGTAGTCTAACCTTATTTACCAGCAAGGCCTTAATGGAGTTGCAACATCAAAAGGGCATCAATATCATTGACTGCTATAAAGACAATAATCATGTCATTATGCAATTTAGAAAATATATTGAAGTCAGAAAATATATTGTCATTAAAAGGCATGACCAAGGTTTCAAAATGCTTGCAGTAACTCACTTCAAAAGTAATCTACACCCTTTGTTTAACAATAAATTCTACTGATATTATCAATATAAAATGTATAACATACCATATCTATTACCAGAATCTAGACCAACAATATGAGGCACATTGTGAAGATTGGAAAAATTATAAAAGAGTAACAGTAGAGCTCAAGTTAACATTGAAATTTTTAAATGATTACTTAGAAGCTTAAAACACAGTAATGTGTCCAAAAACACTATTTAGTTTATCTACCTGAAAATAGTATAAGACTAAACAACTCCCAATGAAACCCTTAACAAAATCCTATTTATACATATTTTTAGCAAAACTTCAAATCACAAAATACAAGTTAAGATCACCCTAGCACATGTTACATTATAAGAGTAAGATCACAAGGGGTATTTGATGCCTCAATATAGACTCATCTGATAATTCACTCTTCACTGTTTGTGTTGATTTCGTCGGTAGCTCAGATGAATCTAAGGAAATAAAGGATTACAAGGTTATTTATAAACAATGTTAGTACTGGATAGTTATGTCTGCAATTTTAGTTTGCCAATGAAGTTGTGTCTATATAATTTACTTCATAATAGCTATATAATACATAAAACACCAGTAGCGCAATACAGGTTTAAGTTGAATAGAAGGATCATACAGTTATGCCATCGACAATCTTTAACATGTCTTCACTTTATAAATTATATTAAAATTATTGCTGTCAAAGTATTCATGCTGTAATGACTCCTAATAATCATGGGAGCATTACCTGTGAAAGAATTCAAGCCCAGTCAATGCACGTCGTGCTGATTCACGTTTTTGTACATTCAGGAATCCAATCATACGACGAACCAAAGCAGTGTATGCAAGACAAGCACCATTGCGAACCTCCCAGTAAGGAGATGAAAATGAGCGTATTGAAACAATCATTGCATCAGAACAAAAACCTGAGGTATCTGCTGCTAAATTTGTGTCATTAAAAGCAGCTCTTAGTACATTGAATGCATGTACTGTGGGTACTACACCCTCGTCTCGAATCTTAGAGGCCCTTATATTGAAATGAGTCTCTGTCGTCATATCTCCCAGTAATGTGTCATTTTGATTTGTAAATAATTCCTCATGCACCACTTCGGTCTTCCAGCCACTGTCTTCAGGGGCATTGCACAATGACTTGTTTGCAACATCTATCAGCCACTGTAATGCCCTTGGAAGAAGTTTCTTGGGTGTCCCTTCTGGCTCTGAAAGAAACAGAGCTATGAAAGCAGCAGGAATTCCTGCACTTCTCCTCAATAAATCATCTACAGTTTGGCCCTTTGCAATAGTCCTTTGCATCAGTTGTTCCATCCATGAGTCTGTTAACTTGCAAAGCCTGCAAGGAAGGAAAAGTTCTGTGTCATTATATTTGATTAATGTTCAATACTTGCTTATGTGATACAATGTAAACAAATTAAATTTCTTTTTCATTATATTTTAAGTTAATTAGGGACATGTACATAATAGCTTATAGAGAGTTAACCAAAAAATAAATAGGATAGCTCCGCATCTGGTTGTGAAAAGGAAAGATAAAATATTAGCAGATGATGAGGACAACATTATTTACATAACATACAACTCAAGTTGATGGTTACACTTACCATGATGTTCACAACATCATTTTGCACACAATGACAAAGCAGACACAAGCATACTTTAGACTATTTATAAAAATAAAGATAAAGAAACAAGTGCTACCAAAAATGCAACAGAACAGAACAGCTCTAATTATTTCAGTGAACCTTCTTTTTTTTCTCAAATATCAAGCATATATTATTCAGAGAGGAAAAAGGTTTTGTGAAGTGAACCTGTAAGTTGCTCAAAGCACGGGAACCACACATGCATGCCTGCATGCAGATATACACACACCCAGACACAGGCATGTAGATGCATGCATGTAGAGACATCCACAACAAGATAAAACAAAAACAGGTTATGTGTGAGCAAAAGAGGAATTTTGCTTTTAGTTGCCATCTCATTTTCACTCCATAGTTTATTTTAGATTACAATTTTCATGGCCTAGCAGGACTAAGGTGGTTTTGAGAAAAACCAAAAAGAATATACCTATTACATGTCCTTGATATCTGAAATCTTACATAAATTTCAAGCAGATGAAATCAATCGTTATGGAGATAAAAGCCCAATCACCAATAAAAGAACAAAAAACGAAGCACACCTTGGTACATTTGAGCAAAGGAGACGGTTGCAGAGAGCAGTGAATCCAGCCCTGGTCTTATCGATTGCACCATTATGCTTCATTTTCAAAAGAACTTGCAAGAAATGGTTCCCTATGGTCTCCAGTTGTACCAAATCGAGCATTCCATCAGACATGTTGATGCATTCTATTTCATCAGCATTGCTATGAGGATAATCCTGACTAGATGAATCTGGAAGGGTGCAGCTAGGCAATGGAATTTTTCTAATGATGGTTCCTAGAAGAAGACTGACCTGAAAAATGAAACAAAAGTCTGTCAATCATAGTTTACCATCAAAAATGATAAGCTATTGATATCTAAATTGTAGCATACCATTGTACACAATACAGAAACCTTTTTTTAATGAAAATGATCAATATAAAAACTAAAAATTATTTTTTTTTATTCGCTTGTTTTCAATGTCATGTTACTTAAAATATACAGAAAAATAGTTACTACATTAGCAAATAAACTTAAACAGAATCTCTGCTGTATTAGCCCATGAAGGAAAAAGGTTATATCCATGAAATTAGCTGAAATTATCAAAAGGAGAGAAACAATGAGCAATTGTAGTTAATAGCAGGCACATAGTATAGCAAGCTAGCTGCAGAGTGAACCACAAGCATTAGTCTTTACCTCCTTCATAGCAAGCCAACAGCCAACCATAACAACCTGATCAACTGGTCTAACATCATTCTCAGATTTCAAATTGCTATCCACTGGTTCTGACAAGGATTCTGATGGATCCATCTCCAATGGTACTTCTGAAAGAAAAGCAGCAGCATCAACCATATCATCCATATCATAGGGCATATACCACGCATCTGCAGAAACTACCCAAAGAGCCAATTTAGTTACTCGCATAATTAGTTCCAGAAGCTTCTCTAGAAGACACCTCATCTCAGAGCAGTTTGACTGGACTGCCTCAGAATTCCAATCCAAGTCCTCGAAAGTGTAGCGAAGGGTAAGCAAAACTCCATGAACAACGCTGTTCCTACAAGCTTCTCTAAGATCCTTTTCACCCTCCTCTACGACAACACACAACCATTCTATAAGTGACGATATGTATTCTACAAGAGGGGTCCTACTTTTAAGAATATCTCCATTCATCAGCTCTGTTTGAGAATTGACACAAGCAACATCACCAGAAGCTCTAATTATCCAACCAAGATCAAGCACATACTTCTTAAATATGAGGCGTAAAGTCAGAGCACCAGCATCACTTTCTCTGACACGTGGACTGCAGACCAATTTCTTTGCCCACCTGATCAAATGATTCACTGAGCCATTGGAGGAAATTCCAGGAAGTGGGGTTGGGAAGCATAAGAGAATGCGAAAAGAGTTTTCCCTTAGCCTATCCCAACTATCAATAACAGATCCTACTAATGACAATGTGGAATCTGATGAAGTAATTCCTTCACTATAAGGATAGAGAAGATGAGTTCCTTGAGGTGGTTGTGGAGGCCAGACATCAATCATTATCAAAATAAGCCCCATGGCCATGGTTTTCCTTTCATATGGCGCAGAAGGATAACAGGAGTAAAAAAGAAAGCAACTCAGCCACTTCATAAATTGGAAAAGGTCCCTCGCTCGATGGACCATTGCATCTGGAGCATAAGCATCAGGACTATCTTCTATGCCACCAGAGCATGCAGTTGGCTGCCATAACCCTTGCTTTACTTGTCTCTCTAATGCTGTCCGAACTCTAGAGAAGAACTTCCTAAACAGGCTTGTCCACTTCATCTGGAAAGCTGTTGAGCTACAACGCATATTCAATGGCACTGCCTCTTTCATCAGGCTGAGCTCTAAGGAGGATGGCAGACTAGAGGTCTTGGGGTTGAGAAAGAGAGACTCAGCTGCATCTATCCGTAGACTGTCATCAGCATGTGTCAGTGCCAAGATTAACCACTCAACAGGAATTCTAACATTAATTCCTTTTATGCGTACAAGAGCAACACAATCAGAAATTTTTTGCTGAGTCAAGGAATCGTGGTACAAATCAACATCCCCCTCAATAAGAGCAAGTAAGCGGGACACCTTTAGCAAAGAAACCAGTGCAGCTACACACTGATCAATCTTGAGATCCATACTGAATCTGTGCTCTCCAATGCTTGGTCCAACAGAGATAAAAGCAAGCATCGGGAATATGCTGTCTGTGTCAACATCAAGCATGACAGGAAGAGCATAAGTATTTAGGTTAGATCGGAGCTTCGAATTGCTAGATACGAGACCATGCAATAAAGGAGGCAGGCTGAACTCTCTGAAAGAATCATATCCCTTATCAATACCATCATGGCTCCAACATTCATCACGCAAGCATTCAAGGAAGCATTTCAAAAATGATGTGGCAGCGCAGCAAACATCATCATTTATATAGGCATAAGCAGTCTCAAAGAGGAGGTCAGGATTCAGTTCCAGAAGAGTTTTTGCGCCCAAGCGTTTGGTGAGAGAAGCTAAAGGAACATATCTGCCCTTGCAACGGGTCCCCAACAGGAGAAGGTCCCCTGCAATCTTGAAGAGGAGTGATTTATATCTTTCATTACCTTCTACCAAAGGAAGAGATGACTCAATATCCCAGAGGAGATCAAAGATGAGATGCACCTGTTTGACCGTCTGACTCAAAGGATCTTCTAAATTATTCCATATAATTCGCAGTATACGGCGGATCATGTCTTCAGGAAGGGGTTCATAATCTCCAGAAAAATCAGTAAGTTCCGCTAATATGGAGGTTTTTATCTGCTGTAAACAAATCTGCATCACTGTAAGAGCATGGAAATTGAAGTGGCTATCAATGGGGTTTTCACAATACTTGCAAAGCTCGGGCAGAATTCCATTGTATAATATAGTCCATGCCATAAAATTAGTCAACTCTGTGAGACGTGTATTGAGCACCTTCCTCGGAATTGCTGTCAGTATCCCTCTCAGCAAACAAAGCCTACTCAAAACTGAGAGATTTCTCATTTCTAAATAAAGATCACCATCAGGAAGCACCTTCTTCATCACCAAATCACCAATACCTCTGTCATCATTGTTGAAACCAAAGAACCCACTGGAAATAAAAGCAGAGAGCTCTCTGGGATCTATTCGGGTTTGAATTGCTGCACAGAAACTCACACCAGCAGCCACCAAGCAATCCCTTGAAAAAGCTGATGACTTCAGAACATCTAAGATAGTTCTTATAATACTCCCAAAAATACCTGACCCCTCCTCCAAACCCAAAAACCTGGAAGGAAACCGCTGAAGCAAGTAGTACAAACAAGACATAGCCTCTTGGCACTGCTCCATCACGACTGGTGACGGCCGAGACCCACTTTCAATATCTGAAATCACGCCTCCCAACCCAACAGCCACATCCATCGCCGCCAAAACCGAACATTTCTCCACCGTCTCGTTCAAAAATCCTAATTTTGGGTAACTGATCAAAGATAATGCTGCCCGAGACACCAAGAACCTCTTCCTTCCCTTCTTATTCAAATCGCCATATTCCTCACAGAGAGATACAAGACAATTAGCAGTCACAGAAAGAAACTTCCAGCACTTTGCGAGGGAGGAGATCAGCGTTCGGTGGAGCGGGAGGGAGTTTTCGAGAAAGAGGATTTCCAGGTAGAGCCTGGTGGCCGTCGACACAGTGTCGGCGGGGATTTCAGGGGTGGCAAGCAATTGGGAGAAAGCAGAAGAGAGGTCTTTAACAGCACAAACTTGGAAGTAGGTGGAGTTCAGGAGGATCAAATGCTTCAATTGGGAGAAGAAATCAAAAGAGGAGAAAACATCCGAAGGAACAAGATTGAGGGCTTCGATAAATGGTTTAGGGAACACGACCGAGCTGTAAGTATATTGGTGCCGGTGCTGTAAAGCGCGCCATTTTGCAGACATTTTGCCACCTTTTATCAATCAAATCTATTAAATATATGGGGGAAAAATTGGATCCTTGTGCTTGTTTTGGGGAGGGGATTGATCTAGAATGAATTTAAAGTAGAAAAACAAGGGGAAAAAGGAAAAAAACAGATGAAGTGCTTTATGCTAAGGATATCACCTGGATATATTTATGACAGAATCCTACTTCGCTGCTTCAGAAAATTTATTCTCTCTCTGTTCAAATCTCTTCCACTTCCCGCGAGGAGGAAGGGGTGAGAAGACAGAGAGAACGCGCACGAAGCTGGGAAGAATCGACACGCATAATTAGGGTTTTAGAACGATGTGAAATGACTACTCGACCCCGAAATTGGGATCGGATGTGTGACTCTCAGTAACCCGACACGACTGACACGGATCCTCAAGATCCAATGAGCTATTAGATATACCCATCCCCAGATAGCTTGGCCTGAGGTCACCTTCCCCCTGAGTAGGAGGAGGATGAGCATAAGGACATTCCTACGATGTGCCCATGCGGTGATGTGGAAGAGACCATTGCGCATATCCCCTTTCAGTGCATGAGGATAGTGGAGGTATGAAGATTGATGGATGCCTTAGATTCTTCACTCGGGGACGCATGGATTTGTTCCGAAGTAATGGAGTGGGACCATTCAGAATGACAACCATCATGAGTACTTAAATTGCTTACCATATTTAGCTAGTCAAAAATATCTAGATCTTTAATGGTAGCACTCAATCGTTAAGATTCACAACAAAGATAGCCTTGATTTAGACCGGAAAGATTGCTTGTTCATGAATAGCCTTTAATATCTCAAGATATCTAAGACTTTCTCGGTGCTCGTGTAGTGCCCTAAATGTTCTTCTTCATTTGGGAGCTCCCATCCTTGGATTTCCTCATATAGTAGCCTAGCCAAGATTTTCATCCTAAAAATTTAATATATAAATTAAAATGAATAAATAAAAATAAATTTAATAATATTATATTAAAATTATATTTGATGAATTTTTAGATAGTGATAATCTAAATTATCTATAATTTAGATAGATTATTAGTAATATTGATTATCATATTTAGTACACAGATAATATTATAGTAAAATTACTGAAAATTTTGATTGACATATTTGATATGGCAATTAGATTATTGATAATATTACATCAAAATTTTAAAATATTCTCAAATCAAATTTATTAAAAATCACACCCCATGGATAAAATATAAATATATATTATAAATATATGTATTATATATTATAATTATTGCAGCAAAGCTTCAGACTGTTAAGAGAAACTCGCACTAAAAAGCTGATCTGGGGTTGACTCGACGTGTATCATGGACCAACCTGCAAGAAAATTTTCAAGAATCGATGGGGCACCTTCTAGTTTATGATCCTTCGATGCTTAAGTTAGCTAAGGCCTTATGAACAGATAGTGAAAATGAAAGTTCTAGAAGGCAGAAATAGAGGATTTGAGTTAGAGAGTGATTCGACTTCCTTCAGTGGGGAAGTCAAGAGTGATTTCAGCAGAGTGTCCACTCTATGAATCTTGTGCTTGAGCTTACCTTCTGAAAGGATGCTCTTTTTCTCTATTTATAGAGAGATTTGCTTAGATTTTAAGAAAAGATTGTTAGACCGTTAATTAGTTTGAACAGAATGATCAGTTGGATATCAGCTATTTGCTGTTAGTCTAAGTGGAGTCCGACTGTAGAGTAGTTGGAAGATAGTTATAGCCTACTTAGATGACAGTTGTATCAAGATTGGAGAATTCTGAATTCTTTCTGATCCTGAATTGTATACCGAGTTGGCAGGTCGGCTTTATAATGAGGTCAACCTCCAGTTAAGGTCGGCTCTATGATGAGCTTAACCTCTGGTTGAGATCGGCTTTATGATGAGCTCAGCCTCCATGAGATCGATAATATAATAAGCTCAGCCTCTGGTTGAGGTCTGCTTTATGATGAACTCAATCTCTATTGAGGTCGACAAAATGATGAACTCAACCTTCATGAGGTCGGCTTTTTAATGAGCTTATCTTCTGGTTGAGGTCAACAAAATGATGAGCTCAACCTCCATGAGATCGACTTTTTAATGAACTCATCCTCTAGTTGAGGTCAACTTTATGATGAGCTTAATCTCAAGTTGAGGTCGGCTTTGAGCTCAGCCTCTATAAGGTCGGCTTTATGATGAGCTCAACCTCTGGATGAGGTTGGCAAAATGATGAGCTCAACCTCTGTGAGGTTGACTTTATGATGATCTTTTCTGATAAAATTAACCTTCTGTTAACCTCTTCTGATGAGGTCGGCCTTCTGATGAGATCGACCTTCTGATGAAACTGGCCTCCTAATGAGGTCAGCCTACTGATGACCTTTTTGGATGAGATCAACCTTCTGATGAAGTTGATCTTTCAATGAGGTCGGTCTTTTGATAAGGTCGGCCTTCTGATGAGGCTGGCCTCCTGATGAGATCGATCTTTTGATGACATTTTCTAATGAGGTCATCCTTCTGATAATTTTTTCTGATGAGATTGAACTTCTGATGACCTCTTCCGATGATGTCGACCTTCTGACGATCTCTTCTAATGAGATCAATCTTCGGATCTTTTCTGATGACCTCTTCTGATGAGATCGACCTTCTGATGACCTCTTTCGATGAGGTCGGCATTGTAATGACCTCTTTTGATGAGATCCTCCTTCTGATGATCTATTCTGATTAGATTGGCCTTCTGATAATCTTTTCTGATGAGGTCGATCTTCTGATGATCTTTTTTAATGAGGTCGACTTTCTGATGATCTTTTATGATGAAATTGGTTTTTTTATGATCTCTTTTTTTGAGATCAACCTTCTAATGATCTCTTCTGATGAAATTGATCTTCTGATAATCTCTTCTGATGAGGTTGGCCTTTTGATGAGGCTAGCTTCCTGATGAGATCGGCTTGCTAATGATTTTTTTTTATGAGATCAGTCTTCTAATGATCTCTTCTGATGAGGTCGGCCTTTTGATAACCTCTTTTGATAAGATCAGCTTTATGATGATCTTAATAGTTAAGCCTTAAAAAAAAATTTATCAACCTAAAAATTTTTAAATCATGAGGATATTTAGCTGAGGTGGGATAACCCCAACAACACTTGCCCCACTTTTGAGTCCAAAGAAGTTGCTTTTGGACGAAAAGAGTAGCCCAAAAAAAGTTTCTGAATCATGTATTTATGTCTCTTGGACAAATTTTCAAAACTTTATTCGATGTAGCCTTGGATAGATTGATTTTTCGATGATCAGGATAATTTTGATCCGAAGATCGGTATTTTATAGAGCTGTAAGATGAACTCGATCCAGAGATCAATATTTTATGGAGCTACAAGATGAACTCGATTTGAAGATTGGTATTTTATTATGCTGCAAGATAAACTCGATTCGTAGATCGATATTTGATGAAAATCCAAGATAACCTTAATCTGTAGATCGATATTTGATAAAATTGCAAGATAAACTCAATCCGAAGATTGGTATTTTATAGAGTTGCAAGATAAATTTGATCGAAAGATCGGTATTTTATAGAGCTACAAGATAAACTCGATCTGAAGATCAATATTTGATAAAAAGTTAAGATAATCTCGATCCGTAGATCGATATTTGATAGAGCTTCAAGATAATCTTGATCCGCAGATCGATATTTTATAGAATTTGTGAGAAAACTCGATTCGAAGATTGGTATTTGATAGAAAACTAAGAAAATCTCGATCCATAAATCGGTATTTAATAGAGCTTCCAGATAACCTCGATCCAGAGATCGATATTTTTCATTGATAAGAAGATCTTATCTCCATTTGTGTCCTTGAGGGCTTTATCTATCTAGAGATCGGATTTTTAATGATAAGGAGATCTTATCTTCATTTGTGCCTTTCAAGGCTCTACTGATTTAGAAATCAGATTTTTGATGAGAGGAAGATTTGGATTTAACTATCTACTATAGGACTTAGATAATTATATTTATAATAAACTATTATAGTCAAGGGTTAAGATAGCTTGGATGGTTGGGTTAACTCTGCTTCCATATATATGAGGTATTGTCCGTTTTGGCTCACGGCCATCTTTGGGCTTCAGTGGGCCTTACAATGAGCCTTGATCATTTGGAGCTTCATGATTTTACCTTTTACAGGAAGAGAGAAAGTTTCAATTCATATAAGCCATACTTTCTCTTAACTCACAACTGATATGGGACTAAAGATGCTATCCCCTCATAACATGAATATTATCTAACCTCGGTTGGGTTAATCATGAAGCCAATGCAGCTTAATACAATAAGTGAACATCAAAATATTAAAAATGATATGACTTCAAGAATTAGATCGATTAATTAAAAATAAACCAATCTTAACAAGTTGAATGAAATAGAGGTTTAAGAAATACCTCTGTGTGACGCAAATTGGGTCTCCCATATATTAGATGAGTTTTGTTTGAGATGTTCCATCTTCTTTTCTTTCAAGAATATGTTGCTTTAAAATTTCAAGTCGGAACTTGAGTTTCCTCGAATAGATGTCTCATTTAAACAAACTTTTCATCCTTGTTTGATTTTTTTTTGGCTTATATACTTAAGAACCTATTGTCCTGCAAGAAAAGAATAGAATAATAGATAAGACTTGAGAGTCTTGGAAAAAAAAAGGCTAGAAAGGATATTTTTTTCCTCATCATATTCTCAAGCATTGAGCCTAGCCTCTTGATTTTTTGAATTGGTGAGTGTTGTCACATCATAGTACATGAAGGCCATCACTATTAATGTCATGAATTGACAGCTTAAGGCTCTAAGGATGACATGGTAAAGTGATATGACTTGATGGGACTACATAGAGGGACCTAGTTCCTTGTTGATAAGAATTAAGATACTGAAGAAAATTTTACTGAACACTCATTATCAGTGCACTACAATTTTTTAGAAGAGCTTTCATCTGCCCTCCAATCTACTTTGTGATATATTGAAGCGGAGGTGGAACTGCCCCTAGCACATCTTCAGGGAGAAGACGGTGAAGGTATAGAGTTATTTTTGCTCTCTGATTCATCATTTTCTTTACAAAATTTTTGTATAAGGCTTCCTGTTAACCATTTCCACAAAAATTTTTTGGACAAAAGTCCTTCCTCTAGTGTCAATCTATTACAGTAAGGCTTCAGATCATTGAGAAAACTCACGCTAGAGAGTTGATCTGGGGTTGAGTAGACTGGATCATAGACCAACCTGTAAGAAAAGTTTCAAGAACTAGTGGGATATCTTCCAGTTTAAGACCCTCCAATGCTTAAGTTAGCTGAGGCCTTATGAATAGATAGTAAAAATAAAAGTTCTAAAAGGCAGGAAGAGAGGTTTTGAGTAGAGAGTGGTTCGACTTTCTTTAGTAGAAAAGTCGAGAGTGATTTCAATAGTGTCCACTCTGTGAATCTTGTACTTGAGCTTACCTTCCAAAAGGATATCCTCCCTCTCTATTTATAGAGAAGTTTGCTTAAACCTTAAGAAAAGTTTGTTAGGCCATTAATTAGTTTTAATAAAATGGCCAGCTGGATATCAACTATTTGCCATTAGCCCAAGTAGAGTCCAGCTGTAGAGTAGTTAAAAGACAGCTATAACCTAGCTGGATGATAGTTGTATCAAGGTTGGATAATTCTAGATTCTTTCTGATGCTGAATTGTATACCGCATTGGTAGATCGACTTTATGATGAGCTCAACCTTCGGTTGAGGTCGGCATTATGATAAGCTCAACCTCTAATTAAGGTCGATTTTATAATGAACTCAACCTCCAATTGAGGTCGGCTTTATGATAAGCTCAACCTCTATGAGGTCAGCAATATGATAAGCTCAACCTCCAGTTAAAGTCGATTTTATGATGAGCTCAACCTCTAGTTGAGGTCGACTTTATGATGAGCTCAACCTCCGTGAGGTCGACTTTATAATAAACTTAACCTCTATTGAGGTTGACTTTATGATGAACTTAACCTCTTTTGAGGTCGGCAAAATGATGAGCTCAATTCCCGTGAGGTTGGCTTTTTAATGAGCTCATCCTCTGGTTGAGGTTGATAAAATGATGAGCTCAATCTCTGTGAGGTTGGCTTTTTAATGAGCTCGTCCTCTGGTTGAAGTCGACTTTATGATGAGCTCAATCTCTGATTGAGGTCGACTTTATGATGAGCTCAATCTCTATGAGGTTGGCTTTATGATGAGCTCAACTTCTGATTAAGGTCAGCAAAATGATGAGCTAAATCTCCGCAAGGTCAACTTTATGATGATCTTTTCTGATAAAATTAATCTTTCAATGATCTCTTCTAATGAGATCGATCTTTTGATGACCTCTTTTGATGAGATCGGCCTTTCGATGAGGCTGGCTTTTTGATAAGATCGGCCTATTAATGACCTTTCTTGATGAGATCGGCCTTCTGATGAGATCGGCTTTTTAATGAGATCGACCTTTTGATGAGACTGGCCTCCTGATAAGATCGGTCTTCTGATGATCTTTTTCGATGAGATTGACCTTCTGATGATCTCTTCAGATGAGATCAGTCTTCTGATGACCTCTTTTGATGAGATCAATCTTTCGATGATCTCTTCTGATGAGGTCATCCTTCTGATGATCTTTTCTAATAAGATCGGCCTTCTGATGGACTCTTCTGATGAAGTCGATCTTTTGATGAGGTTGGCCTTTTAATGACCTCTTTTGATGAGATCAGTCTTCTGATGAGGTCATCCTTCTAATGATCTCTTCTGATGAGATCGATCTTCTGATGACCTCTTCTAATGAGGTCAGTCTTTTGATGGGCCTTCTAATGACCTCTTTTGATGAAATCAGTCTTCTAATGATCTCTTTTGATGAGGTCATCCTTCTAATTGATGAGATCATCCTTCTGATGATCTCTTCTGATGAGGTCAATCTTCTGATGAGATTGGTCATTTGATGAGGTCAGCCTTCTGATGAAATCAGTCTTTTAATAACCTCTTTTGATGAGATCAGCCTTCTGATGATCTCTTCTAATAAGATCGGCCTTTTGATGACCTCTTTTGATGAGGTTAGCTTTTTGATTATCTCAATAGTCAAATCTTAAAAAAAAAAATATCAATCTGAAAATTTCTAGGTTATGAGGACATTTAGCTAAGGTAGGATAACCCTCATAATAATAATATATATTATGTATAATATATTATATTCTAGTATATATTTATATTTATAATATATTATTATATATTATTATGTTATCATATATTATCATATTATTATAATATATAATAATAATATTATATTATATAATATTATATTTATAATATAATATATATGATATATGATATATTATAATATATATCATATATAATATATTATATTTTAATATATATTTATATTTATAATATATATGATGAGGTAGACTAGGCTCTGATCAATTGAAGTCCAGTCTATATCTGGTCGGATCTCTGATTATTCGATTCGCATGTATCTTATAACGCACGCCTGAAAAGGCGCACCGATTGAAAAAAATACAGACGCCCGTGCATCTAAAAAAAATAAGAAAAAAAGCCTGCTGCTGCCTGAAAAAATTAAAAAAACCTAAAAAAAATTTAGAAAATAAATTAAAAAAAATTGAAAAAAGCTTGAAAAAAAATTAAAAAAATTTAGAAAAAAAGGGTTCCCTGAAGGCACCTTTTATTTTTTTTATTTTTTTTATTTTTTTATATTTTAAATTTTTTTAATTAAAAAAGTCTTGGAAGAAAAAAAGAAAAAAAAAGAAAGAGAAGGGGAAGGCGCCTACATAATGAATGTAGGCACCTTCCCCCTCTCTCTCTTTTTTTTCTTTTTTTCTTCTAAAACTTTTTTTAATTAAAAAAATATAAAAAATAGAAAAAAAGGTGCTTACATTTTAAATGTAGGTGCTGCCTTCAGGATGGTTTTTTTTCTAATTATTTTTTAGTTTTTTTAATTTTTTTTATAGTTTTTTTTATTTTTTTAGGCAGCAGTAGGCTTTTTTTGGCACACACGCGTCTGTATTTTTTTCAATCGATGCTTCTTTTCAGGCACGTATTTCAAGATGCATGCAAATCGAACAATCGAAGATTTGATCGGATATAGGCTGTGCTCCGATCGACTAGAGTCTAGTCTACCTCTATATATGATAATATATTATTATTATATTACTATATATTATAATATTATTATAATATAATATATTATTATATTATATTTTTTAGAGTATTTTTGTTCAAATATGTCATTGTTAGATTATCAAATATTTGATAATCTGGATAGCCACTCCTTTTCTTGGTAATCCAAATTATCTCATGAGAGGTAATCTGGATTATCTGGCAATCTAGATTATCAACTTAAAAAGTATACCAAACATAGTATTCTGGTGAGATTTTTTTAAATTACTAGCAATCTAAATAAATTGCTAGCTACCAAATGCAATCTAAGTGAAAGCGAATTCAAGTACATTAATATAGTTGTCCTTGACGAGTTTTTATTTTTTGAAACCTATCCGTGACGACATCATTAAAAATACCCTTAAATACATCTCTTTCTATATAAGTCACCATATAATCATTCATGAATTCATCACCCATCCGGTTCCTCAAGTCATTCTTGATAAATTTCATTGTAGAGAATGCTCTTTTCATAGTTGTTGTAGCGACTGGTAAAATCAATGCAATTTTCACAAGCAAATACACATGATGATAAGTTAAATGCTTCTTTATCTCAACTAATTTCTTAGAAAGCTCACCAAATCCTTTCAGCTCAAAAAATTGTTATCACGATAGCTCACATCAATAATAAAATTTTGAAGTTGAATTCGAAGTTTCATCATACATTCTCCAAAATCATTTGAATACAATTCGGCCAATCTTAATATCTTATTCAAGTTAAAGTTGAAGAACTTGTCAACTGGATTCACGCTAGCCACAATCTGAAGCAAATCAGTGTTCACCTCATTAAAGCGGCTGTTAAGCTCCTAAAGTTATCAATTAATAACTTTGTAAAATATTTCAACACGAAAATGATGCGATCTTTTATGTTCAGCAACTCTACATTTTGATCTTCCTCTAAGAATATGCAACTCATCTATGTTAGGGATCAAAATATCATATTTCATGCAAAATGAAGAAACCACATCAAAGAGATCTTCCCATCCATCTTCTCTTATCTCTTGCAACCGAACTTTTGCCATCTCAATAAGTATGATGGCATTCACAATATCATGTTACTTTTTCTGCAAGGCTATGTTTAAATAAGAAAGTAAAATCAAATATCTAACAAGAATCAAGAAGTCCCTGTGCTTTAAATCTATCATAAAGATTATTGGTGCTGAATTTAGTTGATGCCGGATCGAGCTAGAGCTGAGGAAGACAAGGTCACCATCGGTGATCTACAAAATAAAGTTTCGTTCAGAGTCAGTGATGGTGGCTCCGGCAGAATTCTCCAATGATCAAGTCAGCTCTTCTAACCAACAGAAATGGAGTGCTCAGGAGAGAGTTCAACAAAGTTTAGAGGAGGAGAGGACAGCTTAGAGAAATCATATCTAGAGGATTCTTTTTTATAGATGGAGCCTATGGCTGATTGATGGTGACAGCCATATCATCCGATAGTGGGCCACGTGAAATTTGCTATGAAGAGAGAGGTATTGTCAGACTGATAGTAGCGGACATATCATTCGATCGTGGGCCACATGGAATTTGCTACGGAGAGAGAGATGTCGTTAGACTGGTAGTGACAGTCATGTCGTCCGATCGTGGGCTGCATGAAATTCGTTACGAAAAGAGTGGTGTCGTCGGACCGATAATGACAGCCATATCGTCTGGTGGAAGCATACATTCGGGATCTGACTGAGCTAGAGGAGTCCAATTGCAAGAGTAATCTAAAAGAAGGTTGGCTCCTATAGAAATCTGACTGCATGAGCGATCTAGAAGGAGTTCGGCTCATGAAAAAAATTTGACTGCATGAGCGATCCAGAAGGAGGTCGGCTCTTATGAAAATTTGATTGAGAAAAAATTTTAGAAGGAGTTCGACTTCTGGAGGAACCCGACTGTAGGAGCAATCTAGAAGGAGTTCGGCTTCTGGAGGAGTTCGACTGTAGGAGTGATCCAAAAGAAGTTCGGTTCTTGAAAGAATCTGACTGAAGGAGAAGTCCGAAAGGAGTTGGACTCCTAAAGGAATCTGGCTGAAGAAAAATTTTGAAAGAAGTTCGGCTTCCATAGAAATTCGACTGCAGAAGCGATCTAGAAGAAATTCGACTCCTGGAGGAATCTGGTTGAAGAAGAATTTTGGAAGAAGTCTGGCTCCCGTAGAAGCCCGATCGAAGGAGGATCCGAAGGGAGTTTGGCTCCTATAGAAGCTTGACCGAAGGAGGATCCAGAGGAAGTTTGGCTCCCATAGAAGACCAACCAAAGGAGGATCCGGAGGAAGTTCGGCGAGGGCTCGACCACTGAGAAGTTCGATCAGTCGAAGAGGTTCGACTGGGGGTCGACCATTGAGAAGTTTGGTTGGATTCGACTGCTAGAGGAGTTCGGCCACTGAATGAGTTTGACTGCTGGAGAGAGAATTTTTGGTTGAAGCTCTTCCGTGATCATCAGCTGCATTAGGCTAAGCATCAGGCTGAACTTTGGTAGGAGCGAGATTTATCCTCAATAATAGTCTCCACACTCCCAAGTTCGAAACTCGAAGAAAGAAAGTACAAAAAAGAACGACTGTCAAAATCCTCTTCAGGGCTCTGCATCAGCTCAGATTGAATCTCAGAAGAGATCTTATCTTCAATCAAGGTTGACGTCAAAATTGGAACTCAGGAAAGATCTTATCTTCAACCGAGATTGAAGAAGATTTTTTCTCCTGTTGATGTAGACGTTGAGGCTCGGGAGAGCTTTTATCTCCAGCAATCGAGGTTGTAGGAGATCTTATCCCCTATTGATGTAGAAGCTCGGAGGAAATCTTATCTCCAACAGTTGATGTTGAAGAAGATCTCATCTCCTATTGACGTAGAAGCTTGGAAGAGATCTTATCTCCAGCAATTGAGGTTATAGGAGATCTTATCTTCTGTTAACGTAAAAGCTCGGAGAAGATCTTATCTCCAGTAGCCGAGGTTGAATGAGATTTTATCTCCTGTTGATGTAAAAGCTCGGGAAAGATCTTATCTCCAGCAGCCGAGGTTGAAGGTGGAGCTCGAAAAAAATCTTATCTCTAGCAGTCGAGGTTGAAGAAGATCTTATCTCCTATTGACGTAGAGACTCAAAGGAGATCTTATCTCTAGTAGTTGAGGTTGAAGGAGATCTCATCTCCTGTAGAAGCTCAGGAGAGATCTTATCTCCAGTAATCGAGATTGAAGGCGGAGCTCAGGGGAGATCTTATCTTCAGTAGTCAAGGTTGAAGAAGATCTTATCTTCTATTGATGTAGAGACTCGGAGGAGATCTTATCTCCAGCAGCCGAGGTTGAAGGGATCTCATCTCCTATAGAAGCTCGGGAGAGATCTCATCTCCAGTCGAGGTTGAAGGAGATCTCATCTTCTATTGACATAGAAGCTCAGGAGAGATCTTATCTCCAGCAGCCGAGATTGTAGAAGATCTTATCTCCTGTCAACGTAGAAACTCGGAGGAGATCTTATCTTTAGCAATCGAGGTTTAAGGAGATCTCATCTTCTGTTGACGTAGAAGCTCCGATGAGATCTTATCTCCAACAACCGAGGTTGCAGAAGATCTTATCTTCTGTTAACGTCGAAGCTCAGGAAAGATCTTATCTCCAACTGTCGAGGTTGTAGAAGATCTTATCTTCTATTGACGTAGAAGCTCGGAAGAGATCTTATCTCCAGCAACCGAGGTTGTAGGAAATCTTATCTTCTATTGATATAGAAGCTCGGGGAAGATCTTATCTCCAGTAGTCAAGATTGAAGGAGATTTTATCTTCTATTGATATAGAAGTTCGGGGGAGATCTTATCTCTAGCAGTTGAGATTGAAGGTAGAGCTTGGAAGAGATCTTATCTTCAGCAGTCGAGGTTGAAGGAGATCTTATCTCCTATTGACGTAGAGGCTCGGGAGAGATCTTATCTCCAGCAATCGAGATTGCAGGAGATCTTATCTTCTATTGACGTAGAAGCTCGAGGGAGATCTTATCTTCAACAGTCAAGGTTGAAGGAGATTTTATCTTCTGTTGACGTAGAGGCTTGGAGGAGATCTTATCTTCAGCAGCTGAGGTTGAAGGAGATCTCATCTCCTGTTATTGTCGGACACAATGGGATCGTTGTCGGAGCCTTTCCTCTCATCCCGTCTAGAATGAACGAGGTCTTCAACTTTGCTCACATTAGGATGAGGTTCTCCTCCTATTTCTAATAAACTGTGGGGCACATAAGGGCCGTTGTCAGGGCCTCTCCCTCCATCTCGTCTAAAATGAACGAGGCCTTCGACTTTGCTCACATTAGGATGAGATTCTTCTTCTATTTCTAACAGACTATAGGGGCACATAAGAACCATTGTCAGGACCTCTCCCCTCATCTCATCTAAAATGAACGAGGCCTTCGACTTTGCTCATGTTAGGATGAGGTTCTCCTCCTATTTCTAACGGGCTGTAGGGGCACATAAGGGCCATTGCCAAGACCTCTCCCCCATCTCATCTAAAATGAATGAGGCCTCCAACTTTGCTCACGTTAGGACGAGATTCTCCTCCTGTTCCTAATATGACTGCTTTTAGTTGCTTCTTTCCTGTCATCACATAATTTTTGCACCAAGAAATAATAATGTTGAAATCGAGGTATTTTATTAAGGAAAAATTATTGGTAGTACATCCTCAGATTTTTTGAGTTCTAAGGTCGTGGAAGCGTTGTTCCTTCCTCCGAGCTTCTTCAGATGATAAGTCCTCGGTCAGACGACCTCTACCACTTCATACGGACCTTCTCAATTTGGGGCAAGCTTTTCTTGACTTTGAGGCTGTGAGATGGCGGCTCATCAAAGCACTACGTCTTCCATTTTTAACATTTTACTTCTGACTCTGGAGTTATAATATCGGATCATCCTTCGCCTGTAAGCTGCCATCCGAACTTGAGCTTCCTTCCTTTTTCTTTCAGTAGATCAAAGTTAGCTCTAAGGTCCTATGGGTTATGTTGCTCATTGAAAGCTGCGACCCATGTTGGTGGAAGTTTAAGCTCAATCGGTATAATTACCTCCATTCCGAAGGCCAAGACGAAGGATGTTTCTCTAGTCGGCAATCTTTGTGTAGTTCGATATACCCAAAGGACGTAGTAGAGTTCGTCCACCCAGACCTCCTTTGCTCTCTCGAGCCTCATCTTGATGCCTTATAGCAAAGTTCGGTTCGTCACTTCGGCTTTTCCATTTGCCTATGGATGAGCCACCGATGTGAAGTGGTGGAAGATGTTTAGATTTTTGCAGAACTCGGTGAATCTCGTCCCAGTGAACTATCGCCCATTATCAGTTATGAGAGTTCGAGGCAGACCGAACCGATAGACTATCGACCTTCAGACAAAGTTCTGTACCTTGGTCTCATAATTTTTGCTAGTAGTTCAGCCTCAATCCATTTGATGAAATAGTCGATCACGATCAGGAGAAACTTTCACTGTTCGGATGCCATCAAAAAAGAGCCAAGTATGTCCATTTCCCATTACGCAAATGGCCAAGATGCATTTAGCAGAGTAATCTCGGAGGTCGACTGTCTTTGTACGTTTACATTCTTCTGACAGCGGTCATATTTCTTAACATACTCCATAGAATCATGAAATAAGGTTGATCAATAGTATTCTTACCGAAGTAGTTTTTGTGATAGGGACCTGGCTCCTACGTGACTTTTATAAATTTTTTCGTGCATTTTCCATAATGCGAAGTCGGCCTCTGATGATCAGAGACATCTTAGCAACGGTAGCAAGTATGACCTCTTATACAACCTACCCTCGTACAAAATATACCGGGAGGCTTAATTTCTGAGTTTTCGAGATTCTTTCGAATCATGAGGAAGGACTCCATCCTTGAGGTAGGCGACCAATGGATCAATCTAGCTCGGCTCGAGCTTCGTCTGCAAAATGACCTATGATTCATCTGAGCTTGGGCATTTCAAAGTCTCTAAAAATACTTCTTTGGACAGTTTGACTGAGGCTGAAGTGGCCAACTTAGAGAGAAGATCGGCTCTTACATTTTCTGCTTTCGAAATCTATCAAATGCCAAAACTATCGAAAGTCGGAGTCAAATCCTTTACTTTCTCAAGATATTTCATCATGCTTTCCTCCCACGCTTTATAACTGTCACTAACTTGGCCGACCACTAATTGAAAATCGTTGTAGACTTGAAGTCGATCTATTTTCAATTCTCTTGCTATTTTTAACCCGACGATCAGCACTTCATATTCGGCCCCATTGTTAGTCGCGAAGAATTCGAAGCATAGTGCATACTCGACGATAACTCTCTCAGGGCTGACTAAGACCAACCCTACATCTGCTCCAGCAGAGTTGGATGAACCATCCACGTACAGAGCTCAAAAGCCTTCAAAAAGATCGGTACTCTCCTCGGAGAGGTTCGATCGCGACAACAAGGCACCGATCTCGTTTTGTTCAAGCTCAACTTCAGCTAGAATAGTACATTCTATCAAAAAATCTGCTAATATCTGAGCCTTGATCGATGGCCAGGATTAATAGTTGATGTCAAATTTTGTGAGCTCGATTGTCCATTTTGCGATTCTTTCAAAAGCATCCGTTCAATAAAGGACTGCTTTTATTGGTGGGTCCATGAGGACCGTTATGATATGCCCCTGAAAGTAAGGTCAGAATCTTCTGACAGTAATTAGAAGAGAGTAAATCATTTTTTTTAGTCTAGAGTACCTGATCTCTGCATCCCTCAGAGTAAATCGATCGCTGCATCTTCGCTTCTTCCTTGATCAGGATTGCCACCAGGACCTTCAGAGAGACTGCTAGGTATAGAAATAATTCTTCTCTAGGTTCGAATTTTGTCAGCAGTGGAAGTGAGCCGAGATAGTTTTTAAGCTCCTCCAATGTCTGTTGGCACTCCACCGTCCAGTAGAAGTTCTTTGGTTGCTTGAGAACTCGGAAGAAAGGTATGCATTGCTCGATCGATCTCGAGATAAAGCGATTTAGAGATGCCATTTTTTCAGTCATGCACTGAACTTCTTTGGTCATTTTTAGAGCAGTCATCTTCTGAATGGTTCGAATTTTCTCAAAATTTGCTTCAGTCCCGTGCCTCGACACCATGAACCTCAGAAATTTTTCAGAGGTCATACCAAAGGCGCACTTGGTCGGGTTCAATTTTATCTTGTGCTTCCTGAGTGCGCCAAAGGTCTCTTCAAGATCGGTGAGATGGTCTGTAGAAGCTTGACTTTTGACGAGCATGTCATCCATATACACCTTCATGTTTTTGAGTCCAAAGGACATAATCCTATAATAATAAAGACTACAGTCAGTAACGAAAGTGATTTTCTTCTCATTCTTAGGCGCCATCCGTATCTAGTTATAATCGAAAAAGGCATCCATGAAGGTGAGGAGCTCGTGGCCCGAGGTCGCGTCCACCAGTTGACCAATCCTGGGTAGAGGGTAGTTATCTTTTGGACAGGCCTTGTTCGGCTTTTTGAAGTTTATGCACATTCTTCATTTGTTGTTCGCCTTTTTGACGAGGATCATGTTTGAGACCCAAGTCGAATAGTTAACTTTTTGGATAAATCCAGCTTTGAGGAGCTTGCCTACTTTTTCGGTGATTGCTTTTTACTTCTTCGGGGTATGGTGGCGCATCTTCTCTTTTATCGACCGATGCTTTGGATGAACGACCAATTGATATTCCATGACATCGGTGTCAATTCTCGGTATATCTGCTGGGTTCAGGCGAAGACGTTCGTATTTCTCCTAAGGAAGGTAACGAATTGCTTCCAAATCTCATCTTTCAAGTTGGAGCAGATCTGCACCGCATGCTCTGCATTTTCGTCATTTAAGGGTACAGAGACGAGATCCTTCGTAGGCTCGCCCAGCTCCTCAGTGAGGTCATCATAGACATCCAGTCCATCAACAGGATAAGGGTTGGACCGTTCTTCCTTATGCAGGACGATTCAGTAGCAGTGCCTCGCTAGAGCCTAATCTCCCTTGATCTCTCCAATCTCATGACTTGTCGAAAACTTCATCTTCAAATAATAGGTTGATACCACCGCCCGAAGTGCATTTAGATCAGATCGATCGAGAATAGCATTATAGGCAGATGGAGTCCTTACGACTAAAAAATCGACCTACGCCTTAGCCAATTTCGGACGTTGCCCTGCAATCACAGCCAAAGTTATTATGCCCTCAACTTGTACGGCATCGTCAGTGAAGCCTATCAACGAAAAGTTCATAGGCCCCAAGCGGTCATCAGATAAGGACATTTTTGAGAAAGCATTGTAAAATAATACATCGATCGAGCTTTCATTATCCACCAAAATGTGGCGTACATCATAATCGGCAATGTTTAAAGAGATTACAACCGCATCATTGTGCAAGAACTGGATCCCTTAGATATCTGTCTTAATAAAGATCACGAGTTTCTCAGTCCTCCATCTCTTCACCGATCCCTCGGATCCGCTGGCCTCTCCTCGCTAAAGTCCCTCCGAGATAGTATTGATGACGTTGAGAGGTGGTCGATCTTCTTGTTGATCCTCCCCCTTGGTGGTTCAAGCTGCAGTAATGTCCTCGGTTGATCTTTTCGTCCTTCAAGCCATCTCCACAGGAATCGACCAAATCTGCCTCGTCTGATAAGCTTCTCAATTTTATTCTGGAGTTGGATACACTCCTCAGTATCGTGATCATGGTTACGATGATAAAGATAGAACTTATTGGGATTGCGCTTGCTGGGAAGAGAACGCATCCTCTTTGGTCTCGATAGTTGCTTCTGGATTTCCATCAACACTTGAGTTTTTGGAGTATTAAAGAGGGCGTAGTTGTAAAATCTTTGTTGGGGAGAACCTCGGTGCGCCCTTCCATCGAGGCTTTTCTGCCTCCGAGTTCGAGGAGGAGTTCGGACTCGCTTGCGCTCAAAAGAAGTCTAGGAATGCGGTCGAGCTTCACTCAGCTTTTTTTCTTCGACGGACCTGCTCGGTCCATCAATTCGCCACTCATCAAAGGCTTCATCGTTCTTGGCCTTGAAGACCTCTTCAGTCCGGGCATAATTTTTGGCCTGAGTTAGCATGTCGGCAAAGTCCCTGAGATACTTTTTTTCAGAAAGAATAGCAAATCATTCTTTTGAAGGTCGTCCTTGAGAGTGGCCATGATGACTGATTGGTTCAGGTTTCGGACCTCTAATATGGTAGTATTAAACTGGGTGATATAAGCTCGGATGGATTCTCCCTCCTTTTATTTGACGGTCATTAGAGAATCTGAACCTCGGTGTGGACGTCGACTGCTGATGAAGTAAGCTGCGAACTGATAGCTCATCTGATCAAACGATAAGATGGTACTCGGCTTAAGCACCGAGTACCAGTTTCTAGCGACTTCCTTGAGGGTGGATGGAAAAGTTCGATACAAAATAACATCTGACGCACCGTGGAGCAACATCATTATCCAAAAGGTCTCTAAGTGATCGATCAGATCGATGGTCCCATCGTAACTCTTAAATTATGGAAGCTTGATGTTCAGCGGGATTGGTTTCTATATAATTCTCTATGAAAAAGGAGGGTCAGTACAAATATCATTACCGTGTAAGAAGGGAGTATGATGGAGCTCTTCGATTCGTCGGCTCATTTCTAGGAGCCTTTAGTTCAAGAGATCTTTACGATCGTTGATCTTCAGAATTTTCTAATGAAACGGATGCGAAGCTTTCCCCTAGATTGAGTCGTGGTCCAAATAGGGGCCCTCCATCCTCTGCTTCTCCTTTTTGGGGATCAGAGGCTGGGTAGCCCAAGTCGATCATTCTTCGACCAAACCATAAGGCTCCGGAGAAGCCTGCATCGACTGAACTGGTGCTGGGGCCTGCCGATGCATGGCCTGCATTACCTCCGTGAGGCCACAAACCTGCTGGACCAGCAGATTGAACTGCTCCGCATCTACCATGGCTACAGGTGGAGCCTGAGTTATCGGGGCTAAAGCGAAAGCAGATAGATCTGGACGGGATCTAGCTGCGAAGACCGTCGATCGTTGGATCGAGGCTCTTCTGAAAGGTATTTTTTTTCAAAAAAGAACTCTAGAGAGAAAGAAGAGAAATCTCTAGAGAGGGAGGAGAGAGATCATCGCTAAGCACTCTTTTAAGAATAAGAGAACCTCAAGAACAGAGGGCCCTTTCTCTAGTGCTAATTCTGTTGGTGCTGAATTTGGTTGATGTCGGATCAAGCTGGAGCTAAGGAAGATGAGGTCGCCATCGGTGACCTACAAAATAAAGTTTCGTCTAGAGTTAGTGGTGGTGGCTCCGGTATGATCCTTCGATGATCAAATTAGCTCTTCTAGCCAATAGAAATAGAGTGCTCAGAAGAAAGTTCGGCAGAGTTTAGAGGAAGAGAGGAGAGCTTAGAGAAATCGTATCTAGAGGATCCCTTTTTATGGATGGAGCCTGTAGCAAATTGATGGTGATAGTCATATCATCCAATAGTGGATCGCATGAAATTTTCTACAGAGAGAGATATCGTCAGATTGGTAGTGGCAGCCATATCGTTCGATCGTGGGCCGCATGAAATTTGCTACGGAGAGAGAGGTGTCGCCAGACTGATAGTGGTGGCCTTATCATCCGATTATGGGCCGCATAGGATTCGTTATGAAGAGAGCGATGTCGTCAGATTGATAATGACAGTCATGCCGTCTGATGGAAGCATGCGTTCGGGGTCCGATTGAGCTAGAGGAGTCCAACTGTAAGAGTAATCTAGAAGGACATCGGCTTCTATAGAAATCCGACTATAGGAGAGATCTGAAAGGAGTTCAGCTCATGGAGGAAACTGACTACAGGAGTGATCTAGAAGGAGTTCGGCTTCTATGAAAATTTGATTGAGGGAGAATTCTAGAAGGAGTTTAGCTCCTGAAGGAGTCCGACTGCAGGAGCGATCCGGAAGGAGTTTGGCTTCTGAAGGAATCTGACTGAAGAAAAAGTCTGAAAGAAGTTGAGCTCCTGAAGAAATTTGGCCGAAGGAGAATTCTGAAAGAAGTTCGGCTCCCGTAGAAATTCAACTGCATGAGCGATCCAAAAGAAGTTCGGCTCCTGGAGGAATTTGGTTGAAGGAGAATTCTGAAAGAAGTTCGGCTCTCGTAGAAGCCCGACCGAAGGAGGATCCAGAGGAAGTTTGGCTCCCATAGAAGCCCGACCGAAGGAGGATCCGAAGAAAGTTTGTCTCCCGTAGAAGCCTGACCGAGGGAGGATCTGGAGGAAGTTCGGCTCCCATAGAAGCCCAATCGAAAGAGGATCCGAAGGAAGTTCAGCGGGAGCTCAGCCGCTGAGAAGTTCGGCTGGTCGAAGGGGTTCGACTGGGGGTCGGCCGCTAAGAAGTTCGATTGGATTCAGTCGTTGGAGGAGTTCGGCCACTAAATGAGTTTGGCTGCTGGAGAGAGAATTTTTGGTTGAAGCTCTTCCGTGATCACCAGCTGCATTAGGCTAAGCACCAGGTTGGACTTCGACGGAAGCAGGATTTATCCCCAACAAAGATCATGCACATCAATAGCAATATTATCAAGCATATCAATCAATGATCCAAACATAGCACTGAAATTGATAAGAGATTTGTAATGAGATCCCCAACGAGCATCACCAGCTCTTTTAAGACCAAGCTATTGATTTAATTCCCATCCAGTTTCAAGCTCATCCGCACGTAATGCCTCTTGAAGTTTTTTTGCTTGATCTTCTTAAATGTCTTCCCTACACTTAAAAGAAGCTCCTAATTCATTCAACACATTAGCAACTAAGCAGAAAAGCCAATTAATATCCTCATTTTTTTTTTGCAATGGCAACAAGTGTCAATTAGAGCTGATGGGCAAAACAATAAATTGAATGAGCTGATGGAGTCTCTATTTGAATTAAAGTTTTAAGACCATTAAGCTTACCTTGCATGTTACTCGCTCCATCATAACATTGTCCATGTATATACGATGGACTTAATAAATACTTAAAAAATAAAGAATCAACTACTTTTTTCAAAGACGGAGAAAAAATATCATGAACATGAATAATTCTAATGAACCTCTTCATCACGGCCCCCCTTCTATTAACATACCGCAAAGCAAAAGCCATTTGGTCTTTATGTGATGCATCACAAAATTCATCCACAAGTATACCAAAGTAATCTTTACCTAGGTCCTCAATAATGGCCTTAATTATTTCTATTATATATGCATTTATAATATCTTTTTGGATTTCAAACGATCTTATTTGTTGATTTTTTGAAGTATTTTTCAATACCAAACTTGCCACACTTTCAACATAATCTGTATACCATGCCAAAACTTCATAAAAATTTTTCTTATTTAAGGACTTTTCACTTTCATCATGACCACGAAATGCTAACCCTTAACATAAAAGCAATCTCACAACATCAACCGATGTAGTTAAGAAAATTCAGTACTCTAACTTAGTCTTATCGGATTGCTTATCAAGAATAGTTTGAATAGATTGCTTCTACCGTACCAAATTTTTATAATTCTTAACTACTTGGTTATAAGTATGAGGCCTACCAACATTCTTAGCAAACTTATTCTTTTTTTGCCAATTCCTAAATCTGATACTAGTAAACGAGTCTCTTTCACCTTTCTTCTTAAATAAATAACAATATAAGCAAAATGCCACATCCTTCTTTATGCTATACTCCAACCAATTAGCATGTTCATCAATCCATTCTTTTTGAAAATAGTGCTTATATCTAGAAATATTTGTTTAAGAAAAATCATGATTTCTGGGTTGACAAGGGCCATTTTGTATATATGCTCTCTGAAGGGAAATCCTGATTTCCCGGTCCAGGTTCGTCCAGATCTGATCAGATCAAGAGATATATTTCAAAAATTTTTCTCTTGATCCCAATCAGATTTTGATATATTTCAGATCTGATTCTTATTATTTTAATAAATAAAATAAAATAAGATAAATCAAATCAAATTTAATTTACCTGATTTGGGTAATCCTATTACCCTGTAGATGATCCTGATTGCAGCGAAAAGTTCTAGATCTAGCCACGCAAGCACCTGGCCTCTACCGGTATCCACTCGGGTTGGATCTGGAGATCCTCTTCTTCTCTATCACGCCTCCAAAAATCAGATCTGGATCTGATCTGGAGGATCTTCAAAACTCTTTTGAAGATCTGCAGTCGTCCTTTTGCAGCAGCGCAGCCTTCTTGCTTTTGATCGCCTTTCCTTGATCTGAATCGCACCAACCTAAGTCCAAAACTCTTTTGGACGTGGAGAGCAAGGGGAGAAGAGACTATGGCATGGAGAAGGAGGGGAGAGGCAGCCTTGGGGCGTGGGGTTTCTCAATTGAATTGCATTCGCATTAGGGTTGGGCGCAGGGTCTTATTTATAGACCTCTTGTGATCCAACTCCTCTTCCTCTCAACCAATCACAACCCTTTGTGAAATCAGATCTAAATCTGATTGGTTGGAATAGAGACCCCTGGATTCCTCCTTAGAGGGCGCCTAAGACCAGTCAAACTGGATTCTTAGTAGAACTCTGATTGGAATCCAAAAGGGAGGTGGAGTCCTTGTCCAACAAGGACTCCTAGGCGCCTCCTACTTGGGCTCACGCCACCCTTGGCGTGCGCCCTTCTCCTTGCCAGGTTCTGGCAGGGGGACAGGCCCCCACCAGCTCTCCAATAGGTGCATGACATGTGGTCAAAAGTCAAAGGGTCAATGGTCAACGTTTGACCAGTCAAAGGTAGACTTTTGACCAAAGTCAAAGAACAAGAAATGGCAGGTGACCAAAAATGGCAGGTAATGTCTTACAAATAAGACAACCTATTCTGACTTGGACAACCTCCAGTCAGACCATATGAAGGCCTCTGATTGAGCACAAACTCCTTTGGCTCAGTCAGGACAACTTATTTATGATAGTAAAAGAAGAACGTTAGGTTCAATCGAGTGCTAGCACGATTTCCTTGAACCTAATTGAATCTCATTCAGATCAATTGAACTAGATCAGTTCAATTGATGATCACCAGATTCAAACCCTTGTTTGTGTGACCCAGTTAGGTTCAGTTCTGTATGGTAATGGGATATGTCATGATCTCTATCATCGACATCATCGAAACTCCTTTCGATGGATCAGAACTCTTCTGATTCGAACAGCTAGAATGATCGATCATCTAAATCATTCTAATTGCTCCCAAAATCCACCAGTGACACCTAGCAGTATATGGTGGCAACCCATCAGAGCTGAATGCGAACCTCTTGGTGCAGCTACCTGTGTGATTAAGTTCTTCTATCTTGAGCCCCGATCAGATTAGGGTTAAGGTGAACTCGTCAAACCCTAGTCTCTGTCATATGATGTAATCATTCGATTCGAGTCCAATGTGAAAATCTAAATAGAAACTCTTTCTATTATTTCACTCTGCCATGGCCATGGGCTTCAGGACTTGATTCTCATGATCATCATAGGGCTGCTCCTCTACCACCGAGGTAGATAGATTCCATCTTGATGCAATCCAGTTCCTACAATGAACATGCTATAGCCAACATACACCTCAGGGTTCCATATGGCTAGGAGACCGAGTAATGGTGTAGTCAAACTATAACACCCTCAAGGTGAACTGCCGATGCATCTCAGGTCAAAGAACCAGACACACTACTGCAGCATCGAGTCAGTCATTGACGAGAAGGTAGACTTCCTAATGACTACTCGAGGTGGTCACGCTCAGTGCCCTCGTTCTCTAACGAGTACCTGTACTCTCGCTCCGGTGTCTCCACACCGTAGACTCAAGACTCATCTACTAAAGAGAAGCGATCGTACACCAACCTTCCGGATCAATCACCATCCTCGTGATGATCCTATGGTCGGGAGCTGTTTATGAGTTAATAATGATTATTCATGTCTTAAATTTTCAACTCTTGAAAATATGAATTATCATTACCATTAACTCAAAGGATGTATCACAGACACTAAATACACATATGTGATAGAAAATAACCCATTTTATTAATTATAGTCAAAATTATAATTTTGCCCCTAGAAGTGTATTACAAGTGTCAGCCAATTCTGGCTTCTAGGGCACATATATCTAACAATCTCCCACTTGTCCTAAAGCCAATTGGCTACAAGTCTAAGTCCCATCTTCTCAAGGTGGGCTTCGATCTTCTGCTGGCCCAACGGCTTTGTAAGTGGGTCTGCCACATTATCTGCGGAGTTGACTCTCTTGACCTCAACGTAACCTTTCTCAAGGTAATCGCGGATGAGATGGTATCACCGTTTGCTAGGAACTCTTCCAGCACAAACAGTCTGCCAGATGTCGACTTTCGATCATCTATATCGGACATGAAGTCCGAGTCTGTGTATCCCTGGACTTGGAGTTCTCCGTTACCAAAGACCAACATCATATCCTTAGTTCTTCTCAAGTACTTAAGGATACATTTCACAGAAGTCCAGTGTTCTTCACCTGGATTTGACTGATATCTGCTTGTGACACTCACAGCATGGGCTATATCAGGTCGTGTACATAGCATGGCATACATGAGGCTCCCTATTGCAGAAGCATAAGGGATCTTGCTCATGCGTTCTATTTCCTCAGGTGTGCTGGGGCACATCTTCTTGGAAAGATGAATACCATGTCTGAAGGGTATTAATCCCCTCTTAGAGTTTTCCATACTAAACCTCTTTAGTACTTTCCTCTATGTACATCTTCTGTGAAAGTCCTAGCATCCTATTCGGTCTATCCCTATAGACCTTAATTCCTAGAATAAAGGATGCTTCACCTAGGTCTTTCATGGAGAATTCCTTGGACAACCACATCTTGACTGATGTCAACATGGGAATATCATTCCCAATAAGGAGGATGTCATCCACGTACAATACGAGGAAGACAACAGCGCTCCCACTGACCCTTTTGAAAACACATGGTTCCTCTTCATTTTTGATGAAACCAAACTTTTTGATCACATCATTGAAATGAGTGTTCCAGCTCCGAGATGCTTGCTTAAGTCCATATATGGACCTTTGCAGCTTGCAAACCTTGTGATCAGTATCACTGGATGTGAAACCTAGCGGCTGTTCCATATAGATATCTTCCTCAAGATATCCATTTAGGAATGCCGTTTTCACGTCCATTTGCCATATTTCATAATCGAAATAGGCTGCAACAGCAAGCAATGTGCGGATGGATTTTAGCATAGCTACCGGGGAAAAGGTATCCTGATAGTCAATGCCTTCACGTTGACTATAACCTTTTGCCACCAGTCTAGCCTTGAATGTCTCCACATTCCCATCTGCACCAATCTTTCTCTTGAAGATCCATTTACACCCAATAGGTACTATACCTTCTGGTGGATCTACCAAGGTCCAGACTTGGTTTGAGTGCATCGAGTCGAATCTCTGACTTCATTGCCTCAAGCCATTTCTCGGAGTCGATATCTGATATCGCCTCGTTGTAGGTTTTGGGATCATCACCATGAGCACCATTACCTATGAGGAACATTTCCTCTACATCCTCTGAAATAATACCTAAGTATCTTTCAGGGGGACGGAAAACTCTTTCCGATCTACGAGGTGGAGGAGGTAGTGTTCTTATTGGCTCAACCTGATTTGGTTCCACTTGGTCCTTAGCTCGTTTCTGCTTGTGAGACTTTCTCATCAAGCTTAATCTGCTTTCCAATGCCACTATCTTGAATAAACTATTTTTCAAGAAATATGGCATGTCGACTCACAATCACATTGTGGTCTTCTGGAATGTAGAAATAGTATCCTAATGACTCTTTAGGATATCCTATGAATCGAGCTCTAAAGGACCTAAACTCTAACTTGTCCGCTTGTTGTCTTTTGACATGAGCCGGACAACCCCAAATTCTGAGATGACTCAGACTTGGTTTCTTACCGTGCCATATCTCATACGGTGTGGTAGGAACGGTTTTAGAGGGAACCCTATTCAGTAGATAGATTGAAGTTAATAATGAATGTCCCCAAAGAAAATCAGGGAGGTCTGTGAAGCTCATCATGGATCGAACCATATCCAATAGAGTCCGATTTCTCCGTTCTGAAACCCCGTTGAGTTGAGGTGTTCCTGGTGGAGTCCATTGAGAGACTATGCCATTTTCCTTAAGATAGTCTAGGAATTCCCGGCTAAGGTATTCACCTCCTCGATCTGATCGAAGAACCTTAATGGGTTTTTCCAGTTTGTTTTTCTACTTCATGTCTGAATTCTTTGAACTTTTCAAAAGCTTCAGACTTGTGTCTCATAAGATACACATACCCATACCTAGACAGATCATCGGTAAAGGTAATGAAGTAGACAAAATTGCCTCTAGCCGGCACATCAAATGGGCCGCACACATCAGTATGTACTAGGGCAAGGAGATCTGTGGCCCCTCTCCCCATGTCCAACAAAAGGGAGTTTAGTCATTTTGCCTTGAAGACAAGATTCACAAGTTGGATATGACTCAAAAGTCAATGGACTCAATAGCCCATTTTTCTCCAATTTGTTAATCCTATCTTCTGCTATATGACCTAATCTCAGGTGCCATAGATATCTGTCGTTTGGACTATCCCTAGGTCGTTTGGCATTCACGTTTTGCTC
The DNA here is from genome assembly GCA_006176705.1 of Cocos nucifera. Classification (NCBI taxonomy): domain Eukaryota; kingdom Viridiplantae; phylum Streptophyta; class Magnoliopsida; order Arecales; family Arecaceae; genus Cocos; species Cocos nucifera. Next base: position 1,964,176 of record QRFJ01000014.1, read on the forward strand.
GATAGTTAAAACAGGTACATCAATATGCAACTGATAAAGACCATTAATAAGGAAACCATTTGCAATTTTATTTCTTTCATAAAGAATGTTACAATGGTCCTTAAAGAAGGTGATCACATAACCTTCTTGTGCTAAGCATGAAACAGAAATCAAATTCCTGCTAGCTGCAGGCACATAATAACAGTCTTTTAAAACTAAGTCTAAACCAGATGGTAATCGAAGAGGGTATGTTCCCACGGCTACTGCAGCAACTCTTGCTCCATTACCGATGCGTAGGATCATGTCTCCATCCCTCAGCCTCCTGCTATCCTCAAGACCCTGCATAGAAGTGCACAGATGAGCACTAGAACCAGAGTCAAGCACCCAACTGGATGCAGAAGAAACCGTAAGGTTAGACTCAATAACGAGCATACCTCCAGAAGGACCTTCCTTCTTGTTCTTCAGGGTGGCCAGGTAAGTAGGGCAGTTCCGCTTCCAATGGCCGTCGCTGTTGCAATGGAAACACTTTCCTTTGCCATCGACCTTTCTTCTTCGGTTCTGCCTTCTTCTTCTTTGATCCTTCCACCTTTTGCTTTTTCACAGACTTCTTTTTCTTTCCATAAGACTTTCTTTTGGAAGAAGTCCGTTCCATAGCAAGAACTGAGCCTTTAGAACCTTTCATAGAAAGCTCAGCGGTAACCAGCATATTCATCAACTCGGCCAAGGAATTTTGAAGTTTATGCATGTGGTAATTCATGATGAATTGCCCATATGCATCAGTCAAGGATTGCAGAATAATATCGTTCTGCAAGTCCAAGTCCAACTTCACACCGAGCTTCTCAAGCTCTTCCATGTCCTTGATCATTGTCAGACAGTGATCTTGGACTGACTGCCCATCACGCATCTTAGCCTTAAAAAGTCATTTTGTGACTTGATATTTGGCTGCGCGACTCTGTTCACCAAACATCTCCTGCAGGTGAGCCAACATTTGGCGAGCAGTCCCGATATCTTCATGTTGGCGCTGGAGCTCATCAGACATCGAGCCCAACATGTAGTATCTGGCCTTATTATCTTCGTCAATCCATTTTTCCAGAGACGCTCTCTGTTCAGTGGATGGACGAGCTGGTAAGGTGGGAGGGTCCTGGTCCAAAACATGTGTTAACTTCTCTGAACCCAAAATAATTTTGTAGTTCCTGAGCCAATCTTTATAATTGGGTCCAGTCAGTCTATGTGTGTCTAGGATACGTGCCAGTGGGTTGGACGCAGACATTTTCCTGTAGAGAGTCAAAGATTCTAGTTAGATACTGTAATTTTGACTTGACTTGACCAATTTGTTTTAGGGATTTTATTTTTAAACAAATTAGCTCCCACTATTTTCTCGGATCCCTACACTCCCTCTGTAGAGATGCGAAAATCTCCACGATTGATGATTTCTAGTGGGTGGTGCGGTCTCACCAACTGACTCATCACCTCACCTAACAGTTATTGGTGATGGGTTAGCCAATGAGTGAACAACTCTTGTTCAATGATTCTCTAATCATGGTGCACCCAAACTTGGTCTCTAATTCATGAATCTCACCGTATCCGAAATATTGATCCACTCCTTAGTTAAGTCAGACCCACCATTTGCATAGACTGGGTTCCTAATTGGGTCTCTCACCGTATCCGAAATATTGAGCCCAACTCATCCTCCAGCCCATAGCATCCAATGCCTAATAGACATGGTTGCGTCTTCCCGGTGCAACTGAGCCACTGTATCCAGCCGAGAACAATCAACCCCGGGAAGGGCCCGCACATCTACAATGGTGGAAGACCTCAGGACTTAATCTTTTCTTAGGGAGAATTGATTCAGGTCTCATTAAACTAGACTTGGCTTAGTCATAACAATTATGACTAACCTAGTGGCATGGGTCAGCTCGGATTATTGACCACCTCAGATCAGAACTGTGTCAACAGATATGGCCAGGTAAGTGAGACCGGTGGAAGGAATATGCCGTTAACTCGCACAAGAACGCATTCAGGTCGAGTAGCTTCCAATTAAAAACCAGTCGGTCGTCTATGCCAAACTTACCTTAGACACCAAATTGTTGAGTCAGAACCAATTGGGTTAGCCTACAATCCAGACTCTAACCTCTGAGCCTAATTAGGTCTTGCTTGATCGTGACTCGATCTTGACCCAGACTTAATCCTATTAGGCTGGTCAATTTAAGCATTGTTGATCCCATCTAACCAACTCTTGATTCGGTTTGATCAACCGCTTAGACCTAATTGAGCTACCCAAGCCCGAACCCAGTATTATGAATATGTCTTAGATCTGAAATTCTCAATTTTAGACCTAATTAATATTCCATAAACTTAATTCTTAATTAAGTTGGGTTCATAAACAAAATATGCACAATAAATCCTAGGGTTTCAGGATCTAGGGTTTTGCAGAAAGTAAGTTTTGGGTTTCTGATTAAGGACGAACACGCAGCACCCCTACACGTCATAAGAACACCCCATCGAATGGGAAGAGAGGGCCTTTAAACCCTTCTTCGTTCTTATGACCGGACGGCCAAGAGGAACGCCTTAATCAGGAACATGTAATATCTACAAAACAGTTATAGATCTATATCATATATCTCATATACAAATTTAGATCTAATCAAGGCATATTTTGCATACATCTCATGTATCATAATCATGCATGTTTTTCAGATCTAAATTATCATCATAATAATCTAAAAAATTAGATTTAAATTGATCTAATCAAAATAAATTCTAATCTAGACAATTATGTAGAACTATTCTACAACTAGTCTAGTCATGCATCAATCATATCTCATATGATATTTAAAATTAAATAATTTTTATTTGCTGTTTATCAGATGTTATTATAACACTTATAATATCAGAAAATAGTAAATAAGAAGATCTAAAATATGATTTAATCAGATTAAATCAAAGACATGCAAAACTATTCTATAGAACTATTCTATTCTAGAACTAGTCATGCATATCTTCATGTTCTTAGATCCAAATCATTTAATTTTAATTTTTTGATTTCAGATCTGATCACATCTCATGTGACATCTGAAATCACTTTATTTTCTAATTAAAATAAAATTAAAATCAGATCTAAACAATTTTAGAACCATGGCTCTGATACCAGTTGAAGGGAAATCCTGATTTCCCGGTCCAGGTTCGTCCAGATCTGATTAGATCAAGAGATATATTTCAAAAATTTTTCTCTTGATCCTCAATCAGATCTTGATATGTTTCATTTTTAGATCTGATTCTTATTATTTTAATAAATAAAATAAAATAAGATAAATTAAATCAAATTTAATTTACCTGATTTGGGTAATCCTATTACCCTGTAGATGATCCTGATTGCAGCGGAAGGTTCTGGATCTAGCCACGCAAGCGCCTGGCCTCTACCGGTATCCACTCGGGTTGGATCTGGAGATCCTCTTCTTCTCTATCACACCTCCAAAAATCAGATCTGGATCTGATCTGGAGGATCTTCAAAACTCTTTTGAAGATCTGCAGTCGTCCTTTTGCAGCAGCGCAGCCTTCTTGCTTTTGATCGCCTTTCCTTGATCTGAATCGCACCAACCTAAGTCCAAAACTCTTTTGGACGTGGAGAGCAAGGGGAGAAGAGACTATGGCATGGAGAAGGAGGGGAGAGGCAGCCTTGGGGCATGGGGTTTCTCAATTGAATTGCATTCGCATTAGGGTTGGGCGCAGGGTCTTATTTATAGACCTCTTGTGATCCAACTCCTCTTCCTCTCAACCAATCACAACCCTTTGTGAAATCAGATCTAAATCTGATTGGTTGGAATATAGAGACCCCTGGATTCCTCCTTAGAGGGTGCCTAAGACCAGTCAAACTGGATTCTTAGTAGAACTCTGATTGGAATCCAAAAGGGAGATGGAGTCCTTGTCCAACAAGGACTCCTAGGCGCCTCCTACTTGGGCTCACGCCACCCTTGGCGTGCGCCCTTCTCCTTGCCAGGTTCTGGCAGGGGGACAGGCCCCCACCAGCTCTCCAATAGGTGCATGACATGTGGTCAAAAGTCAAAGGGTCAATGGTCAACGTTTGACCAGTCAAAGGTAGACTTTTGACCAAAGTCAAAGAACAAGAAATGGCAGGTGACCAAAAATGGCAGGTAATGTCTTACAAATAAGACAACCTATTTCTGACTTGGACAACCTCCAGTCAGACCATATGAAGGCCTCTGATTGAGCACAAACTCCTTTGGCTCAGTCAGGACAACTTATTTGTGATAGTAAAAGAAGAACGTTAGGTTCAATCGAGTGCTAGCACGATTTCCTTGAACCTAATTGAATCTCATTCAGATCAATTGAACTAGATCAGTTCAATTGATGATCACCAGATTCAAACCCTTGTTTGTGTGACCCAGTTAGGTTCAGTTCTGTATGGTAATGGGATATGTCATGATCTCTATCATCGACATCATCGAAACTCCTTTCGATGGATCAGAACTCTTCTGATTCGAACAGCTAGAATGATCGATCATCTAAATCATTCTAATTGCTCCCAAAATCCACCAGTGACACCTAGCAGTATATGGTGGCAACCCATCAGAGCTGAATGCGAACCTCTTGGTGCAGCTACCTGTGTGATTAAGTTCTTCTATCTTGAGCCCCGATCAGATTAGGGTTAAGGTAAACTCGTCAAACCCTAGTCTCTGTCATATGATGTAATCATTCGATTCGAGTCCAATGTGAAAATCTAAATAGAAACTCTTTCTATTATTTCACTCTGCCATGGCCATGGGCTTCAGGACTTGATTCTCATGATTATCATAGGGCTGCTCCTCTACCACCGAGGTAGATAGATCCCATCTTGATGCAATCCAGTTCCTACAATGAACATGTCATAGCCAACATACACCTCAGGGTTCCATATGGCTAGGAGACCGAGTAATGGTGTAGTCAAACTATAACACCCTCAAGGTGAACTGCCGATGCATCTCAGGTCAAAGAACCAGACACACTACTGCAGCATCGAGTCAGTCATTGACGAGAAGGTAGACTCCCTAATGACTACTCGAGGTGGTCACGCTCAGTGCCCTCGTTCTCTAACGAGTACCTGTACTCTCGCTCCGGTGTCTCCACACCGTAGACTCAAGACTCATCTACTAAAGAGAAGCGATCGTACACCAACCTTTCAGATCAATCACCATCCTCGTGATGATCCTATGGTCGGGAGCTGTTTATGAGTTAATAATGATTATTCATGTCTTAAATTTTCAACTCTTGAAAATATGAATTATCATTACCATTAACTCAAAGGATGTATCACAGACACTAAATACACATGTGTGATAGAAAATAATCCATTTCATTAATTATAGTCAAAATTATAATTTTATCCCTAGAAGTGTATTACAAGTGTCAGCCAATTCTGGCTTCTAGGGCACATATATCTAACACTCTCCTCACTTCATCATGATCATTTGGATGATAACTTAAAATTGAATCTCTTTCATCTGGATCAAACTTTAAAGCATTTAAATCAACTCCTCAACTTTATCTTTGAAAAGATTGTGGTTGTGATTGTAGTCATTGTGGTTGTGAAGTATTGTTGCTAGATGAATTTCCTAATTGATTACCATTTACTTGAATAAGAGATAAATTTTGAGATGACAAACTAGATGGGATGAATGCAGATGATATTTTTTTGTATTTTATTCATTTAAAAACTAAAAAAATTAAGATTTTATTATTTTTTAACATAATGCAAATAATACAAATAAATAAAAAATATACAAAAATATAAAGTATACCTCAAAATTTAATTTTACAATCATAAATTACTATTGGCATGTATTTACCATCACAACAATAACAACTAATAACTAGGCCAGCAACATTCTAAATGTAATTCAATATTCAATTAATCATCAATTTACCATTCAATTAAATCAAGAAGAAAGATAATAAAAAATTTATAATTACCTCAAAACGTGAAATTAGAATAACTAGTTGAAGTTGAACTCCAATTAAAATAAATAAAGATCTATAAATTAAAATATAAGTATTTTAAAAATTTAAATTATAAAAAAAGAATAAATCTTTATGATCTGGAGATGAATAGTTATTGTTTCGCGAACATCTAGCTACGAAAGAGCAAAAAAGGGATTGCGGACGTGCGGCTGGGAAAGAAAAACAACTAGAAAGAGGGAGGCTATCGGTGGGCCCCATGACATGGGTTTAAAGATTGAAAAAAAAGGGAGGCTGTTTCTGGGCCCCATAGAGAACTTTAAGTTACGTGAGACTTAGGTGGTGCTATAATTTACACCAAAATTGAGGGTTCAATTGTACCTCCAACTCTAAACTTGGCTCCACCCACTTATATTTAATGCCTACGGAGCCTTGGAAGTTGGATGGGTGCTGTAATTTGCACAACAATTTAGGGATTTAATTGAACTCCCAACTCTAAATGTGGCTCCGCCCCTATCCTCAGGATTAACTTTGACGGTAGCATAATTTATAGAGATAGTAAAGGTAGAGTTAAATTTGTGATCAAAGATCTGAATTTTAGATTTTTTACAGCAGAAGGGACTCTAATCAATAGAATTTCAGTTCTTGGGACAGCATTGGGGGCTACCTAAGAGGGTGTCACTATGCCCAACAAGTCTTAAGGGTGGATTCCATCTTTCTGGAGGGAGACTCTGCTATTGTGTTTGGATGGATACGGGTCAATATAGGAGGACTACTGATCACCTTCCTCTTGCAAAATATCTAGTATTTAGTGAGAGAGTCTATGGCTTTCAAAGGCAGATTTACTTAAAGGCAAATAGGGCAATAGATTGAGTGGCTTCATTCATTGCGGATCATTCCAAAGAGATATTGTGGACCACTTGTGATTTTGCTCTGAGTGTATTTTGAGATATTTTATTTTTTGATTATGTTAGAAGTATTCATACTAAAATTATATGAAATGCCCGGCTTTGCAAAAAAAAATTGACATATCTAACCCAATAAAATTTTTTATGTTACACTTGTTATGGGCTTGTAGAAGTTTTCATAATGCCATTGCTTGATTTTGACCCCATGACATGCATGTTAGATCCACACCACATAAAAAAAATATCAAGTTCGAAATCAAAGAAAATCTTCTCCTGATCATATCCATTATTTTATATCAAAAATGCCTTTCTATCTACCTTGAAAAATATATTATTTATCCTACTATTTCATCGCTTGTGTTAACCATTCCAATTGTATCAGACCTTTCAAAAAAAAAAAAAAATCCAAGATATATAGGATTATCTTTCTCTAATGTGACTATCAAATAGATTAGACTCTTTCATAAATTGAACTCTATCATTATTTACTCTCTTCTATCAAACATGTGATGCACAGACATAAGTACTAATATCAATAAATATCATCTGATTTTTTTAGAAATGAGCGGTTCTCATATCGAAAAGAAGACATCACTTTTATATTTTCTATTTTAGAAACAAAAAAAGAGATTCTACTTTCAATTTTTTTCTAATTTTTTTAAAAAATAAATATGTTTCATATAATCAGTTATCTTTAATATTATAAATATGGCAATGATGGTGAGATGATAAAAGTGTTAATACAGTGATAACGGCAATGATAATGATAGTGATAATCAAGGCATCAATAATAGGATAACTATGATTGAGATGGTTATAGTGATGGAGATCATGATGATGCCTTAGTTTGGCAACCATGGTAATAATAGTGGGAGGAATGTCGGCAATATAATGATGGTGGTAATGATAATAGCAAAGGTATGGTAAAGTTGCAAAGGTGATGACGAGATTATAATGATGACCATAGTAGCAAAACAATAATTATGATGGTGACAAAAGCACAATAGTGATAGTAAAGATAGTATCGATAGTGGTAAAATATAATTTTTTTATTTTTAAAAATATTAAAAAAAATTATATTTATTTTTTATTGAAAGAATAAAAGTAACCTATGAAAAATATAAAATTAAAATAATAGTATTAATTATATTTTTGTCTTGATTGCTATGATTTTTTTTTTAAAAAAATAGAAGATTAGAAATAAAAGCAATACCAAACTGATATGTAATGTCAAAAGAGTCTTACAGGATATTTAAAAATAATTGTTAAAAATCAAATCTATATACTTTTAAGCAAATATGATATTTTTCTATATCTAGTTATTGTAATTAATATGGAAAAACTACTTTTTGCATGTAAAATTATCATATTTGGAAGAGAATGATTTGTCTTGCATAAAAAAGGCCTAGAAGATGGGAAGCTAGTTATTTTGATTTCTCTTAAAAATCATCTTTTTGATTAATTGTAAAAATATTTGCAAATAATGTAACCAAGTGTTTATTATTATTATTTTTAACGAGAGCATTCTATTTGAAAAGTTATTGATATTTTCTTTTTTAAAATAACACCAAATATGTCCACAGTCGAGGAAGAAAAAAATAAAATGAGGCACACTTATAAGGAAAGGAGTCAAAGAAATAATTGGAATTCATCAAAAAGGAGTCCAATCTTTGAAAACTTTAACAGTAGAGACACCAGATATATCGTGTATTAGCAACCCATTTCTGAATGCAAGTAAGAGTTGCATTTGTCGGTTTGCATTACTTCCAAGCCATTAGAAAGGCATGAACGTCAATATCTCCTTCGGCCAAAAAAATCCAAGTATCTCTGGATTTTGAGAACTCTTTGCCACCATGTACTTAGTGAGACAAAAATAACATTTATTTTTAGTTGATTCATGAGTAGACTAGAAATGCTTTACAATGATAATTATATATCACTATAATGAGATATGACATTCTATAGGGTTTATTATAAATTGTCTGAACTTGTAGGGAATGGATATTAGATAACTCTCGCGTATTATTGATACGGATAAAATTTCGTTCTTAGAGTTTAAATCCTTTTCAATATAATAGTATCCTCTGTGCAAGGTATTTATTTTTCCCTGAACTTGTCCTCACATCAAGATTCGGGAATTGGTTCAACTTTAGTCCGAGCATTTAGATATATTAGGATTTTGTAGGTGCCACGCACGTGTACTAATAAAAAGAAAACAGGGAAGGAAAGAGATGGGAAGAAATTTGAGAGAGAGAGAGAGAGAGCTGTGATTTGCCAGTTGCTAGGGATTCTTTTGTAGTAATCGGGAATTTGTTTGAGAGGGAAGGTGCAATACCTAAGAGAGAGGTTTGGTGCGACTTTTCTGATAGAAAGAAAAAATAATGAATTTAGGGCCGTCATAAGAAAATTTGTGATTGAGATCTCTTTTACCTGACATTAGCTCGAAACCAGGGATATCCAAAGCATCTTTTACTAAAATCACTATAAATTGTATGCAAATGCAAATCTAAAATAATAAAATTTTGCTATAGAACCCTAAAAAATATTTTAGTCTTTTTATTATTTATCTATTTTTGATCATTGAATTAAATGTATATCACTTGGATTTTAATCGATTAAAGTACTTATGTGCATGACTGATGCGGTAAATATTTTAAAAATTAAAATAATTTTAATATTAAAAATAATGATAACTTTTTAATTAAATTAAATTTTATTTTTTTTAAAAAAATTCTGCTGCCATCAAATGCAGAGGAGCTGTAGCACATGGAAGGAGGGCAACCGAGGATGGAGAAGCCACATTGTCGGAAGGGGGATCCCGGGTAGAGGACCCACAGGTGCTAGGAGGGAGATCGAGGGCAAAGAAGTCACGGGTGTACGAGCGAAGAAGCTGCAGATGGAAGGAAATGGAGAAGCTATGGGTGGCATGGGGGTGGGCATGGAGAAGCCATAGACAAAAGAAGGTGGAGGAGCTATGAAAGAAAAAAAAAAAAATAATAAAATATTTTTTTTTAAAAAATAATAAAATATATAAAAAATATAATATGTAATATTTTAAATATTTTTTATAATAAAATTAGTCAAAGACCCATGCATTGCACAGGATAGATAATTATGGTCTATAATTATTAAAATTTTTTAATAATAAATATTCATAATAAATATTTTTAATTTTTTTTAATATTTTATTTTTATTTTATTTATTATATATGATATATTTTTATTATTTTATAAAATAATATTTTATTTTTTTTTATTTTTTCTTCCTATTTTCATATTTTCTACACATCCGTTGATACTGCTGCATCTTTCCATCGCCACACCACGATTTTTCTTCTCTCTCGATAAATATCGATCCCAATCATACCCCCACATTCTCTCTTCTTCTCATATATTCTCTGTGCCTGTCGGATGCCTTCCCACCCTCCTACTGTCCTACCATCACTCTCTTTCTTTTTCGACAAACGTTGGTCCCTATCGCACTCCTCAATATCCCTATCGGTACTGCTGCCCCTAGCACCATCACTGAAAGAAGAGAGAAACTCTCTTCTTCTTCTTTTTTTATAAAATAATATTTTTTTTTTCTTTCTTCTTGTTCTCGTACCTTTTTCATTTCCGTCGATGTCGCCTCACCATGGCTCCCCTTCTCTCTCGACAAATGCCAATCCCAATCATACCTTCACCCCCTTGCTTCTTCTCGTACCTTCTCCAAATTTTTGAAAGCTATTAAATATAGAGATTTAGCTTTCAAATCGATGGAGTACTATACTCTATTTATGAATAATTTATTAGATTTGATCTAATCTGATTGATCGATTCAAATATCAAAACATATTATTTTTAAAAAAAATAATAAAAATATTATTTTTAGAAAAATAAATTAGTATGCTATTATTTTAAAAATTAAAAAAAATGATATACTATCTTTTTTAAAATAATAATAAATTAATATTTTTAAAAAAATATTATTATTATTTTTATAATATTTTATTTTTAAAAATAATAATTTTTAAAAAATATTTTTATCTTTTATTTTTTTATTTTTAAAATATTATTTTTTTAATTTTTTAAATATTACTTTATTATTATTTAAAAATAATATTTAAATTATTATAGATAATAAAATAATAATTTATATGGTACAATTAAAATCATTCGAGATATTGAGGTGGTAATATCACAATACTCTTCTATAAAATATTATTATATATATATATATATAATAATAGATATTGTAAAAAAATATCATATCAAAATCTAAAACAATATCATGGTGAACTAAGAAATCAACAGGATCCATCATTAAAAAAGTGAATTACCACCCGCTAAGTACCTATTTGCTTGACCAATATCCATTGAAGACAAGAGTACAATGAAGACGTGTGGTGTTACTATAGGCTGATTCAATTCATTGGACAATTATGGATTCAGTCCAGATTTTTTTTTTCCGAGTGCTGAAAGCTAGCATGATGCTATTATGAATATAAAAGACCACGGCGTGAAATCGTAGAACCATTTGAGCCAACTTAAAAGAGATTTGATAACTTCTTTATATCCAATAGTCTTGCAATATGTTACCCTCAGTCTATTTTATTTAGTATGGCTTATAAGGCTTATAAAGCTTACAAAGCTTTTCTTTGGCTGGTTTCTTGGTATTTGTTTGGTATGAAAAATGAATTAAAGAAAAAATGAATGGAGGAGAAAAGATGGATGAGAAAGATGATGGATGGAAAAGAAGAAATGATGGATAAAAAAAAAAATAAATGGATCATGTTTGATTAAACATGAAAGAATGGATGAAAATAAACTTATAACTATCATAATTTATAATTATATAAATATATATAAATATATAATTTTAATTTAATTTAAATTAATAAATAATTTTATAAATTAAATATTAATGAATTAATTATATATTAATTATATAATTAATTAATTAATTTATAATTTAATTTAAATAGTTAAGTCATATTATATAAATAGTTAATTAAAAATAGTAAATAAAAATAGTGAAATAGAAGATAATTCTAATTATTTAACTTTAATTATCAAAATTATATTCTAAAATTAAAATAATTAATAATAAAATTTAATATATATAATTAATAATATATAAATAATATAAATAAAAAAGTGAAGAAATATTATAGTTTTATCAAAAAAAATTAACGAGGATAATTTTGTCAATGCTCTATCCATCTTCCATCCATCTTTTCTTGCATCCTTTCAATTTGGAAGGATGCAAATTGGTAGACCTGATGGATGGATAAATTTATCTTTTTCATCTATCCTTCCTATAATTTTTTGAATAAAATAATAAATAAAAATTATCCATCCTTTCAATCTTATCCATCTATTCTTTCATGATTCCAACCAAATACTAGGTTAAATCTGAGATACCAAGACCACATTTCAATAGTAATTGAATAAAAAATAGTAAATTTTAAAATCCAATTATAGAAAAGAGATTCATCTATAATTCTAAGTCTGGATTCAGAGTATTTTATCATTATAGATCTCTAATGATCGTAATAAAGATAGGGCTTATAAAAAACACATCTCCAAAATCTCTAATATAAATTGAACTGGACCAACCGCTAGCATTGCCGAAAGCAGTCAAAATCGGTGAGCAATTTTATATATAACTAGTCAGAGACCTACACATTATACAAAAAATAATAATAAATATTTATAATATTTTTTTTTAATTTTTTAATATTTTATTTTATTTTATTTATTATATATTATATATTTTTTATTATTTTATAAAATAAATATTTTATTTTTTTTATTTTTATATCTTCTATGCATCTGTCAGTGTCGTCATATCTTCCTGTCATTCCATCATGGCTTTCCTTCTTTCTAGATAAATATCGATTTCGATTGCACCCCCACCCCTCTCTTCTTCTCATACCTTCTCCATGCCTGTTGATGCCGCCTCACCCCATGCTGTCCCTCCACCACTCTCCTTCTCTCTCAGCAAACACCGATCCTGATCGCACCTTATAGTACCCCTATCGGTACTGCCACTGTAGGTGTCGAAGAGAGAGAAACTCTCTCTTATCTTTTTTTCTTTTCTTTCTTTATTTTTTTTATAAAATAATATTTTTTTATTATTTTTTTTTCTTCTTTTTTATTTTCATACCTTCTTCGTGCCTACCGATACTGCCCCACCTCCTACCGCCTCATCATGACTCTTCTTCTCTCTCGGTAAATATCAATCCCGATCGCACTCCCATCCCTTCTTCTTATCATACCTTATCCAAATTTTCGGAGACTATTAAATGCAGAGATTTGACTTAATTTTAAATCAACGGAGTACCATATTCTATTTATGGATAATTTATTAGGTTTAATCTAATTTGATCCAATAAATTGATTCAAATCTTAAAATATATTATTTTTAAAAAATAATATTTTTAATATTTTTAAAAAATAAATTAGTATATTATTATTTTTAAAATTAAAAAATAATATATTATTTTTTTAAATAATAATAATTTAGTATTTTTAAAAATTATTATTATGATTATTTTTATAATATTTTATTTTTTTAAAAAAATATTTTTCATCTCTTATCCCTCATCTTCTTTTATTTTTAAAATATTTTTTTTTGAATTTTTAAAATATTATTTTATTATTATTTATAAATAATATTTTAATTTTACATCACATAACTACAATCATCCGACGTAGCAACACCACGTGAATACTTCTCCACGGAGTAAAATAATATTTTAATTCTATGATATAACTAAATTATATGCTCCTCAAATAAATAATAGATAATAGAATCCCAAAGACCTTAAAAATTGCCGGCTACTAGATATGAGGAACGAAACGGCAAGAAGCTCGGAGAGAGAATAACCGACTCCGTCCGATCCTCTTCATCTCCACTCTCTTCACATCTCAGCCTGTACTCGAGGTCTGATCTCCCGAATCTCTTATCCCTTCCAAAACCTTAGCCCTAATCTCGACTCCAAAATCTCCGACCTCCAAAGAGGTCGGATCTTGGATCAATGGCGCTTGTTGCCGAATTCCAAGCTCCAGTTCGACAGTTTTGACAATTATTGTATGAATTGCGCGATTTTTCCTTAATTCTTCGATGAATTTTTGGTATTTTTCGAGGTTTTAATTCGAATTTTCTTAACTTGTTCAGTGGTTCGAAATTCCTAATTTAAGTGATCCTGGAATGGCTTTCTACCGGCGGTCCCGCCGGTGGAGACGGTTTGCTCGAGTCTGGAAGCGGAGATGCCCCTTCTGGATATTCTCCCTCTGTTTGCTCTCTTTAGTTTATTTCTCCTTCTTCGGTATAAAGGTCCAATTCCATGGTGAATCTCTGAAATCTTTTCTTATCATAAATGCAATTTTAATCGCTTAAATATTTCTTTTTATGTTTCCATTTGGTTTGTTTTTCAGCATAATTCGAGACTGACTTGTGTGGCTCGGCCCAGCTGTAATTGGATGTGCTTGAGTAGGCTGATTGTACAATCTCATGTTATTTTCATAAAGTATAAAATATAGTGCAGGCAGTCAAAAATGTGTAGAAATAGAATAAAGAATTAAGAGATCCTGGAAGTTGACATTCTTATTAATTTTGTAGTTAAGATACTGACGGTGTAGTTGGGAGAAAGTTGCCATTCAGGCCATTTGTTGAGGTTTTAAATCTCATGGGATTGGGATGTCCCAGTCTCTCTGTGGAATGGAATGGGACGTCCAATTGTCCTATTCCATCCCAATCAAAAGTTCTGTAGGTATCCTCCGTCTCTTTCCCTTTTTTTTTTTTTTAATCCTTTCTTTTTCCTTACCTTCCCTTCTTTCTTTTTTCCTCTTCTTTTTTTCCTCTTCTTTCTTTCTTTCTTTGTTCTTTCATTCCTTTCATTATTTTTCTTCTTCCTTCGTTTCTTTCTTTTCTTTTTCTTCTCCTTTCCTTTTATTCTTTTTTCTTTTCTTCATCTTTCCTTCCTTTATTTCTTTTCTTTTCTTTTTCTTTTTTTTTCTTGCATGGATGGATTTAAGAGTTTCGACCCCATATGAATCCTAGTTTTTCATAAGAACGGGATGGGATAAACGGGATGCCCGCCGTTCTGCCAGAACTTAAAAAACCTTGATGGTAATACTGTTGAGAGTTTGTACCAGTGGTTTTCTAATTGTATCCATCACCACAAGAAATGGACCATGGATCAGGGGCCTGTTTGGTATTGTTCTTGTTTTCTTTGCTTTTATTTCCCTACAAATTAGTGGAATACTATATGGAGATTCATGTTGGAGTGTTTGTACAAAACCTTTGCGGTTCCTTGCTTTTGTTTTCACTTTTCTGAAAGCAATAGATCTTTGCTGCCAAAAGCTCTAATGTTTTTTCCTTTTTCGAGAAGAGCTCTCATGGGTTTTTAAATAATTTAAAAAATAATAGGGTTTCATCATGCATATTCTTTCAGTCTAGTTCATTTTCTTTTTGGATCTCTGAAAATAAATACAGAAGCAAAAGCAATACTAAAGGTACCCTAAGTTTAGTAATCTAACATAGGTTCATTTTCTATTTAAAAACTGCAGCTTAATCTTAATTTATGGTCATGTAAGTTTAGTAATCTAACATAAGTTCATTTTCTATTTTAAAGCTGCAGCTTAATCTTAATTTATGGTCATGGTTGTTGTTAGGAGTAAAGTTGTCCTTGCCGAAGGCCCCAAGCTCAGAATGCTTTAAATCTCATGTGATTGCCCAGCAACAGAATTTATGAAACGCCTGCCGGCGATTCCATGTCGGAATCCGACCTATCATCGGCTTCCTACATCTAGAGTAACGGTCAGTTTCCAAATCACTGCTTGCCAACAGTCAGTAAACGGTCATTATCGACCCATCATCGGATTTAACCAACCCATCATCAGTGCTCGATTTGTCCTCGGTTGTTGATCCTCTAGACATCGACACCTGTCGCATCCCTATATGGTTGTTCATCTAAACCAAACCCTCTTTGGTGTTGCTCGATCTCTCCTCGGCGAATCACCCCCTGCAAACCTGAGGGTCGATCCCTCATTCCTTCCCAATCAATCATCGACCCATCTTCGGATGAATCCCGACTTGCCTTCGGCTTTTATCGAACTTGCCTCAGTTCTCTACTCCACTAGCAATCCTGACCAATTCAAAGTTCTTTTTCAAAATCAAGCGATGGTTTTATCCAGCTAGCCATGATTTAAATAAGGTAATCATAACTACCCAATCCCGTGAATGCCGGCCACGAACATCGCGCATTGCACCCAATTCAGCCAAAACCATCTACGGATTACTCCACACGTACGGCTCCTATCCTTGTCTATAAATAGAGATCTCAACGGGACCCTCAGGTACAATATTCTTACTCTTGCATGCTTCATTTCTATCTTAGAGTTTTGACTGGAGCGTCGGAGGGTCCCCACGAGCCATCTTCGGTCCGGACTTATTTTGTAGATCTCACCATCGGGATGATCAGCGCCACCAACTCCAGCCACTTTAGTGGAGATAAGAATTCCATAGCAACAAAATTGGCGCTAGAGAAAGGATCTCTGAACCCTTTTTCTTAAAAGAATGTGTGATCGAGATGAGATGCCACCTAGAAGGGCCTTCTCCTGGCGTTCAAATGCCACCTCCCGGCCATTGGAGAATCTAGCCAACCACCAATCCCAAGCATAGCAGTCGGAGGTCCCACCTCTGCCACCACCACTGGCGGCGGCGGTTGTTAGCATCTCCCAGTTTGATGTGCTGGTATAGCAAGTGACGAATTTGATGGAAGCGATGCAGGCGATGCAGCAACCTAACCCTGCACTATAGGAAGCACCACCGCAAGAACAGCCACAGGCTTTCTTGCAAAGTCTCGTGCGGGGGAGACTGACTCATCACAATCATCCTCGAAGTCCATAGAAGAAGAGGCAACAACCACCTAGTCCTCAATCTGGACACGACTCTACCCCAGGCCGAGCACTCTCACTGCACTCCAAGGCATACACCACCAGAAACACTCGTCGATCGGCGGTTTTAGGAGATGAATCAATGGATAGAGGTGCTACTCAATCAGTGCCCAGCACAGAACAATGGGTTCCACTCCGAGCCCTCGTTTAGTGCCTAAATAATGCAGGAGCCCTTACTAACTCACTTTAGACTTCTATAGCTGGAGAACTATGATGGGACAACTAACCCTGTCGACCATGTAGAATCTTTTAAGGTGGTGATGCTCATCCATGGAGCACCGGACGCCATCTTGTGCCAAGCCTTTCCATTAACTTTGAAGGGCACAACTCGGCACTGGGACTTAAATTTAAAGCCGGAAAGTATTTTTTCCTTCAAGCAGTCGGGTCGTGAGTTCATGGCCCACTTTGTCAGCAGCCGAAGACAGCAGAGGAGATCAGATTCTCTTATAAACATCAAACAAAGGGAAGGAAAGTCCATCCGAGACTACGTTAGCCACTTCAATGCGGTCGTGCTTAAGGTCCATAATTTGGATCAGTCAGTGGCAATAACCGCCCAGAAGGATGGGCTTCAGAAAAATAATCTTCTCGTTTTGCTAGAGAAGTACCCCCGGGACTTTGCCGACATGCTAACCCGGGTGGAGAGGTACTCACGTGCCGAAGAAGCCTTTAAACTACGTGATGTGGAGTGCAAGAAGGAAGAATCTAGCTGGGCCCCTTCGGAGCAAAGGGATCGGAAGGAAGGATCTCGATGTTCTATAGCTCCACCTCGATGTCGAAGGTCTCGAACCCCACCTCGAAATCGCTAACCTCGAAGTCCAAATGGGAGGGCCCGGTGAATATCTCCCCCGAGGAGGTTCACAAATTATACTCAACACTCTCAAAATGCAAGTATTGATGGAAATAAAGGAGCAACTGCCGAGGGCAGAGAAGATGCAATTTAATCCAAGTCGACATAATCCCAACAAGTTTTACCTCTACCACCCCGACCACGGCTATGATATAGAGGAATGTATCTAGCTCCAAGATGAGATCGAAGAGTTGATACGGTATGGTTGTCTGGATCACTTTATCCGATGATGTCAGGAAAGGTGTGAGGATCAATCGAGGAAGCACTAGCAACCAGAGCCACCTCGATAGGAAGGACCCTTGGAGAACTGACCCCCAGCAAGAGTAATAAACATGATAGCTAGGGGACATCAGAGCAGCGAAGCTAGCAAATCAGGGGAGACCACTAAAAGACGGCGAATTGAAGAACCAATTGCCTTTACTGAACAAGATGCCGAAGAAGTTCAGTTCTCGCATAATAACGTGGTTGTAGTTTTCTTAAATATTGCAAATTATGATGTACGCCATATTTTAGTTGGTAATGGAAGCTCCGTCAACATATTTTTTTTATGATGCTTTCTTGAAAATGGGAATACCTAGGGATTGGCTAGGACCACTGAACTCTCCGTAGGTGGGATTTTCTGAGGATTCTGTACCAGTTGAAGGGATGATCACTTTGCCAATAATAGCCGACCGACCTCCTCTGCAATCCTTGGCTTATGTTGACTTCTTAATGGTTCGAGCACCCTCAACCTACAACGCTATCCTCAGAAGACCCAGACTCAATGCACTTCGAGCAGTAGTCTCTATATATTGCTTGAAAGTGAAGTTTTCAATGGAGCACGAAATTGGAGAACTATGAGGTGATCAGGCCTTGGCACGACAATATTACACCATCGCGCTGCAAGGGGGAAGAGACCTGAGGTCTACCCCGTGGAACGATTGGATACTCAAAATGAGCTGGCTAAAGAACATAGAAAACCAGTCGAGGACTTCATCTCGGTCCTCTTGAAAGATGGAAATAAAGATGACACTATCCAGATCGGCTCAAACCTGGATCAGATAACCAAAGATCAGCTCATCACTTTTTTATAGGAGAATGCCGATGTTTTTGCCTGGAATCCCGCTGATATGTCGGCCATTGATCCCACTATGATGACCCACCATCTGAACGTGGACCATGCTCGCCGACTCGTGAAACAAAAGAAGCAAAGCTTCGCATCAGAGCGCTAGAAGGCAATCGTAGAGGAGGTTGACAAGCTCCTTAGGGCCAAGTTCATCCGGGAAACAATCTATCCGGATTAGATCGCAAACATGGTTCTCATCAAGAAGGCAAATGGGAAGTAGCGGATGTATATGAACTTTATCAACTTGAATAAAGCCTGCTCGAAGGATAGCTACCCACTGCTGTGAATCGATCAACTAGTGGATGCAATCTCGGACCATGATCTCCTTATTTTCATAGATGCCTTCTTTGGTTACAATCAAATTCAGATGGCATCTGAGGATGAGGAAAAAATCTCCTTTGTTACTGACTGGGGTCTCTTTTGTTACAGGATGATGCCTTTTAACTTAAAGAATGCAGATGTGACCTATCAACATCTCATGAATAAGATCTTTAAGGGGTAGATCGGCCGCAATATGGAGGTATACGTGGACAACATGCTTGTCGAAAGCAAATCCGCAAGAACCCACATAGAAGATCTTGAAAAAATCTTTGCCACCTACGGAAGTACAAGATGAAGCTGAATTCGTCCAAATGTACTTTTGATATCATCTCGAGAAAATTCTTGTGGTTTATGGTGTCAAAACGTGGTGTCGAGGCAAATCCGGAGAAGATCTGAGCAATACAACAGATGACTCCATCGAAGATAATTAAGGAGGTCCAGCGCCTTACGGAAAAGGTGGCAGCGTTAAACCGTTTTGTCTCTAAATTGACAGAACGTTGCCTTCCCTTCTTTCGGATCTTCAAAAACCAAAAGGACTTTCAATGGACGGAGGAATGTCAACGGGCTTTTGAAGAATTGAGGAGCTACCTCAGCTCTCCTCCACTCCTGGGCAAGCAGGAGCCTGGAGAAGAATTGAATTTATACTTCACGATTTCATCTATGGTCATAAGTGCCATCTTGGTGCATAAAGAAAATAAGGTTCAGCACCTGATCTACTATATTAGTCAGGTTCTGCAAGATGTCGAGACAAGATATACATGGCAAGAGAAGTTGATCTACGCCTTGTTAATAGCAGCCAGAAAGCTCCTCCCCTACTTCTAGGCTCACACTATTTCTGCTGACAGATCAGCCGCTTAAGACGATTGTGGACAGACTCAACACATCTGGTTGGATTGCAAAATAGGCAATTGAGCTGATCGAGTTCGACATCAAATTCCAACATCGACCCTTGATTAAAGTAGTAGATTTCATGGTCGAATGCACCATCCCAGAATTCGTAGAACCTGAGCAGATAGAAGTGGTCCACCCGAAGTCAAAGCGGATCCATTTGAACCAAGCCCGTCTGATGTGGACTCCTAGACCATCCACGTCGACGGATCGTCAAACTCTTTAGGCTTGGGTGCAGAGTTGATCCTCACCAGCTCAGAGGGAGTTGTTGCTGAATACACCCTACGCTTCGAATTCCTAATCATCAACAACGAAGCTGAGTATGAAGCCTTAGCTGTAGGACTCAGAATTGCAAAGGAGTTTGGGGTGGAACACCCGAAGGCCTGCAGTGACTTACAGTTGGTGGTTGGACACATCAGAGGAGAGTTTGAAGCATGAGAGGAAAACATGAATAGATACTTACAAAAGATGAAAGACTTGGCTACAACCTTCGTTAGTTTCGACATCTAACGAATTCCAAGGGCGGAGAATTTTCGGACGGATCTCTTATCTAAATTGGTAACCTTGGCACCAACCGACCTACCGAAAAGAACCTTCGTTGAGGTTGTCCAGAGACCTAGCATTGTCAGCGATGTTGCAAGTGGACCATGAGCCTAGTTAGATTGACCCGCTAGTCTAATACCTCAAAGAAGGCACGCTCTTAAAAGATCCAAAGGAGGCTAGGAAGCTAAGGAATTAAGCATCTTGCTATATCCTTCATAAGGAAAGATTATACAAGAGGTCATATTTTTTACCCCTTCTTAGGTGTCTGCGACCATCCAAAGCCAACTAAACCTTACGTGAGGTTCATGAAGGGATTTGCGGGAACCATTTGGAAGCAAGATTGTTGGCCTACTAACTTATTCGGTAGGGCTATCATTGGCCAACAATGTAGCAAGACGTGGCTGACCTAGTCAGGAAATGTGATCGATGCCAAAGGAATGTCAACATTTAGTGACGACCAGCAGTACTACTGACTCCCATAAGTGCTTCCTGGCTGTTCACACAGTGGGGGATGGATATTCTTGGGCCATTCCTTATGGCATCGGGGCAGTGCAAATTCTTGTTGATTGCTGTGGACTACTTCACCAAGCGGATAGAAGCTGAACTGCTGGCACGCATCACTAAAGCCAAAATGAAGGACTTCGTCTGGAAGTCTATCATATGCAGATTTGGCCTACCAAAAGTACTGATCACAAACAATGGCCTTCAATTCACCAGGAAAAATTCATAGAGTTCTACAAGGATTTGAACATATCGCACCACCTTACCTCTGTAAGCCATCCTCAAGCGAATGGAGAAGCCGAGGTAACAAATCGAACTCTACTGCAGGGCATAAAGACCAGACCTGATCGAGTAAAGGATTCTTGGGTGGACGAACTTCGCCATATGCTATGGGCTTACCGAACTATCCAAAGAACCCCTACTGGAGAAATGCCATTCAGCCTAGTATTTGAAACTAAAGTTGTAATCCGAGTCGAGATCGACTATCCTCAGCATAGGTTGAAAACTTCAACGAACAAAACAACCCGGAGGAACTCAGAGTGAATCTCGACCTGCTGGAGGAAGCCCGAGAAAGAGCCCAGATTAGGATGACAGTGTATCAATATAGAGTGGCTTGGTATTACAATTCTCGAGTCAAGGAAAAGCTCTTTAAAGTCAGAGATTTGGTGCCATGTTGAGCGGAGATCTCCCAGCTGACCATGCAAGATAAGCTGACACCAAACTGGAAAGGCCTTTATGAGGTAGAGAAGTTGTCAGATCGGGCACTTACCACCTAAAACAACTCGACAGGACTCCTCTGCCCCAACCTTAAAACATAGAAAATCTACGAATGTACTATCAATGATATTAATTTGATACAAAAGCTTCATTTTTAAATGGCAATCTCTGTTTAAAGTGGTTTCTAGGTAGCCACACATGGCATTTATAATCTGACGTCGGTCATCCGGAGAAAAACCTTGTTCTTAAACAAGGTTGCATGGAGAATGAGACCGAGCAATGTTGCTCTTAAACAAGGTCGGTCAGGCGGAGAACCCTCATTCTTAGACGAGGGAGATTGAGCAACCTTGTTTTTAAACATGATTGATTAGGCAAAGAACCGTCTCTCTTAAATGAGAGAGATCGAGCAATCTTGTTCTTAAATAGGGTTGGTCAGATGGAGAACCTTCGTTCTTAAACGAGGAAGACCGAGCAACCTTGTTCTTAAACAGGATCAATGAGGCGGAGAACCCTCATTCTTAAACAAGAGAGACCAAGCAATCTTGTTCTTAAACAGAGTTGGTTAGGCAAAGAACCCTCGTTCTTAAACGGGGGAGATAGAGCAACTTTGTTCTTAAACAGGGTCGGTCAGGCGAAGAACTCTCATTCTTAAATGGAGAGATTGAGCAACCTTGTTCTTAAATAAGATTGGTCAGGTGAAGAACCCTCGTTCTTAAACGAGGAATACCAGGCAACCTTGTTCTTAAACAAAGTCAGTCAGGCGGAAGACCCTCATTCTTAAATGAGGGAAGCCAAAGAAAGTCTCGTTCTTAAATGAGGTAGGCAAAAATTGAGACGGATTCCATTGCCAATTCTAAAGGGAGTAAGCGTCTAAATTTGCTAAACATTGAGATGCACTAAATTCGTTCTGCACCCAAATGATCATAGAGATTATGAAGTTCAAGATTAGAGAGAAATTTTGATTCTAAAAAGTGCATTTCATTTGCAAACTGAGATACAAAATAGAGTTACAATGCTGACGCTTGAAGCACAAGTGACCTCATAGAGGCAAATTAAAAAAAAAAAGAAAGAGGAAAAATTTTCAAGAAATTCGATCAAGTATCTTAAGCTGCCTCGGATGGCAATGACCTTAACGGAACTATGTCCAACATGACTTGTTCTAAGTTTAAAGCCTTGTGTGGTGATAGGTTAGCTTTAGAAAAAAGCTGTCTGATCAAGCACCCACATGTCTTAAAACTGGCCTTACGCACCATGGTTGACACGTCATCCACTTCGAGAGTCGTAGCGTGTTGAATCATGAGTAGTAACTTCTCCAACCATTGAATTACCTCTTTGGATTCCTTGTCGGCCACTACGCTCTTCACCAAGTCATCGCAAAGTTGGGTCAACTCGGCTTTAGACTCCTTACTAGCTGCCTTGCTCAATGCGAAGTCAATGTGGAGTTTGGTCAGTTTGGCTCTATCCTTGTTCAAAGTCTCAAAAAGACTGCCGATAACATTCTGGACCGAGGCTAGCTCACTCTCGTCATGACCAACGTTTGATTTTTGGGAACTCGGTGCTGGTCTTGATCCAGTTAAGGTGTTTCTTTCATCATTGGATGGGTGCCGAAGGTTAGCTACCTCCCCCTTCAGTAAAGCGCAAGTGGCGTCGAAGGTTGACAATCTTCTCTTCGCTTAGAGCATAGTTGGATCCGAAGTCGGGTGACCTCCTCGGTAACTCCCCGCTTGGCCTCTTCGATAGCCTTGTCAGACTTGATAAATTGCTCCAAAGCTAATATTTTCTCGTGTCAAATGGAGTTCGCTCCGATACTGAGCAACCTTTGCTGTGGAGCCTCAGGTCTTTTCCTCAGCGAGCTTTGTCAACCATTCACAATTCATCTTCAACTGGTTTCTCTCTACAGCATGTGCTTTAATGTTATCCCGAACAAGTGATCTCAAGCGCTTAATCTCCGCAAAGGTCTTGTTAAGACCTTTCCTCACTTTCAAAAATTTTCGCTTCACTTCGGCTGTCTTTTTCCTCACTTGTTGGGCTTTCTTTTCAAGAAACTCAAGACAAGCCTTAATATGCACACCCTAAGGAAGAGGATAGGCTCGAAGATACGTGGGTGAGCGACCAAAACTTTCACATTGACCAAACATACATCCAACAATCAAGGAATCGAAAAAAAACTCCAACAATCAAGGAATCGAAAAAAAACTCCAAAGATAAAGAAAACTTCTTTTTCATTGATTGAGAAAGTTTTTACATTAGCAAAAAGTAAAAGCAAAAATACAAAGCAAAAGTTAAGCCCCGGTGACCTTGGCTTAAGGGCCGGCAGACGGGCTCGGGACCACATCCGCTGGTTGTGTGGATCCTTCGGATGGGGGAGATGACATCATAGGTGGTGGAGCTTCAGCAAGGAAGTCATCAACACCCATGAAATCAGAATCCTGCTGATCATCGCCAGGGGCGTCCTTATCCAGAAAAAAGTCAAAGTCCGGATAATGAGCCAAGATCTTCTGCCGACAGTCTTCTTGCTCGGCGTGAAAGCTGCCATGCTGAATTGAATCTTTTCATTAAAAACTCCTCCGATTTTTTAAAGGCTTCCACCGCCAGATGACCTGCCTCCACCACCTTCTTCTCCATCTCCTTCTTGGTCTCGGTGACTTTCTTCTTTTTCGAGGCCAGTTCAGTCTCAACTTTATTCAACATCTACTTTAACCGCTAAACTTTCGCCTCTACCGCCGACTTAGCTTCAACAGCAGCATTTTGCCTCGGCTGCCTTCGTCCCTTTATATTTTTCCTGGATGATGAGGGCTTCATTGCGAATATCTCTTATCGTGTTGGCGAAAATAGCAACGTAATGGCACATTTGAATCCAAAAGAAAAATAGATCAAAAAAGGAAAGGAGTGAAAGAGAAGCCTCAACGATAAGAAAAAAAAATAAAGCTTACTCGGACTACGGTGGTGACGGCTTTCCTCTGCTATTTTTGGAATTTCACCCCTTTTATCTTGTCCAAATCATCATTGACGAGCCCCACTTCAAACAATCGTGACTAACCTATAGATCCTCGAAGCATATGCGCGGCAATGGCGAAGGGGAGTCGGACCTATCACCGAAAGGCTTGATAGATAGCAACTTGGCCTTACCGGCCTGAGCCATGCCTCGTCGATCCCCGATAGCTTGAGGGGCAGGGAGCACCGCAAGCTTGACTGGCTTGGCAGGAATCGGCGATGCCAACACCACTTCGGTTGGGGCAGGAGTCCTAGTGGGCGACGCCGACGTAGCTTCGACAACTTTCTATTTTTTCTGGGCCCCGAGCGTGGCCGAAGCCTTCTACTTTCGAGCCACGTTCTTTTCCAACTTCTGAGGTTCCTCGGGCCTTATCTCTGCATAAGAACGAAGCGAATCAGGAATCAAAGCTAAAGAGAAGATATTAGAAGTGACCGGAGATGTTATACCTCTAGGGTCAGCCGGACTCGGGCCCACATTAAATAGGGTTTGCTCAAATAGAAGTTGCTTCAAAGCGGAAATTTTATGTTCCAGCAGAACTTGAAAGCGCTCCATGTCCTCCCTTCCTAAAATAGGAATCTCCCTCCTAATGGAGTCCCTTGGCCGACCCCAACTTGGTATCCTCCAGTCTTCGACAGCAGGACCCGAGACGAACAAAAATCGTTCATTCCATCTGTGAACCGAGGAAGAAGCTCTTTTTATTAGAGGTATCCCTCCTTGAGGAAAAATGTACTATCAGCCCTCATAGTGAGGATGGCTCTTGATAATGAAAAAAGATCGAAAAAGGGAGATGGTCGGATTAACCTCAGCCAAAAAATAAGTGGTTAGGAAATTGATGATAAATCGAAATGAGTTAGGGACGAGGGAACACTAGGAAATGTTCAAAAAATGAAAAAGATCGATAAGGAAAGGATGAAGAAGTCTGAGCCCAGCCTGGAATGCTTTCTCATAAAGCCCGAGCCGACCTAGGGACGAAGTGCAAATTCAATCATTCGGCTCTGGCAGCTCGAGTTCAAAGTCGGAAGGAATTCCGAACTGAACTCGGATCAAACTTAAATTGTAAAAATTTAAAGAAGACTTGAATGTATCGGGCACAAAAGTTGGGTCAACCTCGCGTCCGATACCCAACTCTACTGAATTCTCCTTCGAAGAGGAGGAAGAATCTGAAGACCAGTCCCCGGCAGAACTCCCAAAGTCAACCATGGGAAAAGTATAGAAAGATCAAGAAGGCAAAACAAAAAAGAAAAGAAAAGAAGATAAAAAGGAGAAAGGAACGGGAGATGAACAACACAAGAAGAATGAGGTTAGAGGACCAACCTATGGCTGCACGAGCGACGAAAAGGAACAAGAACATGAGGAAGACCTTGACGATAACCAAAAGAGAGGGAAGAGGTCTCGACAGCGATCGGAAAGCATGAAAACACAGGAAAAGGTTGGCCGGCGGGAGCTCTCACAAGTCGGATGGAGAGAAGAAGAAAAAAGAGAGAACAGGAGAACTTAAAAATAAAGAAAGAAGATGGTATTTATAGCCGAAAGTGATGAGTACGGCTAGATGTCAAATCTCCACCAATCATTAATCTCCCACCACGTAGCATCTCTCTAATAGCCCAAGTGTTTCGTCAGCTGTCCCATTGCAAAAAGGCTTGCCTAAAACAAAGTTAGCCGCCCTTCAAATTCGGAGCCCCCATGATTATCTTTTGGCGCGACTTCTCATTTTCAGCGGAACCAACAGACGCGTCGTTTCAACTAAAAAGATTCTGCTGTTAGTCTTCGGCATCCCTGACTCGATTACTCCCTACATCTGAGCCTATTTTGGCTCAAACTAGGGAGTAGGGGGGCATGCATTGGGGTTAAAGTTGTCCTTGCCGAAGGCCCCAAACTTAGAATGTTTTAAATTTTGTGCGATAGCCCAGCAACAAGATTTATAAAACGCCCACCGCCGACCCCATGTTAGAATCCGACTTGTCATTGGCTTCCTGCATCCAGAACAACAGTCTGTCTCCAAATCACTGCTTGCCAACAGTCAATAAACGATCATTATCGACCCATCATCAGATTTAACCGACCCATCATCAACGCCCGATTTGCCCTCGGTTGTTGATCCTTTGGACACCGACACCCGCCATCGTCCCTATATTGTTCACCTAAACCGAGCCCTCTTCGATGTTGCCCGATTTCTCCTCGGTGAATCACCCCCTGCAAACCTGAGGATCGATCCCTCATTCCTTCCCAATTAATCGTCGACCTGCCTTCGGACGAATCCCGACTTGCCTTCGGCTTTTATGGAACTTACCTCGGTTCTCTACTCCAATCAACAATCCTGGCCGATTCAAAGTTCTCTTTCAAAATCAAGCGACGGTTTTATCTAGCTGGCCACAATCCAGATAAGGCAATCATAACTGCCTATCCCGTGCATGCCGGCCATGAACGTCGCGCATTGCACCCGATTCGGCCGGAACCACCCGTGGATTACTTCCTACATACGGCTTCGATCCCTGTCCATAAATAGGGGTCTCAATGGGACCCTTGGGTATGACATTCTTACTTTTGCATGCTCCATATCTATCTTAGAGTTTGGACTTGAGCTTCGGAGGATCCCCACTAGAGCCACCTTCGATCCAGACTTATTTTGCAGGTCTCACCATCGGAATGATCAGTGCCATCAACTTCAGCCACTCCGGCGGAGGTCGGAATTCTGCAGCAACAGTTGTCTCAACATATTTTTAAATCAACCAGATTTGGCTAAAAACAGAAGCAAAAGCAATACTAAAAGGACCCTAAGTTTTGTAATCTAACATAAGTTCATTTTCTATTTAAAAGCTTTAGATTAATTTATGGTCATGGTTTTCTCAACATATTATTAAATCAACCAGATTTGGCTGAAGTTAAACTTATACTAAGCATATAAGACTGTTGATCTCCAATTTAAGCAATGCATTTAGAACTTTGAGAGGACCTTGTAGATTCAAGAAAATATTAATTCAATAACATAATTGTGAGCATTAAAGTAAAACACATGATCTAACCTTTTCGAAATTAGTAATTTGGTTACTGACATGCTTTATCACCTGTGTATGCTTCATCTCCAAACTATCTCATGTCTTTCTGCCAGGTTAGGTGTGTATAGTTTTCTTTTTCAAGATATTTTTTCCTCATTACATGCTATTTGTTCCCATATTTGTGAAAGTCTGCGATTTTGTAATGTGGAGTTTTTAGTGCCATTTGCAAGCGTTTTTTTTTTTTTTTTACTCATTACATTCATGGGGAAGAAATCTAATGTATTCTCATCAGGTTTGCGCCATGGGCAGGTGAATCAAGGAATTTCTGCTAATAAAATTGGTAAGAGCAATTGGAGACATGCCCATGACTGCATAACTGTTAATTTTGTTTCGGTTTCAACATTCTTATATTGATGCTGAATAAGGAGGTGTTGTAAGTGCATTAGCTTTGTAAAATTTTGACTTGCTTTCCTACAATAAAAGTAATGTTTCACATGCTAGTGCTGCAGGTGAACCGGAGTTCTCTAGACCTCCAAGAGCCAAATCTCGCAAGCATCGTAAGAGTTTTCCCTTAACCTTCTCTTGTTTTCTAAACCTTTTGCTTCTCTTGCATATGTTTGTAAGGGTGTGTTTGTCCTTTCCATAATATTTTCCATGATTTTTCCATAGGAAATTTCTTTTTTAATCCAAGTGATATATACTTAGATTGTACTGCTTACTTTCTGGTTTAAATTAAATTGTTTATTTGTGATAACTAATAGGTTTCATTGAAGATGGCATCCGTTATATGTTATTTTTGTATCAGACATAACAAACTTAAGTTCCAGAGACTTTATTGTTGTCTTCCAGAATCAGACTATCCCCATTCTTCTTCTTCATCTTTTTCTTCTTTACACAGAACATCAGAAGAAAGGGTGTCAAGAGAAAGGGGTGGGTGGTATTACCTGAAAAGTTTGTTTGGGTGCATAGAGTCCAACAAAAAAATAGTTATAAAAGAACTTCCACAGCGACACTTCCATACTATATGCTTAGGAACAGATGTAATTGCATAAAATTATAAACCACTAAATTAACTTTACTATTCAATGTGAGCTTCAACTTGAATTACTATATTATGTGCCATATTCTGCTAATGGATAAGAGAGGGAAAAAATGGTGAGATGATGAAACCTTTGTGTTTAAACAGCTTTGTGTTTATAATTGAATTCTGACACCTAGATCGAAGTTCCTTTAAAAAAAAAAGTGTAAAATCTATTCCTACTGTTGTCCCTTTAGGATAATCTCAGCATATCACTTAATGATTCGAGTGCCTGGAAGCCTCGTTCATTCATGGTACGTGCCAAAAGTATCAACACTTTGAAAATCATAAAAGAAATTGAATCGCCTACTATGAGATGTTGGTAGAGTGAAGTCAACAATATTTTGATGAAGACCAGAAAATATTTTTTACTTTCTATTGGGGGATAAACCCCGCTCCTGCCGAAGTCCAGCCTGATGCCTAGCCCAATGCAACTGATAATCACAGAAGAGCTTCAGCGGCCGAGCCCAAGCCGAACCCCTTCAGTCGGTCGAGTCCTAGCCGAATCCCTTCGACCGGCCGAACTCAGCGGCCGAGCCCCAGTCGAACTCCCCCAACGGCCGAATTCCTGCTGAACTCCCAAGGAGCCGGATTTCTCCGGGAGCCGAACTTCTTCCGGATCTCCTCCTTCAGTCGGACTCCTACGAAAGCCGAACTTCCTCCGCACTCCTTCAGTCGGACTTCTACGGGAGCTGAACTTCCTCCGCACTTCTTCAGTTGGACTCCTACGAAAGCCGAACTCCTACGGGAGCCGAACTCCTGGATCTCCTTCAGTCGGACTTCTATGGGAGCCGAACTCCCTCCGCACTCCTCCTTCAGTCAGACTCCTACGGGAGCCGAACTTCTTTCGGATCTTCTCCTTCAGTCGGACTCCTACGGAAACCGAACTCCTTCCGGACACTTACGGGAGCTGAACTCCTTCCGGATCTCCTCCTTCAGTCAGACTCCTCCAGGAGCCGAACTTCCTCCGCGCTCCTCCTTCAGTCGGACTCCTATGGAAGCCGAACTTCCTCCGCACTTCTCCTTCAGTCGGACTTCTACGGAAGCCGAACTCCTTCCAGATCTCCTTCAGTCGGACTCCTACGGGAGCCGAACTTCTTCTGGACTCCTTCGGCCGAACTTCTTTAGGAGCCGAACTTCTTCCGGACCTCTCCTTCAGCCAGTGTTCCTTCCGGATGATCCACTCTAGCCGTATTCTTTTTGGGAGTTCGAACTCCTCTGGAATTGATGTGTGTTGGGGTTCTTCACCAACCAACGCCTGCATCCTCCGAACTATGGCTATTAAATCTCGATGAACAGTCACCATCAGTCTGCTACGGGCGACGCTATAGGCGGCGCCCTCCTCCGTGACAGACTACATCAGACCTCGAGCGGCCCACTACTGGACGGTATGACCGTCACCATCAGTCTAACGACACCCTCCTCTCCATACCGAACTCCACCAGACCTTAAGCGGCCCGCTGTCAGACAGCTACAGCTGTTACCATCAATCAAGCTCCGTCTATAAAAAGGGATCCTCCAGATACGTTTTCTCTAAGCTTTAAGCTCTCTTCTCCTTTTCGAAACTCTGCTGAACTCCTGCCTGAGCACTCCATTTCTGTTGGTCAAAAGAGCTGACTTGATCATCGGAGGGTCCTGCCGGAGCCACCACCACCGGCTCCGGACGGGACTTTATTTTGCAGGTCACCGGTGGCGATCTCGTCCTCCTCGACTCCAGTACAATCCGGCGTCAACCAAATTGTGCGACAACACTTTTTATTCATTTTTTTCTATCCCATTTTGTATTACACAGAATGGTACCATATCCTTGGACTGTGGTGGTTATGAAATCACCTTGGAGGGAATTAGGAAAAGTTATTGGGGTTCTATAGAAGTAATTGGCTTATTCCATAGGATTCTGCAAGATAAGTGCCTTTTGGTATTTAGTTGGAGAAATAAGCAGGAGGGATAAGGGAAGGGGATAGAGTGAGTTTAATCCCTTTGGATTTAGTGATGATTTTCGTCGCAGATAAAATTACCATCGCACTTTTTTGTGTACCAATGAATGGATAGAAACAATGGAGGGGGTGGTACAGTATTTGGCTAATGACATGGGAGGAGATAAGTTTATTCCACACCTCCCCATGGAATAGACTTATCCCTTGAGTAGGAGGGATGTCCCCTTATGCATCATAGTGAGGGAATAGGCTATCCTGTCAGGCCAATAGCTCCTAAGAATAGTTTATAACTGTTGTAACATTAACAGATTGTGGATTTCACTCTGTTTTAAAAAGTAGGTTGGGTGCCCAACCAAGCAGCTGCCTGAAGCAAATCAAGCCCCCACACGCCCTGCCTTGCCTGCCACCAAGCAGGTGCTTAGACACTCATCGGTTCTTAGGTGACCTCTCATGTTGGGCACATGGGCTGGTTTTTAGCATGTCAGATTAGCTTGGGTCAGGTATTGACGATGTGAAGCAGAAAGATGAACAGCAGTAACTGGCATTTGAGGACTTCGCAGTCAATGACAAGCAGTGATCAGGAAGGTTACAGTCTTCTTCAAACCAATAGTGCTGGTGGGGGTTGCCATCATGAGCAGCAGCAGCTTCCCTATGGTTGGGGCTTCTTGTTCTTCATTTTTTGTGCCTGGTTACTGGAACCAAAATAGTGTGGGTGGGGTTTGCCATCGTGAGCAGCAGCTGCCCTACGGTTGAGGCTTCCTTTGGGTTTGGCATCGTGAGTTGCAGCTACTCTACAGTTGGGGGTTGGCATCATGAGTTGCAGCTACTCTATAGTTGGTGCTGCTATTCTAGCTTTCCTTGGACTGCAAAGGGCCGTTCAGAGTAGCAACTTTTGTAGCTAGCGCCATTGGAAACAGCAACTGCTGAGAGCAGTAATGGTGGTGCTGCTGCTGCCTCATTGCTGTTAGTGGCGCTGCTGACACTGCTGTCGCTGGTGGTGGCTTTCCAAGGAATTTAGCATCTATTAGACTAAAAATAAAAAAAGAAAAAAGGAGGAGGAAGATTGGGAAACAATTGGTATAGGCTATAGTCTTATTAGTAGCTTGTCATACTATTGCTTTCATGCTTTTAACATTATTCTTCATTATTGTTTCATTTTTTAAAGTTTTCATGATATCATATCATTTAGTAGTTCATTATAATTTTAAATTTAATACTTTGACATTTTGAAAATTATCCTACTTTTAAATTTTGGTTATATATAAAACATTTTGTTGGTTGTTATTATCTTCTATATTTTCAATGAATCTCCTCGTATTTATTTTTTTTATTTTTTAATTCATTGTACTGCCTTGAACTTCAGGTGCCTGCCTAGTGCCTAAGTGCCAGGCAGTCCCCTAGGCACTTGTCTCTTGCCTAAGTTTTTTTTTTTTTAAAAACCTTGGGCCTCACCAATGTGATTGTACTTATTGGTGTTCACAAACACTAGGATGGTTCATTCCTTCTTTAAGTTCATGGTCATTCAGATGTTTTTGTTCAGAATATATAGAAGATAATCTACATTCATCAATTATTCTCATTTAGAATGATGTCCAGTATCTAGAATAACATTAAAAGTACAGATGCATCAATTATTATCTCTGGGTCCTCGCTAGTTTGTGAGTTATGTTTATTGTTATTGTTTCTCTTCTTCTTGCCCTGTTTCCTTTGCATAGGAAGGATCTCATGGACTTCGTAGCTTGTGTGTATAAGCAAATAGCACTTACAGAATTATTTTTACTTGATAATTATGGTTGATGTGGAGATCAACAGAAGGCCTAATTGTATGGGATGCTTGTGGAGATTTACATAAAGTTCTAGTTTTCAACATTTGTGACATCTTTATGCTATGATATCAAATCCTGTAGTTGAATATAATGGGAAAATCCAAAATAATTCACTTGTCATACGAGATGGTTGTCTGGCCTGATTGGAGAGGAAAAGGTAATATTGCATTTCATATACCGCATATCTTACTTCCATAGGCAATGCATAAGCAGTTGGTGTCTGGGCTGCCTGGCGTAAACATAGCACATATGAAGCTTTGAGGAGAATTTGGATGTGTTGCAACACGTAGCATGCATTTAGAAATTTCTATGCATCATGCTTGCCTAAAAAAGCTGACCAGAATTTGGTAAGGTTAAACACCAATTTTATTGCCAGTGTTGCAGTGCAGGAAGAAACTTGCAAACCTTTTTTTGGTTAGCATCCCTGGCCTATCTGTTCAGTGTTAGTTTTGCCATTCTTTGCTTGTCTAATAGACAACATGGTGAACCTGTAACTTGACTTCATCATCTTAAACATGGTGTCGCAAAATGCGAAGCACATGAAGGTAGTGAATAAATATAATGCTAGTGATTATGGGAACAGATTTATTTAGTTAGTGACAGGTTTCAGGTACTGCTGGAGACTTCAAAAAGGTTATTATTTTTAATTGAACTGAACTGATAATTTGGTAGGACATTCCTGACTGCAGAAATTTCCAGTACTGTGAGGGAGGTCTATAACTGAGAAAAAAAGATTTTGCAATGTTGCAGAGCATAATTTTTTTAGTGTGAAAGTGCTGCACTTTTAAGATGGAAGAAGAAACAGTTCTAATCCAACCACCTGCAAATTATTAAATTTTCTTGTGCTATACAGGAACCGCAGTCTTGCTTGTTGATCAAAGATTTTTTACATAGAATACTTTATGTAGAGATCCCTGTAGCCTCATAATAATGTTTTATCATTTTTATTACATGATTCTAAGGTTACGTAGGTTTTTTTTATTTGATTCAAAACTTATTCTCATGGCTACTTATTTTTATATGCTGAACATTTCAGATGTTCCATGTGAAGTTGGATTTCTGGAGTCAGTTGATGAACCTGTGGAGCCAGAAAACTACATGAACTTTACACAATTTTCACTAACATACATCACTAAAGAGGAAATACCTCAAGGGAACAATATATTTCAGCCTCGATTTGGTGGACATCAGACCCTTAAACAAAGAGAGAACTCATACTATGCTAGAAATCAAACACTTCACTGTGGTTTTGTCAAAGGCCCTGAGGGATTCCCTAGCACTGGATTTGATTTGCATGAGAAGGACAAAGAATACATGGCTACTTGCAAAGTTGTGGTATCATCTTGCATTTTTGGAAGCTCTGATTTTTTGAGGAGACCAACAAAGAGTAAGGTGGGCAGTTTTCTAATCCAAAGGCAACCTAATCCTTCATTTAGCATTGTTATATGTATGTATGTATATACGTATATATTTATGTATGTCTATCCATGAATAAAGACAGGTCTCATATCTTTCCACGTGTGAACGATACATGTAGTTGAAGACCAAGAAATCCAGGGATGGACAAGTGCATTATGTGCCAAATTTGCCATGTTATATTTTTCATACTGATCAATTTAACCATTATAATCTTTACATGCTTAGCTTCAGTATTGGTTTTTGAAAATTTTCAAGTCATAAAGTAGGTACTTGATTTATATTTTAATGTGTTAAAGCAGGATTGCCATGTTCACATCTATTGTTTGGTTCAACCTCTCATTTTATCATTGATAACTATAATTTATTTTGAAAAATATATATGTCCTCTTTAAAAAGTGTTATAAGAGATGGCAGAGTTGCTTTCGAAGGAACCCATAAACTTGTGTAATGTTTCTGGTGTATGTTATTTGATCGGAGTGCCATAAGTAAGGAAATCTGCCATATTGGTGATACTTCTAAGATTGTGAATGGAACATCACCACATTCTAGCAATATCTTCTCACTAAACAGTGAAAAGAACTTCTAAGTTGGCTTGCCATTGTTGGCTAGAAAATTTTTGTTACTCAAATCTTTTTCCACTTTTTGAAAATTTTTTGAAAGGATGTTGGCTTCCAGTTTATATCAGGTCTTCACCAATTATGGATTGGAAACCTCCAGTTAAATCTCAACATTATATTCTTCTACCACTTCACCGTAACCAGAAGGTAGTGGATTGCCAAAGAAGCTAACATTGTAGTCAAACTGAGGGATTACTAGGGAGGTAGACCTTCACCTTGGACAATAGAAGAAGTTTGCAACTTTAAGTCCAATTACACTCCAATTCCCATCTCTAGGCATGATGAAAGAATTTTACTGCTTCAAAAATGCTGGTTGACCAGACCATTTGTTCATTATCAACTCTAATCACAAATAGAAGGCTCTGAACTGTTGTTTAAAACTGTTTTAACTGTTTAAAACTTTGTTTTCATATGCTCCACATCACTGGGTGAAGTATAAAGTTCCAAAACATCCGCTCTCAAAGCAAGAGCCTACCAATGAATTGACCTGCCATGCTGAACCGCCTAAGCAACCCTGACAACATTAAGAAATACCCCGCTCTACATGCTGGCCTTATAGAGGAGAAGATGACTCGCTAACTTGCCATACTAAAACGTATAAGTGAAATGTGCAAGTTGAGTTGTTTTGAAATTATATGTTGGAAAGCTATTGATTCTGATCTTATTCCAATGTTGTTTTTTTTGCATCCAAGAACTTTTCATTTTGGCTATCATGGCATCTTTCTTTCTAATGTACGGAGAGAAACTCTCAGATCACCATCTTCACGATTTCCTTGAGAAGAAAAATGAAAAATCTTAGAAAAAGCACTTAAAAAATTCCAAGTTTCAGATTCATTTCATCCTCTTCGACTTGCTATCAGCTATCATAAAAGACTTCCTTCTTCCACCAATTAAAATACCTGCATATTTGATTTTGCAAACAAAACATAAAGCAGCACAATCTGTCCCAAAAATTTATCAGTCTTGTCCAACTGCCATGTAATAATGATTAGTCAATAACTATCAAGCATTTTTCTTCCAACAACATGGACTCTTTTCTAAAGAAGTTCAATTTTGATTTCCAACCATCATGTGGATTATATTTGGCCAAACAAATATTGTTATTTAATCTTTTTGAATACCTTATCTTTCATCATCCCAGCAACTTGTATGAGGTAGATGACTATGATAAACCATTAACTGGGATTCTGAAGCTTGGTTTGCCATGGTGCATCTCAGGAAATTGGGAACCGTCATTTAAATGTTGGTGTTTCTCCATGGTTTTAATGATTATTTCACACTTTCTTTTCTAGTTTCAAGATGCTTGTTTGCTGATTGATTTTTATCTTGTTTTTAGTTAGGTCAAGGGAATGTTTAATGTTTAAGAATGCTCATGTAGAATATGGAGTTTCTTCATTTAATTGGGTGCTTACCATTCTTCATTATTTTGTATTTAAAGCATTTTGCTTAGCTTATGTTATATTTGAGCTTGTTTAGTCAATCGATTTCATGCCTGATGCTGAAGGGGATTATCTCATGCTTGTTATCCATGTTATTATGAAGCCAATGGTTTTTATGAATTAAATAGATTATTTGAAACTTTTTCAAATGTTAAAAAATGTTTCTATTCTTTTTTGTGCCTCAACAATCTTTGTAGAGCAAGAGGATTTTTTGAATGTGTTGATTGCTTATGGAGTGAAATGCATAATTTTGTAACTTTTCCAAGGATATTGGTCTTCAAATTTTTGCACATGTTACCAGCTTGCGTATGTTTCACATTGAGATACCATCTCGAAAGGTGTTATGTCTCTTGATTTTTTTTTTTAAAAAAAAATCAAGAAAGGAACTCCTTAATGTTATTTTATAGGAGAATAGGACCATGATTAGGCAAATTGTTGGTTGTGGAACAATTGTCTACTATAAGTTTTATGTCATTGGTTTAATGAATGTTACCAGTTTGTAAATGTTACAGATTCGCACATACGCTAAGAAGAATGTATGCTTCATGATGTTTCTGGATGAGCTAACGTTGGCAAAACTTTCTTCAGAAGGACAAATTCCTGATGACAATGGATACATTGGTCTATGGAGAATAATTGTAGTGAAGAATTTACCATATGCAGATATGCGGAAAACTGGGAAGGTTCCGAAATTTTTGTCCCACCGGCTTTTCCAATCAGCCAGGTAAGGCAAATTCGCAAGAATATTGTTCTGCATTCTGAGTTGTATAACATGTAAGTCATAGGATATTTATTACTTACAAGTCAAATTTTTCATATTTAAAAAAAAATGCATATAGAGGTATTAATTCTTACAAATCAACCTTAATGATTTTGTGTTCAGAAGTATATGACATGCCAGACATTCTACACTATGTTACCAAGTTATCTTTCTTTTGCCTTTCTTGATGTCTATTGTGCAAATGTTGGAAATGGGTTCGTAATATTGGTATTTACCTATTCCAGGTATTCTATTTGGATGGATAGCAAAATGCGCCTTCAAGCTGATCCCCTGCTGATTCTTGAATACTTTCTATGGCGCAAGAGGTCAGAATATGCTATTTCAAACCACTATGACCGCCATTGTGTTTGGGAAGAAGTTCTCCAAAACAAACGCTTGAATAAATACAATCATTCTGCCATTGATGAACAGTTTCAATTCTACCAGTCAGATGGTCTAATGAAGTTTAACGAGTCTGACCCTAGTTCTCCTCTTCCAAGCTGTCTGTGTCATTTTCATGTCTTAGTTGAACAAATTTTATCTTTTCCCTTGTCATCCTGTGATATATTTTGTCATTACTGTGTTTTTGCAGATGTACCTGAAGGTTCATTTATTGTGCGTGCACACACACCCATGTCTAATTTATTTTCATGCCTTTGGTTTAATGAAGTGAACCGGTTTACCTCACGTGATCAATTGAGCTTTGCATACACTTTCTTGAAGCTCAGAAGAATGAATCCTGGAAAATCATTTTTCCTAAACATGTTTAAGGTAACTGAAACAACCCCTGGTAAGAGTTTTATTGTCATGAGGTTTAAGTGCTCAACTTTGGCCTGATTATTTATTTTCTAACTTATGACTTTAAGTAACTTTTTTATTATTAAAGCATATTAATATAGTAAAACTACAAACTCAAGGGGATGGGGCTTTTATGCCATTACTTCCAGATAGGATGCCAATTTGCTATACTACTTTCATGCACTTCATGCAAGTACAATTTCCATTTTTGAAATTTAGAACCTCATTCTTTTAAAGTTAGAAAACTTATTAAATTAGCTTGACAAGTTTACATTTTTTTTTTTTTTTTAATGTGCATCTGCATCCAGCTAAAGTATTGTGTATGATGTTGCTCAGATAATGTGACAAATTTGCAAGCTTCCTATTGGTGACTAAGGTACAACTTCGCCACCAACAAAGTGTGAAAAGCCTAGATGTAGTGGTTTCATGTGTGGCTGATGCAGGACCACTTAGAGATGGTCTGTGACTTGTGGGAGTACCTAGGGAAAAGATTAAATAGGTCAGGGGTAATCAGATCCATTGCTGTCTTTAGCATCTATACAGAACAACAGCGATTGAAGGTAAATCGAAGGTCAAGAAAATCTGCCTTCAGAATTTTGATGATGGGGAAGGACAGGACAATCAAGATTGAAAAATTTTGGTCTAAATTTGAGGTTTGAGATCTGACATAACTAAAAATCAGTCAACAAGATTATGACAGGTGGAACAAGATTCTGAAACCATAAATCCATAAAACTCATTTTAATGCTTTAATGTTTCATCACTAAAACTCCTTTTGTAATCCCAAAGTAACCCACAAAGCCCTAATCTATAAGCTAAACTTCAGGAAATCTTCAATCAGGAATGAATCGGAACCGTTAAATGTTGTTGCTGCAGTTTGCTTTCTAGATATTGATAGCAGAAGGATGAAACCCTAAGGTACCACATTAGCTGTCCACTTTCATGTTCAGCCCTCCATTGTCTCAAACAGCAATTGGATGTGTTTGAATAATGGGATTCTCAAGCTTTGAGGCTACCTATAGTTTGCAAGGAGTAAGGCTCTATTTGGGATTGCTGTTGGCACTAAATTTTTGGAGCTTTCGGAAGTAGAACTTTTGAGAAGTACAGCTTTTACAAAAAGTTGTTTGCTGTTTGGTAATCACATTTATAAAGTGCTTTGGAACTTTAACATATGTTTGGTAACTAAAATAAAAAAATATTTTGGTACGATAAAATGACAATAAAAGATATTGCATAGTATTATATAGTAAAAAATAATATAGTATATTATTATATATTATTATATATTAAACTATTATTATATAATATTATTATCATAGAATATAACATAATATCATAATATAATATAATATTATTATAATTATAATATAATTTATAATGTAATATAATATATTGGTGATAATCTAATCTAATGATGGATTATAATATAATATATTAAATTATTATAATATAATAATATTGTAAAAGATAATATTATACTTTTATAAATAAATATCATTTTATTTTAAAATATTATTATATTGTATAATATTATTATCATATAATGTAATATAATATTGTAATATAATATAATGGATTATAATCTAATATAATAATAAATTATAATATTACATATTAAATTATATTATTATAATATAATAATATTATAATAATATTAAATATTGTTATATCAAATTGTAGTTTTATAATATGATAATGCCATAATAAATTATGTTGTTTGTTTATAATATATCATATTATTAATTTATTATTATATTATATTATATTTATAGTATAATAATATAATATGATATGATATAAGATATAATTATGAGATTTGTTAATGGATATTTTAGTCAACTAAAATAATTTATTTAAATCAAAATAGCTTCCCAGTATTAGCTAGAAAGCATTTTTGGTAAAAGCTTCAAAATGTAACTTTTCTCAAGTAGATCTTTTCAGCTTTCTGGCAAAGTCAAAACAATTTCTTGATTTTTTATCAAACATCACCATACCATCCAAAAGTGCTTTTGGAAGAGTAGAAAGTGCTTTCTGAAACTCTAAAAGCTTAGCTAAACAAGGCATAATTTACGAGAAACCTGAAAAAATGGGTGCTTTCTCAAACTAGATTGTTAGATTATTTCTCAAGGTGTTCAGTTTAAAGCATCAAACAGACAGCATAGGCCTACCTTTGACAGATTCGGTTTTCATTTTCAACCAGCTTCATCTGGTTGATTAACAGTCCTATCCTCCATTGTTATACTAAAGGTGGAGTCTGGAATGGTTACCTGAATGAAAGTGTTTTTGCTCCTCCTACCTTTCAGGTTTATAATGGAAAAATGATATACTTCTGCTTTCTGTTTTCAGCTTACCCATTTGTCTTTTTTTAAATTAAAAATGGTTACTGTGGAAAAATGATATACTTCTGCTTTCTGTTTTCAGCTTACCCATTTGTCTTTTGTTAAATTAAAAATGGTTACTGTAGACATTCACAATTAGGTATTTTGATGACAATTTTCTTTGTTCTTCTCGTTTTTCCTTTTGTCATTAAATGATTGTACTGGTACTCTATAATGGAATGAGAAAGAGGTCCAGATTCTTTATTCTGAATATGCGATGGGGACATCAAAGTGTTCGGTGTGACAAATCTCTGTGGACCTATTGTACTTCCATGCAGGTAGAATAATGGATAGTAGATCCATTGCTGGATATGGTAGTTGATATGGCATATCTAGGGTAAACAATAAATGGAAAATCATGAAGGCAGCAATTATCCTCATTTCATTTAAATTATTCCAACTCATTACTTTAAGAAAGATTCATTATAAGCAATAAATTTGCAAGGATACAGATAATTCTCTAATTGATATAATCCACCGGAGTGCTCTAGAAAATGGGAAGAATAAGCTCCATTTCCTTCTGTCTTTAGCAATCTGATCTAATGAATGAGGGCAAGAAGAGAATATATGAGTTATACTCATTTCATTCTTGGGACTTTTTTGGACGGTACAAGGTTACTATTGCATTGTCATCATTAAATGATGATGGACTGAAAAGAAATTTGTGATAGGACCAGTGATTGATTATTGAATCTTAACT
Organism: Cocos nucifera; assembly: GCA_006176705.1. Classification (NCBI taxonomy): domain Eukaryota; kingdom Viridiplantae; phylum Streptophyta; class Magnoliopsida; order Arecales; family Arecaceae; genus Cocos; species Cocos nucifera. Next base: position 2,004,825 of record QRFJ01000014.1, read on the forward strand.
TCCCCTCTTTTCTTTTGTGTGACAGGACTGCGAACGGAGGGCAATAGCTAAATTGTTTCATCACAGGACACAAGATTCACTTCCTCCACCTACTTTTTGATGGTGGATTTTTTCAAGAAATTCTTCTTGATAGTGGATTTTTTTGACACGTTACTACCAGATTCCAGCTTGGGTATCATGAGATGGGCAGGTTACTTTTAGCTCCCAGTTCTTCAGCTTCTCTTAGACAATCTGATGGCTGAAGTTCGCTGCAGTTTGAGGTACCTGATTTGATTTATTTGCAGAACTATGAAAGGAAAGCATAAGGCTCTTCAGAGGACATTCAGGCTAGTCATCATTTGCAGTCTCATAATAGGTGTCATGTATCTGATTTTCTTTTTTGCCCTTCTTGGCATCAAATTCACTGTATGTATATCATTTCTCTGTCCAAATATTCAATTTTTATTGTACTTCTCATTCTTTCATATTAACTATTTGTTACAAAAATTAACCACATTTTCCTAGGATGTTTCTGAAAATGTTTTACAACAATTGATTTGGTAGTGACTGCCTTGCTTATTTTCACATTTGCAATGAAGAGTACTAAATCTCATGAAACAACAGGGGGATGTTTCACAGCATGATGCCGAATTTAATCTCAGCTGTGTGCATTAGACTTTGTTGGTTCTCTTAACTCGTACACGTGAAACTAACTGACTGAAACAGTTCCTGGCTTGTATATTTGTTAAGCTAGAGACATTTAACCAGATCTGTGCTGTACATTAGGTGCAATTTTTTTATTTTTATTTATTGTGTGTGTGTGTGTGTGTTTTCAATCATAATCTGATTCGCATACGTGCTGGGGCATCTATTTGGAAAGATACCGGGCAGCGAAGTATATGATATCATACAAGGTAAGCATAAAAGTTTCACTAAGAGTAAAATTAATTTCGTTTGCCAAGTAATGCATATTTGGTGTTCGGTCCAAGTATGAGATGGGTGAAAGCTTAAACAAATATGCAGAACATATATAATGGACGTTCAATGAAAGTGGTATTGAGCGTGATTTATTCTAATAGCAGTTTTGTTTCCATCTTCCCTGGTGAACGCATCCTTGATATTGCAAGAGGGCACCACGATCCCTTGGTGGCGAGCGACTGAGCGGAAGCGTCCGAAGCTGTCGATATTGATGTGGAAACTTCTACCGGCCTCCCTCCGGTGAGGATGGTGCAACCACCACCATCTCTGGAACCTAGTTCGTCTTTAGGGCTCGTTCTTTTTGCAGATAAATATCATAAAAAAAATTATTATCAATTTATCAATATTTTTATATTTTTTAAAATAAAAAAAAATATTTTTTTTTATAGTATTTATCGATGAAATAAAATTTTTTTTTATCCATCTAAAAGATGGCTAAATCATTTTTTCATCAATCAGAAAAATAACTCTTTTAATACATTCCTACCATACCTTTAACCTTATAATATAATATAATATAATATAATATATTATAATAACATAATAATATAATATATAATATATTATATTATATTATATTATATTATATATAATAATATTTATATAATACTATAGTAATATAATATAATATATTAGTATAAGATATTAATATAATATAATATAATATAATATTTATATAGTAAATAATATTATAGAAAATATGGATAGATCTTACTAACTTACCTAGAAAATTAATAATGTAAAAAAATATTGATAACAGATTTTTTGAATCATTTTTCATACATAAAAAAATATGAGTAAATTATTTTTCTATCTAAATATTATTTAAAAAATATTTATTCAGAAAAATATAAATTTTTGGGTAAATTTTTATCCTCAAAAGAATAAGCCTGGAGGGATTCAGAAGGGCTCGACTGGGAGCTCTCAAGGAAGTCACAGAACTTAGGTAGAGGTTACACAGGACCAGAGGTGATACAGATAAGAATCTCAAGCTGTGACGAACAATGAGATTGCTCGTTAGCAATAGAGGTTTACCGATGCAATAGTGTTTATTGAGGATGAAATAGAGGATGCTAGTAAGAAATGAAACAACTCTCTCATAGGCAAACTGTTGGGCAAGGGGCTCTCATTAGACTTCCTTTCTAGAGAACTTACAAAAGGATGGTGGTGGTCGGTGAGTTCTAAGTGTATCGATCCGTTTGATGCGTTTGGTTAGCTATTAAAAAAAAATATATATTTTTTTTAATTTTTTTAATTTTTTTAAAAAATAAAATTAAAAAATAATATTTGATAATATCATAAAAAATAAAAATAAAAATAAATAAAATAATTATTTTATATGTAAAATAAAAAAATTTTATTTTTTATTTTTTATTTTACATATAATTATTTTTTGCTTTACAGCAATAGTTACCAAATATATTTTTTTTTATTTTTGCTTAATAATAAAAATTTAAAAAAATTAAAAATTAAAAATCAAAAAGTGTAACAAAATTATTTTTCGGTTTGAAAAAGCAAAGCATCGAACATGGTGATGGCAAACGGACCTTGACGGCAAGTTCTGGCCCTCGAGCACCGGCGCCCAAATTTTAGTGCAGGTCTAGATTCAATTACCAATGCTTTGCTATGGATCAGACTCCCAGACCTTCCAGTGGACTTATGGGAGAGGAAAATGCTCCTCCGGATTGCCTCTGCTACTGGCATTCCGAAATTTATCGATAATTGCACAGAAAAAGTTGTTAAGGGAAGTTATGCGAAGGCTTGTATCCAAGTAGACTTAACTAAAACTTTGCACCCTGGTATTTTACATTGAGGCCGGAGGTAGAAGATGGCAGGCATTCAAGTATGAAAACATCCTTATCCTTCTTTTTTTTTTTTTGTGTGGTACGGTTGGTCATTTGGAACATGATTGTTGTTATGTTAAAGGTGATGAAGCAAAGAGGTTGAAGGAGGAGAATAGGATTTTTGGGCCCTGGATGGTTGTCCCGAGAGTGCCGTTTGATAGGTCAACCATGAAACAGGGGAGAAGAGCGGCCACCGGCGAACAGAGCGAGAGAAGACGAAGCGGCTAGGCAGAGGATCGATTCTATTTCTGAGCACAAACATATTTCAAAGGAATGGCAGATAGTCATGACAAGCTCCAATCACAAAAAAAAAATGCCCGGCAGTTCTGGCCGCATGGGTAGGGTAGGGGCAAACGTGGCCAGCTCATCTAGATATTTTGTTTTGGAGGAGATAGAGGAGGATAATCTTCATGTGACCTAGTAAACCTCTCCTCATATCGAGAGAAACATGGTGGTAATTTGCCTTTGTCAGCATTAAAGAAGGCGAAACAAAAGTGGCCCATATACACTGATGACCCACGACAAGAGAGTCCGTTGCCGCCTCAGCGTGAGCCCAAGGTCATAGTGGCTAAACTAAGAGACAGGAAGCCGATCCAGTCTAAATCTTCTGATGAGCACATTATCATCAATCGGACTGAGTATCTTCGAGACCCAAAAGCTTCTGAAGTGGTGATCCAGAAGCCAGGGCAAAGCACAAATCCTTCAATCCCTGAAAATCCAGATGAAAGGCCCCCCCCCACTCACCAGCAAGTTCGTGCTTCGCTTCAGAGGGAGATGGCTAACTTCTATGCTCCTGATGCTTGAATGGAGGGGGTGGCAAGAGACTCTCTGGAAGGAGCTTTGAAGGATGGTGGTTCACTAGGCCCTCTGAACACTGACTCAAGGCATAAGGATTTGGTGCTTCAACTGCTGTTTGGGGGAAGTAATGGAAATGAAACCTCGGTCCTCTCTCCTTCTTCTTCCTCATGAACTGTATTGTTTGGAACTGCAGGGCGGTAGGGAAACTATCCTTTCTGAATAATTTTCATAAGTTAGTTCGACAACATCAACCAAAAATTTTTTTGTATCCTTGAATCTCATCTCTCTGATGATTCACCTTTGGCTCTTCAAAGACAGATTGGCAACCAATGGAAGTTTTTAAGGGCTCTCAGGTGGAATGGTTGTGGTTTGGAGAAAAGATATGCATCATGTGGATTTCTATGGTTACAATTCCCAGGCAGCTTTTGGGGTGATCACTGTTAGTACTGTTACTTACGCCGATACTTGTTTCCGAAAGAGAAGGGAGGTTTGGGATATGGTTGCATCTTGTATCTCTATTGGTCAACCAGTTTTGTTAATGGGTGATTTTAATGTGATCTATTCCAGTCAAGAGAAGATGGGGAGTAAATGTTATAGAGAAACCATTGAAAGACTAGAATTTAGGAATTTTATCAACTCTAATGCTCTTATTGATTTGGGATTCACTAGCAATAGGTTTACATGTTGTAGGAGGAGCTAAAGTTTGGGAGCGCCTTGGACACTGGCTAACTTGGATTGGCTTGATCTTTATCCAGATTCCGAACTTCTTCATTTGCCTCGGATTGGCTTTGATCATTATCCATTGTTGCTACAAATTGAAACCAAAAGGTTAAAAACTCAAAACACTCCATGTAGATTTCATAAGTTTTGACTATCTTATGATAATATTAAAGAGGTTGTTCAAGGCACTTGGAGAACCCTCAACACTGTGTCCCACAGCATTCGATTGATTTAGCTTCTTCGAAACACAAGGTAGACTCTTCAATGTTGGAACAAGGATTTTGTTGGCAATCTCTTTGAAAAAATCAAGAGTTTAAAAGATCAAATCAAATAGCTCCAAGAAGAGGATATTCGGTGTGGTGGCAATAATGTTCGTTTGCTAATGGCTATTTCCCATGGTTGATTACAACAAAACTCTAAAGCTTCAAGAGATTTACTAGCATCAAAAGTCTAGGGTTAGATGGCTTCAAGGAGAGGATTCAAATCCTGCCTTCTTTCATCAATCCACAATCATGCAAAAGAACAAAATTTCTACTATAAGAAAGGCCGATGGGAACTTGATCGGTGTTGATAATAAGATTTGTTCTATTTCACCAACATTAGGTGGCACCATCACATTTGGTTACCCTTGAGCTTCCTTCCATCCAAACCATGGTTCCTGCACATCAGAATCAGATCTTGACTCGAGAGGTAACTGTCAATGAGATTATTGAGGCTTTATTGCAATTTCCTTTTGATGGTTTTCAACCCTTGTTCTTCAAGTGTTTCTGGCTATGTTAGAATTTGACGTCTGAAATTCGATCCATAATAGAGAAAAATTAGTATTACCAAACAGTCAAGCTGACTTGGATACAAGGTCGAGCCAGCTCGGATTGAGATCGAGCCGGCTCGACTGTTCAAGTGTTTCTGGCTATGTTAGAATTTGACGTTTCGAATTCGATCCATAGCAGAGAAGAATCAGTATTAGCAGGCAGTCAAGCTGACTCGGATACAAGATCGAGCCGGCTCGAATTGAGATCGAGCCAGCTCGAACTACAGTCGAACCGGCTCTCTCAAGCAGACAGACAACAAGAGTCCGAGCGAGATGTAGTCGAGTCAACTCGATCCCTGACCAAGCCGACTCGATGAAGGCAAACAGAATAGAACAGAATTTTCTATTTGGATTCGGATTGTGATTAATCTAAGGAGTCTACGAAAGTTGCGTGTGGATCACAGGATCCAACAGCCATGGAGGATTGCGATCATGATCTGAAGATCGAAAAATATTTTAAGACTCCATCAAAAATATGTTCGACTTATATTAGGAGAAAGAGCCCTGTTAGAACTCTTGTAAACTACTGAGAAGAGGATTCTCATTCTATTTAAAGGGCTGAAGTACTGTGAAGCAGAAAAATGATGTGTGTGGCATGAGAGGCACGTAGAGAAGCTCAGACAGCCATCGAGAGGAGCTTGGTAGAGCACCGAGTACGTGCAGCCCGCGAGAGAGAGAAGCAATAGGTACATAGCATCCAGCAAGAAGATTGTGAGGGCAGAGCATCTTATAGCTTCTGAGAGTCTCCTTGAGATTCTTAGAGAGCTTTTGTGATGGTAGCTTCTAGTTGAGAGAGATTTCTGAGTTGAGAGTGGGTGTTCTCCTCTTGTACCTATTTTTCTCTTTCACGGTGAAGCTTTGCATGTCCCGTAGAGGCGAGCCTTTAGACTGATCCACGTACTTAATTATTTTTTTATTTTATTTCTTTCTTCTTCCTATCATAATAATTTGGTACTACATCCTTAACAAGCGGCGGGATATGGCATCTAAAAATTGCTCCTAAAGTTAGTCTTTTGGTTGAAAGTGTGCTAGGGTCGTTTGCCATTTAAAGCTCTTTTCTTTCTAGAGGGCTTATTCACCAGCACGTTGGCATTTATGATCTTTGTAATGTGAGCATAGAAGACATGGAACACTGCTTATTTACTTGTCTTCAAGTGTCACAAGTTTGGAGTAAGATGAGAAAGAGATACCATTAGATCCCAGCATTTAACTTTGCACAATAGCTTATTGAGTTCACTTCATTTCAAGGTAACATAGACTATAATAAGAGCCTCATCTACTATACTGCATGGAGTATCTAGAACTCAAGGAATACACACCTGTTTCAAGGCACCCGATATGATTCTATTAAAGTTTTTACTTCAGCTCAATCCCATACCGAAGAATACATTTAAGCAGCTCTGAAAGTCAATAAAATCATCGTGAGGTAGTCCTGGAGAATCAGCGGCTCTGTGAGCTTGGAAACATATTCCTCAAGGTTAATGTCCTGGGTACCTCCACCTTGCAATATAGTGAACATAAATTTTGATGCTTCTTGATCTTAAAAGTTTGGCTTGGGTTATCTTATTAGAGAGCATATGGTAGTTGTTCTTTTCATCGGGCCTACAATGTCCTATGCCATATTTATTCTAAAGACTGGATTACAAGCTGCTTAGCATTGCCTTTCTATTGCCGTTCAACAGTTTTGATTCAAAAAGATTTGCCTTGAAGGAGACTCTCTAACGGTAATTCTTTGGATTGCCAATTATATGAAGCATGGCAGTATTGCAATGCCTTACCAGCGAATCCATCCTTTATTGCTTGATATTGTTCATTGGGCTTCAAACTTGGATTGCTTTATTGTCTCTCATGCTTTTAGAGAGGCCACTCAATCTATAGATGGATTAGCTTGTCTTTTGAGAAACTTGGTGTTCTCTCCTCTACTTCTGCTCTTCCTGATATGTTTCTGCTCTTATCAGGGCTGATATGATGGGTGCTCAGTTTCCTCGCTTTTAGTTGTTCGATAAATATGCACTATCTATCTTGCTGCAACACCCTAGGGCAAAAATATCTAAAGAATTTTAAATAATTATCGTTACAGAAAAATGAATATTTCTTTTGTAAACTCAGTAATTAAGTAAATCTTTTGTGTAAAATTCACAACAAAATATTGGCCTTTATTTTCCTTTCGCTGATGTGAAGTGATACTTAAAAAGATAACGTTTGGAATTTTCTGCTTTCATGACAATGTTAACAAGGTATTATATTTGCTAATTATTAAAAACTTTCAAAATCCTATTTATGTTTTTCATATTTCAGTAGAAGACTATTGCAATCAAATCACGTGAAACAAAGTTTACCGGGTAGGCAATTGCATTTAGCTGCTGCCTTGGTGGTGTGGCTCCTTGTGATTCTTGAGCGAGAGAGGGATTGGAGAGGAACTCCCTTTTAATGTCCCTTAGCAATGTTCAACGCTGTAGTATTCTATCATGTAGAGCCATCCAAGGAGGTTGCCTAGCGATCAACCAAGCCTTTGGTAATTGGCGGCGGCGACCTGCCAGACCTTTTGATTGGATAAGATCTTTCCTCAGCTGGGCCGGAAAATATCTGGGGATGGTCTGGGATTTCTATCAGCTCTGGAAGGTCTGGGTGGAGTTCTGCCCATCGACATGAGTGGATGCTGCAATGCTCCCCGTTTTCCAAGTCTCTCTCGCCTTCTTTCTTCTATTCATTGTATCAAGTGGTTGATGCCAGCGAGGAAAGTAAGATAAAAGAATCTTAATCTATAGAGCACTGAAATGGTAACTCAGAAAAATCACTCTAGAAAATCAGCTGTCTTCCCCCATTAATGTTGCTTCATTATGTGGCACGATTGGAAATGCAAATATAAAGAGAGCAATGAGAACACAACACACCAACCTCCTAGTGATTTTCTGAGTTGCAATTTTGAGTTACTAGAGCATGTTTGTGGTCTCAATCTACATATGTTGTTTTCAAATCATCTAACTGGGATGCAGTAATAAATCAACCTAAGTTATAGGAAGTTTTCACAACCGAGTACATGGCAGTTTTTGATATGTCAAAATAATGTATATATATATATATATAAAATAAACAAATAGAACAGAGGTATTCAGATTTAATTACACTTACATCACTTTGATCCCTAAGAAATAAGAGAGCAAGCATGTCAGAGATTTGGGACCAATAAGTTTGATTCATGGAGTGATTAAAATCTTCTCTAAAATGCTAGCAATCAGATTACCGAAACATCTGGATTTCTTAATATCAGACTCTAAATCCGTCTTTATCAAAGATAGACAAGTCTCTGATCGTGACCTGTCAGCCATGGAAATCATCTCTTATTGCGATAAATCCACATGGAAAGGTTGTTTGATATTTAAAGTTGATTTTGAAAAGGCTTTCGATAGAATTAGTTGGCCTTTCCTACCACCTTTTGTTGGTGCAAAGGACTTTCATCTGAAGTGGTGTTCATGAATTAAGAGCATTCTATCCACCAGTAAGCTATCACCAATCATAAATGGAGATCCTTTGAATTAGATTCAAGCCAAATGGGGCTTTAAGCAAGGTGACCCACTTTCACCGATGCCATTTGTCCTAGCATTAGATCTTCTTAAAAGGCTTCTCAAAGTTGTAGCTTCAAATCTGAAACAACGAGAGACATCTAATACATTCGGTATGCAAATGACACATTGCTAATGTGCAACACCAATCAACATCATGTCTCAAATCTGAAATTTATTCTTTATGCTTATGAATTAGCAATTGGTTTAAAAATTAATTTTGATAAAATCTTATTATATGGTTTGAGCATCTTAGAAACAAATTACCTTTGTCTACCACTTCACTTCAGGAGACTAAGTGCAAATGATTGGAAGTAGTTGGAAGGTAAAATAGAAAGAAAATTAGCAACATGGAAAGGCAAAGTACTAGCAAATAGAGGGGAGATTAACACTGGTTAATGCAGTACTCAGTAATGTCTCTATCTACTGGATGTCATCACTATTGCTCCCACAGGAAGTCCTTGGTAGGATTAGTAAAAAATGAAAAAAATTTCTATAGAGGGGAGACAAAACTTGTCATGGTATTTACTACCTCACCAACTACGAACAAGTATATAGACCAAAAAAATTTAGACGACTAGAAGTATTAAACTTAAAATTGTTCAACAGAAGCCTTGTTGCTAAAAGTTGATGGAGATTTCATTAGAGATCACTCATACATAATCTACACTATAGCAACAAAATCCTAAGCCAAATGGAGATGAGAAAGCTAAAACTCACCTCCTTCACATGGAAAAGTGAAGGTAAACACCTTCTTCCACCAGAGTGTACAATTCAAGTTGGGAAATGAAAAGCATATATTGATGTGGCATGATCATTGGAAGAATATGGAACCCATTGAAAAATACATATCCAATGCTTTACCTAAGGCCAAAAATAATAGTGAAAAGATTCCTCTCTAAAGCTGATCCTAAAATCCAATTTAGAGAAGACATCCCATTGAACATAGTAGCAATTTTTCAGCAATTCTTGAGTTTAATAAGAGAAATTAGCCTATCCAATATACTTGACATAGTGACATGGAAATGGAACCCAAGAGGGATCTTCAAAATAAGAGAGGCTATATGTTCCTTAGCAATGGAGGAATATGGAAGTCGTCAAACTTTGCCAAAACAAATTGGAAAATGCCTCTACCAAAAATGTTAAAGTATTCAATTGGCTACTTTTTTCACAATAAAATTTTAACAACAGAAAACTTGAAGAAAAGAAATATGCAAGGTATGCAAAGTTATCCCCCATGTTGTACTGATGATGAAGCCGTAGATTATTTGTTCCTATTTTGTAGTTATTCTATAGCCATTTGGAAAGAGATAACTCAGAAGCTTCATACTCTCCTTCCTCCAGACAACATCAAAATAATATGAAAAAATTGGTGAAGAAAGTTCCAACTAAATATTCACAAGCGAGCTTCGGACAGTTTAATCACAACTGTATATTGGGCAATCTGGAAAGAGAGAAATAGAAAGATTTTTTGGTTTAAAGCACTCTCTCAAAACGTGATCTACAATCACTCAGTTTTCCTCCTAGGCAACTGGACCTCATGCTACAAAGCAAAGATTAGAAGAGGTAATTGCACAACTTCAAATAGGGGGCTAAAATAGTAAATAAAAGTCAATGTGATAGATGAAGAATAATTTCAGAATTACAATCAGAAAACTGCTAAAAAACCAATTTGTATTGTCATTAATAGTGGATCGGGTGTGGACTGCTCAAAATCCAACTAGACCATTCCATCTTGCAAATACCTTATCTAATATATTGTTCAACATCTAATAAAATTAGGATAGTTGATCTCCCATCATTAGGAGACCAAACCACTCATTTTCCATCAAAAAAAAAAACAAAACTAAGTTGTATGCATATGTATAATTTTTTATTAAAAATAAAATGTTCCAATGTAGTGGATGTGGATCAAATGTATGTAGCTAATTAAAAATCTGTCCCATCCTTATTGTACAAATTTTCTACAACTGAGATAATAAAAAATCTGCATTCTGGTCATGTTTGTGGTCAGGCTTTAGAGGAAGTGTTTACGTGCCCATTAAGAATTAAAATTTACTTTTTGGCACTTTAATTCATTTGTAAAAATAAAAATTAAATCTTAAGATAATTTAATTTTGATTTGCTTGTGTTTAGTCTATAAAATAATGAATAAAAATGGGTGAAACTAGTGATTGGATATAGAGCTTTGATTGTTATAGCCAACATTTTGGTACTCTTCATGCAAGCTTAACACTTCTGCAGTCTATGGTGCAAGCAATGACTTTAGTAAAAGGTAGACCGAAAATAAGTAAGTTTTTTCTTTGTACAAAAATATTTTTTTTTAATTAGAAATATACTAAGAAAACTTGGCAATATATAAAAATGACACCGAGCAAAAAATTATATGATAGATGAATAGTACTTGCTACGGTGGTAATGTGAACACCTCGGATCGAGCTGTTCGATGCTTGAGTTGCCTCGGATCGGCATCAGGACATCGGCATTCCGAGATCGAAGCATCTCATGCACTCTCTCCCGACCTGTAAAGCGATCTGAAGTACTTTACTGATAATTCCATTTCAAGATAAATGACGATGCAGCTGTGATCCAATCATGATCAAGCTATTTCCTACTAAGCCGAAAATGATAGAGGTAAATAGAAAATTCTGATCATTTCAGCAATGGCCTTCTTATCCTGAAAAATGGCCATGATCTCATAATGACGTGATTAATGGAATGGCATAACAACCACGAGATCTCTTACTACAAATATCACAAATCCCAAGGATCCAGGTAAGCAAGAAAGCCCCTTCAGAGAATACGTTGTTGCTTGATTGTTCTCTGCTGATTTGAGCATCGAAGGATCCTCATCGGAGTCAAATTCTTCGACTTAGACTTTATTCTATAGGTCACTCCAACATCTCTTGCGAGCAATCGACCGCTTTGCTCCTGAAGCGAACCATTTTTAGTAACAACAGATAGAGGAAAGATGACTTTATATTCAAACATGCCATCTAGAAAAGCATCCTCGCACCTCACAGACACCGTCGCCTCCCATTAGGCAAACCACAAAGGCAACGACCTTGCCCAGCCTTCAGCAGTAGAAGTTCTCCCACCTCCTCAATCGGTCTCCGTGATGATGGACCATATCAACCTGCTCCTCTAGCAAGTTAATACATTAACGACTACTTTTCAAGCAATCCAGAATACTCTTGCACCCCCTTCTACGGCACCATAGCCAAGTCAGGCTGTCCCAGTCCCTGTACCATCCTTAACGGTGCAGCCTATTTTTTCTCCGATGGTCCCAACTATGCCCCCTGCCACAGCACCATCTGAGCTGTCGGCCTCCAACCTACAACCTTAGGCCGACCCTCTTTGGACACATCCTTAAAGTCCGAAGAGGAAGCCAACCCATCAGCGGTCTATTAGCCTTCAATCCGAGCATGATTCAACCCCCATCATCGTTTTCCTCAGCAATCAGAGGCGTACATGATCTAGGATCAAATTCTAGAAAAAAGGCTTTAGGAGCTTGACAAGAGAATTGAGGCGATTAATAAAACCTCTACCTCCAGGCCTTATGATAGTTTCAGCGGCGAACCTCCCTTCGACAAGAAGATATTAAATAAGCCACTCCCGTCAAACTTCAAGCTGCCCCAATTCGAAACCTACGACGAAACCACTGACCCCATCGATCATGTAGAGATTTTTAAGACAACACTGCTCTTTCAAAGAGCATCTGACACCATCCTCTATTGGGCATTCCCTGCAACCCTCAAAGGAGCAGCCCGACAGTGGTATTCGAATCTGAAGCCGACCTCCATCCACTCCTTTGAAGAACTGAGCCGATCCCAGGCCGCACATTTTGTCAACAATCGAAAGCAATAAAAGTGGTCTGACTACCTCAACATCATCTACCAAAGAGAATGAGAGTCAATCCATAGCTATGTCAGCCACTTCAATGCAGCAACTTTGGAAGTTCGCGACCTTGATCAATCGATCGCGATGACCGCTCTAATGGACATATTATAGAAGAATGATTTAAAAAAAATATTAATAAAGTCCTTCCCTCAGGACTATGTGAAAATGTTGAAAAAGGCGACAAAATATTCCTGCATAAAAGAATCCTTCGATGATGAAGTCCTCGCCAGTTCTACCCCGGTGGGATCTAATAAGGAGCACTTTTCCAAAGTACAGGAAGCTTATCGCCGATGCTCCCGATCTCCACCTCGAAAGTAGAGGACAGGAGGTCCTCTTAGGAGTTGTCGATCTTCAAGTCCCCAAAGGAGGGACCAGCAGCGCTCTCCCTCGAGGTGTTACCACAACTACATGCCTTTAAATGCCTTCCGAGAAGAGGTATTGATGCAAATCCACTCCAAGCTCTCCTAGCCTCGAAAGATGTAGATGAAACCTGAGCATTATGATCTTACGAGGTACTGCTTCTATCATCATGACCACAATCACCATACCGAGGATTGTCGCCTTTTTCGAGACATGATTAAAAGACTTATTCGTGAGGGGAGACTCGATCACTTCATCCGGAGAAGAATTCTTCCATGCCGACCTCCTTCAAGAGCTCAACAACCACCTCATCAGCCTGAACGCCCTTTGTCAGCACCAGCTCCAGAGGTGGATGAACTAATGGGGGTGGAAGAGTGACCCCTTTGAGGTGAAATCCATATGATCACTGGGGGGTCGTCAGAGTTCGTAGTACAAAAGAAATCGAGGCTTGGAGATCAGCTTGGAGATCCAATAACTTTCACAAAGCAAGATGCGGAAGATGTACAACAACCATAGAGTGATGTAGTGGTCGTAACTTTAAACATAGCCAATTATAATGTACACCGTGTATTCATTGATAATGAAAGCTTAGTGGATATTCTGTACTTTTCTGTCTTCTTTCGAATAAGATTCACTCATGATCGGTTAAGCAAATTTAATACACCAATCCAAGGATTATCCAAAAATTCAGTAGTTCTGGAGGGAATAATTAAGTTGCCCATCTAAGTTAGCACCCCACCACAACAGATGATATTTCATGTCGATTTTCTCATAGTGAAGCTTCCATCAGCCTATAATGCAATTCTTGGGTGATCCAGCCTTTGGACATTGAAAGTTGTGGTCTCCAGCTACCATTTGATGATCAAATTTCCGACACTCAATGTGGTAGAAAAAATCCAAGGTGACCAGATGCTGGCGTGGCAATGCTTCACCGTTAAGCTACCGGCGAAAGACCGGCCAAAAAGTTAGCTAGAGCTCTCGATAAGGCTCGATGCTCGAGATGACTTGACCGAGGAGTGTGCTCAACCATCCGAGGAACTCATAGAGATCCCTCTGAGGGAGAAGAACCCTCACCAAACTATGACAATCGGCCCATACCTTGATCAGGTAACCAAAAGCCAGCTAATCACTTTTTTGCAGGCAAATACAGATCTATTTGCCTGGTCAGCCATAGATATGCCCGGCATCGACCCGAAGGTTATGGCCCATTACCTAAAGGTAGATCCAACCTACCACCCAATAAAGTAAAAGAAGCAGAGCTTCACCCCAGAACGCTAGGAGGCTATTGCCGAAGAGCTTGACAAACTACTCAAAGCTGACTTCATCAGAGAGGTGATGTATCTCAACTGGCTAGCAAATATCGTGCTAATAAAAAAGGCAAATAAAAAATAGCATATGTGTATCGACTTCATCAACTTAAATAAAGCATGTCCAAAAGACAGCTATTCATTTTTTCAAATCGATCAATTAGTCGATGCCACATCTGGGCACGAGCTCCTTAGCTTCATGGATGTCTTTTTTGGCTATAACCAGATCCAGATGACACCTGAAGACGAGAAGAAGATGGCCTTTATAACTGATCAAGGATTATTTTATTATAGGATGATGCCATTTGGTCTGAAAAATGCTGATGCCACTTATCAAAGACTAGTCAATAAAATCTTCAAAGATCAAATCGATAGAAATATGGAGGTGTACGTGGACGACATGTTGGTTAAAAGCTGTAAAACTCCAGACCATGTCGTAGACCTCCAGGAGACCTTTAGTACTCTTCACCAATATCAAATGAGATTGAATCCTATGAAGTGTGCTTTTAGAGTCATAGCTGGTAAGTTTCTTGGCTTCATGGTCTCTCACAAAGGCATCGAGGCTAATCTTGAAAAATTTAAAGCGATCCTAGAAATGACCCCGCCAAAAATGGTCAAAGAGGTAGAATGCCTAATTGGTAAATTAGTCTCTCTAAACTATTTTGTTTCCAGGTCAGCCGCGAGATGTCTCCCTTTTCTTCAGATCCTCAGGCAGCTAAAGAACTTTCAATGAACCCCTGAATGCCAAGAAGCCTTTAAAGAGCTGAAGAAGTACCTCAGTTCTCCATCCCTACTCACTAAGCCACAACTAAGAGAAGAGCTCCTCCGATACTTGGCTATTTCTCCAATGGGTATCAGTGCAGTCCTCGTTCATGAAAAAGAATAATTACAAAAGTCGATTTATTATACAAGCAAAGTCCTCCACAATATAGAGATCATGTATACTATATTGAAAAAGCTAATCTTCGCACTGGTCATCACCGCAAGAAAGCTCCGACCTTATTTTTAAGCCCACACCATAGTATTGATCACTGACCAACCAGTCAAAATGGTACTTTACCGACCAAACACCTTGGGTCGGATCGCCAAATGGGCTTTAAAGCTCTCGAAATTAGATATACACTATCGGTCGAGGCCCTCCATCAAGGCCCAAATTTGGTCGATTTCATTCTTGAATGTACTATCCCAGTACAAGAAAATCCAGAAAGGAATAGCAAGCAGAGGCCGAAGGATCCCTCAAGCTCGGAAGATAATGAAAATTTGGGACTAGACCTAGAAGAATTATGGAGCTTACATGTTGATGGCTCATCTAACTCGTTTGGATCAGGAGCTAGGCTCATCTTATCTAGGCTTGAAGGAGAGGTAGCAACCTATGCTCTACACTTTGAATTTTTCACTACAAATAATGAGACCAAATATGAGGCCCTCATTACCAAGCTGAAGATCATCAAGAAAGTGAGAGCCCAACATCTAAGAGTCTTTAGTGACTCACAACTAGTGGTCAGACAGGTCAAGGGTGAGTACGAAGCTAAAGAGGATAACATGAAAAGATACCTTCTCAAGGTAAAAAGCTTAGCCTCTTCCTTCCCACACTTTGATGTATAATAGGTTCCGAGGTCTCAGAATATCAAAGCAGACACCCTCTCAAAATTGGCATCATCATTACCTACTGACCTAAAGAAGGAGACCTACTTCGAAGTGCTAAAGACTTCGAGTCTAGAAGAACCCACTGTCGTCTAGCAGATCGATAAGGAGCCAAGTTGGATGGACCCTCTCCTAAAATATTTGAGATCGGATGAGCTCCCACCAGATCAAAAAGAGGCTTGAAAGATCAGAAATAAGGCTGCAAGATATGTTCTTCTAGATAATGAATTATACAGGTGGTCCTTCTCTCTTTCACTTTTAAGGTGTTTGCGCCCGTCAAAAGCTGACTATGCCCTACAGAAAGTCCACGAGAGAATCTATGGAAGCCACTTGAGGATAGATTCCTATCATACAAAATTCTCCATCAAAGATATTATTGATCGATAATGCAATAAGATGCACAGAACTTTATCAGAAAGTATGATTAGTGCCAACTAAATGACTGGATTTAGCGTCAACCGCCATCACTCCTGATCCCGATCAAAGCACCCTCGCCTTTCATCCAATGGGAACTGGACATCCTAGGTCCATTCCCTCATGCCCTAGGTCAATGAAAATTTTTTCTAGTGGCCATTGATTATTTTACAAAATGGGTAGAAGCCAAGCCTTTAGCTTGCATTTCCAAAGTGAAGGTCAAAGATTTCATATGAAAGTCAATCATCTATCGATACAGACTCTCCAAAGTGCTGATCTCAGACAATGGCAGATAATTCAATGATGCAAAACTTCATAAATTTTGTGAGGATCATGTGATAGAGCAATGCTTCATCTCAGTGGATCACCCACAGATGAATGGAGAGTTCGAGGTCACGAACAGGACCTTCCTACAAGGCCTCAAAACCCGACTTGATCAAACTAGAGGGTCATAGGCAGATGAACTTTATCACATTCTTTGATCCCACCAAACTACTCAAAGGGTCCCCAACGATGAGACGTCCTCCAATCTAGCATTCAGAACCAAGATGGTAATACCAGTGGAGTTCGGGCTCCCCTCCCTCAAAGTCGAGGAGTATGACGAAGATACCAACCCCATCTAGCTAAGGGCCAATCTCAATCTGATCGAGGAAAGTAGAGAGCGTACAGTAATAAAAATGATAGCCTATCGCAAGGATGGCGAAGTACTACAACGCACGCATCAAAGCCAAAGAATTTCGAGTTGGCGATCTTGTTCTTCGACGAGCCAAAATTTTGAAGCCTACGGAGCAAGAAAAGCTTACATCAAATTGGGAAGGTCCTTACTAGGTCGATGAGGTGATCCACCCAAGAATCTATCATCTAAAACAACTAAATGGGAACCCACTTTCGAAGCCTTGGAACTCGGCCAATCTCTACATGTACCATCAGTAATACAAATAAATGAATGAACCATCGAGTTCTTTTCCTAAAATTATCAATCATCAGTTGTATGACAAAACGACAATGACCCAAAACTCCTTCAAAATAAAGTCTCTTTGATCAGGACCTCAGCTCAATGAACTTCTTGGATCGGAGTCGCTTCATAAAGTCACTTTGATCGGGACCTCAACTCAGTGAACTCCTCGGATCGGAGTCACTTCATAAAGTCTCTTTGTTCGGGATCTCAGCTCAGCGAACTTCTCAGATCAGAGTCACTTTATAAAGTCTCAAATATAAAGTCTCTTTGTTCGGGATCATAACTCAGCGAACTTCTTGGATCGAAGTCACTTCATAAAGTTCTTTTATTCGGAACCTCAGCTCAGCGAACTCCTCGGATCGAAATTGCTTCATAAAGTTCTTTTGTTATGGATCATAACTCAATGAGCTCCTTGGATCGCAGTTGCTTCAAAATAAAGTTCTTTTGCTTAGGACTATGGCTCAGCAGGCTTTCCAGATCGAAACCACATTAAACCATAAAATCCTTCAAATCGAGGCAACAAAATCCTATGAGATGGGACATCAGCTCAGAATAATTTCGAAAGAGTTCTAATTTATTATGATTCTTCATTAAAAAAATTCTTACAAGAGCAATATTGCTATTGCTTTTACAAAAAATAATAATAAAAATTCTACATCAGAGTTACAAGAGGCCCTACAAAATCAAGATCTTGTTTATTGGAAATAAGAAAATGCAATCAAAAAGCTTGATGAAATTGAAATCACATTCATCTTCGTCTATAGCGCAGAGGCTTTGGGAACCTATAAGAGGTGCCCAAGTTGAGGGGGATGGCAAGTTGAAGGTGATGGAGGTCCCATTGAGGTTTCTCTCTTTGTGAAAGTGGCACAACATCAAGCATCATTGAGAGAGCTGCAAGTTGAAAGTGATGAGAAAAATTTCACCAAGTTTGAAGCAGCATTCGCTTGGAGTCTAACTCTGCCAAGCCTCAGACCGAGAAACCCTTGGATAATGAAAATGCATGATAAACATCCTAGGAAAATGGCTAAGTTGACACCAACATAATCGATCAAAGCATCCCACATTCGAGGAAGCTTAGAAGGTAGGGGATATAACTCAAACCGTCGTCTTCAGAGGTGGCTCCTCCTCTTCCTCCTCCCCGATGGGAGCGGCGCACCACACCAGCATCAAAGAGCTATCACCGATTTTTCATCCTTGTCGAACAAGAAAATAGTGACAAAGCTCTCTAGATCGAGGAGACAACCACCTCTACAAGAAGAAGCAAAATGATGAAGATCTCAAGATCGAGAATGCAGATGCCCCCCAATTGGGACATCTAACAGGAGTTTTCCTAAAATAGTAAAAGACCAGAGAGGTCCTGCTACCTCCCTGAGCAAGCAATCATGGCAACGATAGAGGAAGACTAACTCCTCTCCTCTAGGAGGGTTCCACCATTCTGCCTCCATTTTATAAAATATTCAAAATCTCGCCAATAGAAAGCAAGCCTCATGGGGTCTCTTCTTTATAAAGAAAAAAATCCACCATAATGGCTCCATCAAATCATTCCACATGTCAACCCACGATTGGTGCAACCCACCGTAATATGTGTGCGTGTTAAAGTCTTATGATTACGTCGCTTTTGAGATTGTGCACATTCAATGCCGTGTGAAAAAATGAGCGCACGATTAGCAAGAAGATTGATTCGTATGCCTTTAGATTAGAACTAATTAATTTAAATATTCGGGCAGACCTCTTCAACTATCCAATTAGATCTCTTTAACTCCTCATATCGAAGTAACATAGACAATAGAGATCTTAAAAAAAAGGGAGGGGGAGAAGTCTATAAAAGTGAAAAGTCTTTATTCATTAAAAGTTTTTTTTTACAAGGATCCCTTACAATCTGAGAAAACACATAAGTAAAGATAGGATCAAGATACATCCTTTGGATCAGATGATACCCCTATCGATCGATGTCGGTAGCCTCTAAATCTTCATCTAAAAAATTTAGGTTCAATCCTGGATAACGTGAAGCTACCTCATGTCGAACAGAGTGCCGTCCTTCATCATAGGCATTGAATGCAAACATATCTTGCTCATCTTCATATTCTTTCGATGCCCAAAACTTCTCAATGGCCTTTATAGCGGTGACCTCAATCTATGCTCTCATGTCGCCCTTCAGCGAGGCCATCCTCTCTTCTGCATCCTTTAACGCAACTCGAGCCTCCTCTTCAAACACCTCGACCTCAATAAGCCGAGTTTTTAGCACCTTTATCTCTGAGGTCAGAGCCTTATTTACATCTAGTAAATGAGAGTTTTCCTCGACAGACCTCACTAGTGCCATTTCGACATCCTGGGCCCTCTTCTCTGTAGCTTCAGTCCTGGCGGAAGCTTCTCCGATCCCTTTTGATGTCCTATCCTTGGCGACTTTAAGCATTTTACTTCAATCCTATACCTCATCGCCTCAGAAGATAGCTCAAAAATACTCTCCATGAACCCATTTAAGTAATGGGCAAGCTACAGAACATTTACCAAAATTAGTGATGGAAATATTCCATAATAAAAGAATTAACTTGGATCTGAGGATATACATATTCAACTTATCTAGAGGAAACAATCCATTGCTTTGCACCTCCTTATCATTAAAGGCTCAGTCAATAACTTCGTGGCATCGATCGGGTGGAGAATGTTGGAGAATACCTCGGATGCCAGCCTATAATCCTCCAGGATGGAGTCATGAAGTCCCATTCTAGCCACCGCAGTCCCAGAAGGCCCCACGATCGTGGTAGGCTGCTCTTCGACTGTCAAAGCATTAGAGGTCTTCAAAACCTCAACCAACTTGGCTTTATCCAAAGTGGCCACGGGAATCCCCATGACTTCAATTGATTCCCCCTCGGGAAAAGGATTAGGAACGTCGAGGGCTGGCAAGCTCAAAACAGCCTCACTAAACAAGCATTCGATGGGGCTCCTCTAACCTCCCTCAAGAATCGGAAGGTCAGAGCCATGCAAGTTTTGTACAATCTCAAAGCCCTCAACAGCTAGAGGTTCAGGGTCTCTCGATCTGGAAACCAAAGGAGCAGGGAGAAGTCCAACCCGAGCTTGGGTAGATTTTCCATCTGCTACCTCCATTCTCCTCTTTTAGAAAGTCTTCGGACCCAGCAATTATGACAAATTCGGATCCACTCTTGTAGCGAAATAGGTTTGCTCATTGACATTAGGTTCAAGAGTCCAAAAAAGTGAGACTATAAGAGTAAAAAGCAAATATGTACCTTTGGGACTAGTCAGGCTAATGCCCATATTAAATAAGCTCTGCTCAGAAAGAAGCTCTTTTAACTCTAAAACTTCAAAATCATGCAAAATCTTCAAGTCCTACACCAAACGCTGATCGAGTGGAGGGTCCCTCAACATAGCCTCCTACAGCTCTCCCCAATCCACAAAACCCACTCTTCACCTGAAGAGCGGGACACAGACAAGAAGCGCCCCTTTCAATCATAAACGATGGTAGGAGTACCTCGAATCAATGGAGGAACATTCTTCCTACTCCTAGGGGTCACATACCACCATTCACGGAAGCCAGGATGTCTCTTCAGAATGAAATAATAATAGAAAAGCATAATGCTCAGTTCAACCCAGACCAAAATGTATGCCATAGTGAAGCCACTGATATATCGCCATGAGTTCGGCACCACCGAATAGAATGACATCTTCAAAAAGTGAAAGAGTGATGAAGAAAGGATGAGGAGAAAACCTTAGCCTGATCAAAAATACTCCTCGTACATGCTAATCTGACCCGGAGGAGGCTTGTAGGTGTGCTCTTCAGCCTTCAAAATCTCTAGTCGAAACTTAGGAGGAATGTGGAACTAGCTATAGATCAACACTAAATCCCTCTCCGTCACCTCATATCGAAAGGTCATGGGCGCAAACCCCATGTCCCTAGTCAGAACCATCTCCCCAATAAGAAAAGAAAAAGAAAAAAGATGGAAGAAGATAGCTTGAAGAAAAAGAAACCTACGATGAAAAATGAGAGGACAAAACCTCTTGTCCTACTCAGGATTTATATATAAATATTAAATCAGAAAGATTTTTGAATTCTCCATCTCCTTAGAGCATTAAATGCAAAGAGCATAAACCAACACAACCAGAACACGTGGCAAACATCCCTTGGATACAAACTTCGCCACTAATACGGCGATTGAACCAGACGGCTATAATCATATTTTGCCTCTCCTGAAGGGATGTGCGGAGACATACGATAGCGTTCCCCACACACCAGGCGGTTTCAATCCCACTTCTTTTAGATCCCTACAAGCTCAGCCATGAGTGCCTCAAATACGACAAAGCATGCCTCGGCTCGGAAAAAGAAAATGATAATGACAAGAAAAAAGACCGGCTACTTCAATAAGAAATGAAATTTATTTTTAATATTTTTAATATCCAAAATGGCTTACAAGAAAATAAAGAGGAGATACAATTTCAAACAATCCCTTCAACGATCAGTCTGAGAATGGCTCTCCCCATCATCTGTCTCTCTTGCCTACGAAATGGATTCACCTCTGTTCGTTATCACAGGCATGTATGATGATTTTGCAAATCTATCAAGACAATCATGGATTACTGTCCTCAAATTATCGTCAAGAGAATCCACCTACAAGGACTCGATATGGACCGAATCGCCTGATGGAAGATGAGCCTGGGCCATCTCCTTACATCTCTCAAAGCCAATAGAAAATTCTAGTCTGCAAGCTTTGGTCATGACATTGGCCTCATTTTGGTAAAGTCGATCAAACCACTCATTAGCCTTCCATAGCTCGATCTCGATTGAAGGCTTATGGATTACAAGTGTGCCACGAGCTGCAGAACCATCAGATCTTTCAGATACCCTCTCTGCAGAACGTCCTTCGTCCGAAGTCCTAAACCTTTTCTTTGATCTTCTGATGGAATCTCTTGGAGAATGAGCCTCAAATGCTAAACCTCTTCTCCCTTCAAGCATTCATCTCAAATGATCGATATCATTATAGGCTCAACAACAATCTCATTTAGCCTCAGATCTCCACCTCTCCAGGACTTCAATTCTCTTATGGGCCTATTCCAGCTCGACATCTCGCCAATCGATCATTTTCTAAGCCTCGAAAAGTATCTTCTCAGAGCAGTTGATTTTCTTAACCAAATCGACATTAGCAGCCTTCTCCTGCTCTAAATAATATTTCAACTGGCCTATCTCCTTCTTCGCTTCAGCTAGCTCTAAAGTTGAAGCTTCAGGGACGACACCAACAAAACTGATAAAGTAGTGCCCTAGCAAAGAAAAAGATCTCAGGAGCTGAGCTTCCTTTCCTTTCAGAGCATGCCTTTCATCAAGAGAAAAATGGCTCTATAAAAATTCTGCAACAACCCTCAAAATTTCAGCAGCAGTCGGAGTAGAAGGCGGTATTCAAGGAATCTCCACTTAGGCTTCAACTGGAGGGCAACTTTCGATAGGAATAACCCTTGCAGACTTGGCAAACCCCATCGATACCTCAAGACCAGATGTTCCTACGGTTTCCTCCATCCTTGTGGTAGTAACCTTCACAAGAACTTCAGTGGGAGAGGCTGAAAGAGTCGTTTCTACCATGGGGTCCGCCCTCAAATCTGCTAGCATATTCGTGACTTCCATCGATCAATTTATCGATTCAATCCTAGATTTTGGCATGCCCACCAATGAATTATCTATGTGGAAAACATCCTTCTCTCCTTGGTCCACCACACTAGAAGAAGGTACAATTGGGAGAACGGTATTCGAATCTCCAGTAATAATCCCTTCAGAGACCTGAAGACAAGGAGTCCTAGCCTGTCTTATTCGAATCGATAACCTCCATAGCTTCTTCGCTCGTTTAGGATCCATTTGTCTCTAAGATGCAGAAAAAAGAATTTAAGCAAAAGAGATGATAAATATTGCAATTGTTGCCTTTTCACCCTCTGGATGCACTTAAAAGAAGGAAAAAGACAAAAGGATACACTGATGCAAGACAGCCTAAAAAATAAAAGAAAAGATCAAGCTTCCTTCCGTTCGTCAACAATAAATTACGTCTGATCGTGGCATATTATTTCTAGGATAGATAGTATAGTTGCCTATACTCTGCTTAGGAGGTGTGATTGATTGACACGAAATCAAAGCACGATCAATCTAAATGATGCTAATGAATATCATTTTAGATATTAGTAAATAACTAGCAATAATAAAGTACATAGATAGATAGCAGAAATTAAACATGCTCATGAATAATTATAATAAATAAATAAATAAAATGAAGGATAGCAAGAAATTAAGTTCGTAAGAAATCCAAAAAAAAGATAAGAAGAATTTGGATCGTGGTAGTTAAGAAACTATCCTGATTAGGGCTTTAATCTTTTAACCAAGCAGATCTATCGATAAAGAACTGGATCTTTACCAACATCGAATCTAAAAAAAATAAGTAAAAATCAAAGATCAGTTGAGAAGGAACGAAGGTTCTTATCAACGTTTGATCTGTAGAATAATAGATCACTCTTTCTCTCTCTACATGATAGATAAAAATCTTGGAGGAGATAGATCTTTTTTGGTGGAATAGGCTTATATAGGTAGATAGTGAAGATAAATCGAGATCGTAGGAACACTGAATCTCAAGAAAATGAAGGTTAAAGAGATAGAAAAAAGTGAGCCTCACATCCTTCCCTCGTAGGATGATTTTGGGTCTCACACCCTCTCCCTCTCGAAGCGACCAATACAAGTATTTGTGGAAATTGTAAAGTGATTCATTCATTCATTGTCTCATTCATGAAACATACATGGATTTATATAGGACCCTAGAGGTCCTATTTCTTTAGAAATCCTATTTTTTTTATAAGAAAAAAATCAACCCTCCCAACAAAAAAGTAAAATATTATATATAGTTTCTAAATATAATAATATATCATATCTATCTTTTATGAAATCATAGAAAAAAAATCAGTCTTTTAACAAAATAAGTAAGAAATCAAGAACTCTTAAGAAATCCTATGGAAGAAAAAGAACTCCATGTGGGCCCTTGATGCCTAGCACAACTTGGCATGAGGATCTTTGGGCATGGCACATGCTGGCGTGTGTATTTTCTCCCTGGGCGTGCGGAGCGTGGTGGCTTCAAAGATGACATGGACCAAGCTTGCTTATTTATGATGGTCTCTTTTCAAATAAGACTCAATCCAAAATAAATTCAAGTATGGTCCTATGGATCCAAAACTAAATGCATCAAAAGAACTAATTGATTAAATCAAAAGGACTAGAATAAAATAATTGAAGTAGAATTATTATGATATGACTTTTTCAATTCAAATTAAATCTAAATTATGTTGTCGACTTCTGATAGCTTTGGTGTCCGCACCAATTCTCTCGGGGTGGAGAGAACTCAATCCTATCGAGTGGGGGTCGATTCTGCTCTAGTGACGCTCAAGCAAATTGGGATCAATACGCTGCAGCTCTTCTCGAGTGATCCAGGTGTCCTCGAACTTCGGTCGACCTCACCATCTAACTAAGTATCGTTGATAGCCTCGACTCCAGATGGAGATGATCTGCTCATCCAAAATTCTCTCAATCTGATCATGCTTTGACATTTTGGTTGGTGGACATTCAAGAATAGACTCTCTCTCAAAGGTTGGTTCAGGCTCAAATGGCTCACTCGATATCCAAGTTGGCTCTTTATAGGCGATGAGATCTGTAATGTTAAAAATAGAGCTAATCCCAAAATCAGAAGGTAAGTCCACAACATACGCATTTGGTCCGATCTTCTTTAAAATCTTAAATGGACCTACTCCTCGAGCATGTAACTTCTTGACGGTTCCTAGTGGGAATCGTTCAAGCCTCATTCAAACCATCATATAGTCTCCTTCCGCAAACTCTTGGACACGTCGATGAGAATCTGCATTCTGTTTATAAATTTTATTACTAATACTAAATTTTTTACTGATCTCTTTATGTAAACTCTTGACATGCTATGCAAATGACTCTGCAGATTCGAAAATTATAGCATACATGGGCAGTAGGATAAGGTCCTATTAGTTTTCTAGGTTGATATCCATGAACTACTTCAAAATAACTCATGCCAATGGACCTATTAACAGAGCTATTATATGCAAATTCAGCTCAGGGCAATAAAAGATCCCAGTTACCCATATATTTCCTAATCAAGCAATGCAATAAATTTTCAAGACTCCTATTGACCACTTTAGTCTGACCACTATTTGTGTGTGAAAGGCAGAAGAAAATTTTAATTTTGTGCCTAAAAGGTGCCATAGGATTTTCCAAAAGTAGCTCATGAATCTAACATCCCTATCAGACACAATAGTTTTGGGTAATCCATACAATTTAACAATCTCATCAAAGTATATTCTTACAACTTTTGAAGCGTTCGATGTTTGGCAACAGGGCAAAAAATGGGTCATTTTTGAAAACCTATCTATAACCACTAGAATTGAATCATGCTTCCTAACTGTCTTAGGTAAGCCTAGAACAAAATCCATGCTAACATCTTGCCAAGGATAGTTCGGTACAAGTAAGGGTGTATATAGGCCTGTGTTCTATTTTCTTTGCTTGGCCACAACACAGATTCTACACTGGATAATAATTCGAGCGACATCTTTTTTCAGGCTTGGCCAAAAGAACTAAACTTCTACTAATTCTATGATTTTATTTCTACTAAAGTGTCTAGCTAATCCTCCAACGTGTAGTTCCTAAACTAGAAAATCTCTTAAAGATGTACGAGGAACACACAGCCTAGCTTCTCTAAATAAGTAACCATCCTGAAGGTTATATTCACTATATTCTCTAGATGGTCCTTTTCATAAAATGGTAAGTATGCTGCCAAAATCTGGACACTCCTCATAATCTTCTTTAATCTTATCAAAATCAATAATGTCTACACTAATGGTGGACAACAAAGTATGACAACGACTTAGGACATCAGCAGTGTGATTCTCTACACCCGCACAGTGTTTCAAAATAAAAGTATAGGCTTGCAAAAATTTGACCCACCTACCATGTCTATGATTCAGTTTCTTTTGAGAATTCAGAAATTCGAGGGCTTCATGATCTGAGTATAAATTAAATTCTTGCGGTAGTAGGTAATGTCTCCAGTATCTTAGGGCTTAGACTACCGCATAAAATTTTTTATCGTAGGTAGAATACTTTAGTTTAGAATCGTTAAGTTTCTCGCTAAAATATGCTATCGGATGACCTTCTTGATTAAGGATATCACCAATCCCAACTCCTGACGCATCGCATGCTACTTCAAAAACCTTAAAAAAATTAGGTAAACGTAAGACTGGAGCATGGATCATTTTGTCCTTAATATTTAGGAAGGCTCTATTGGCTGTTTTAGTCCATTCAAAATCTTCCTTTTTAATACAGTCGGTGATGGGAGCGGCTATGGTGCTAAACCCTTTTATAAACCTACGATAAAATATTGCTAATCCATGAAAACTTCGCACGTCATGCACACTCTTAGGTACCAGCCACTCAACTATTGCTTTGATCTTTTTAGGGTCGGCAAACACACCATCGGAGGTAACAATAAAACCTAAGAAGTTGACACGGTCCATCATGAAAGCACATTTCTTAGAATTGGCATACAAACTTTCTATTCTAAGAACTTGGCAGACTTTTCGAAGATGATCTAGATGATCCTCTCTAGTTCGACTATAGATCAAAATGTCATCAAAGTACACGACTACAAACACTCCTATAAACGGTCGTAATACTTGAGTCATCAATCTCATGAAAGTACTAGGGGCATTAGATAATCCAAATGGCATCACCATCCACTCATATAAACCATCTTTCATTTTAAAAGCAATTTTTCACTCATCTCCCGGTCTAATCCTTATTTGATAGTAACCACTCTTGAGATCAATCTTAGAGAAAATAGTGGCTTCGGCCATCATATCTAGCATATCATCTAACCTAGGAATGAGAAAATGGTACTTAATGATGATCTTGTTAATGGCACGACTATCTATGCACATCCTCAATGTTCCATCCTTCTTTGGAGTCAATAGTGCAAGAACTGCACAAGGACTTAAACTCTCTCTCATGAATTCTTTTTTCATCAACTCTCCAACTTGCCTTTGTAGCTCAGCATGCTCAATGGGGTTCAACCTATAATGGGGCAAATTGGGTAAGATAGATCCAGGTACCAAATCAATGGCATGCTGAATGTTTCTCATGGATGGTAAGTGATCTAGGAGATTCTCAAAAAAAATATCATGAAATTCACTAAGAATGCTAACTACTTTCTTGGGATGATCTATCTTAGGGTCCTCACAAACTTCTCTCATAGCAATCATCTAAATCGATGATCCTTTACTCACGGTCATCTCTAATTCCTTAGCACCTATCAGATGGAGGCTTTTCTTTTTGATATTTTCTTTTGATCCATCGCCTATCTTTCTATTGGTAGCCTTACATGGAGAAGGATTGATCGTGATCTTCTTATCCTTATGAGTGAAACTACAGGAATTGGTTCGACCATAAATCATAACATCATTGTCAAACAACCAAGGCCGACCTAATATGATACTTTTGACTTCCATGGATAAGATATCACACCAAACATGATCCTGATAAGAATGGAGCTGGATGAGAATACGGCATCTAAGTTTGATGAAAATAGAGGAGGAATCTATCCAAGACACATGGTATGGACTGGGATGATCTATAGGAGCTAATCCTAATCGCTTAACCATGTCAGTAGAGATGGCGTTGATACAGCTACCGCTATCAATGATCATCTTATAAATTCTATCACTAAATTTTATGAAGGTATGAAAAATAGAGGTCCTACGTTAGTCTTCACTCTCCTTAGTCTGTGCTAGAACATACCTAACGACTCCAAGCCTAAGGTCTGACTCCGATGTAATAAAACTTAGGATTTTCTCAATACTCTCAAACTGCTCGACTAAGTCTAGATCAGCTTCATAAACTTCCTCCTTAATATTTTCTAGAGTTTTCTCTTCTAATTCTTTCATAAATAATGATCGGTTGGGATATTATACAGCAAAATAATCGTAATCATGGCACTTGAAGCAGTGGGATTGAGAACTACTTTCCTTAGATAACTCTCCTGCAACTCTTTTTTCTTTATCTTCTTTTCTCATAATAGGATTTATAAGTAGAGATCCATTACTAGGAGTCTGGATAGTATTGGATCTCGATCTAGAAGGGATTACTTGACTAAGTTCAAGACGACGGATGGTCGAATACCTAAAAAATCTCTCAAAGTCTAGGATAAGTTGATAAGCTTGTTCTAACGTGGTTATCTCTCATAAAAAGAGCTCATGCTAGATATCTTCTCGTAATCCAGTTCTAAATCTAGACAAGGTAACAACCCTATCTTCAGTTACTCCACATCTCATGAGGTACTCATCAAATCTTGTGATGTACTCTATGATTGATTTATTTTCTTGAGTAAGTCTCTGCCATTGATCTAAAAGTCTTTGTTGGTAGGAGGTGGGGAGGTATTTTTCTCTAAATTTTTTCTTCATTTTATCTCAAGTTTCTATCAGATCTTGTCTTCTCTGGTTGAGAAGACGTTCAACACTTTTTCAATAAAGTCGGGCTTGCCTAACCAACTTCATCCTAGCAAACCTAACTCTTCTTGCTTCAGACATTTCGTACCATCCAAAATAGTGGTTCATGCTCGATTTTCAATCTAGGTACTCTCTTGAATCTAGACAACCATCAAAACTTGAGACTTCAATCTTCACATTCCTAAGGACATGCTCATCCTGGTCGAACTGGTTATGATGGAGGCGTGCTGCTATAGGTCGATCTAGGTCTAGGTTCCTTCTTCTCTATCCTATAGGTAGTTGGGGAGACTCAGATTTAGGTTATCTTTGCCTAGTTTCTTCTAGTACTGTTATTCTTTCACTCATGGTTTTCATAAAATCTTTCATGTCATCAAACTTCTCAGTCAGAGCATTAATGATGGCTATTATATTGGGATCCATGTTAGTACTGGGTGGGAAAGTAGGACGTTGGTACTAGGTACCTGATCTAGTGGTCATGCAAGTCCAAGATGCAAGGATAAGATGCAGTAAAAAAAATGCTAAAAAGTAAATTATAAAATTTAAATTATAAAAATTTAACTTGCAGAAATTTTAAATTATAGAATTTAAACTAAAGCCCTAACCAATCCGACTCTGATACCAAATTGATGTGGGACAGTCTAAAAAAATGACTAAGTTTCCTTCCGTTCGTCAACAATAAATCACGTCCGACCATGGTACATTATTCCCAGGACAGACAGTATAGTTGCTTATACTCTGCTCAGAAGGCGTGACTAATTGACACGGGACCAAAGCACGATCAATCTAAATAATGCTGATGAATACCATTTTAGAGATCAGTAAATAACTAGCTATAACAAAGTAAATAGACAGATAGCAGATATTAAACATGCTCATGAATAATTATAAAAAAAATATATAAATGGAATGAAGGATAGCAAGAAATTTAGCCCGCAAGAAATCCAAAAAAAGATAAGAAGAATCCGGATCGTGGTAGTTAAGAAACTACCCTGATTAGGGCTCTTAATCTTTAACCAAGCAGATCTATCGATAAAGAACTGGATCTTTACCAACATCGGATCTAAAAAAAAATAAGTAAAAATCAAAGATCAGTTGAGAAGGAATGAAGGTCCTTGTCAGCGTTTGATCTGTAGAATAATAGATCACTTTTTTTCTCTGCATGATAGATAAAAATCTTGAAAGAGACAGATCTTCTTTTAGTGGAATAGACTTATGTAGGTAGATGGTGAAGATGAATCGGGATCATAAGAACACTGAATCTCAAAAAAATGAAGGTTAAAGAGATAGAAAAAGGTGGGCCACACACCCTCCCCTTATGAGGCGATTTTGGATCTTACACCCTCTCCCTCTCGGAGTGACCAATATGAGTGTTTGTGGAAATTGTAAAATAATTCATTCATTCATTGTCTCATTCATGAGAGATACATGGATTTATATAGGACCCTAGGGGTCCTATTTCTCTAGGAATTCTATTTTCTTTACAAAAAAAAAAAATCAACCCTCCCAACAAAAAAGTAAAACATTATGTATAGTTTCCAAATACAATAATATATCATATCTATCTTTTATGGAACCATAGGAAAAAAATCAGCCTTTTAACAAAATAAGTAAGAAATCAAGAATTCTTAAGAAATCCTAAGAAAGAAAAGGAACTCCATGTGGGCACTTGATGCCTGGCACAACTTGGCATGAGGATCCTTGGGCATGGCACATGCTGGCGTGTGTATTTTCTTTCTGAGCGTATGGAGGGTGGTGGCTCCAAAGATGACGTGGACCAAGCTTGCTTCTTTATGATGGTCTCTTTTCAAATAAGACTCAAGCCAAAATAAATTCAAGTATGGTCCTATGGATCCAAAACTAAATGCATCAAAAGAACTAATTGATTAAATCAAAAGAACTAGAACAAAATAACTGAAGTAGAGTTATTCTGATATGGCTTCTTCAATCCAAATTGAATCTAAATTATATTGCCAACTTTTGGCAGCTCTAGTGTCCGCACTATACCTCCTTTGAATCATCCCCTCATAAGGATGAATGATCAGATAGACTCTTCGATCACAATTATCCGTACACCATGAAATGACATCACTGGCTATTAATGATAAAAATATCGCCAGAAATGAACAGACACGTAGCTCAATCCAAGGCGTCCTAAAGAATTAGTCCTTTCACCTAATCCTCAAACTCAGCATTAGGAGGGTAGTGTTAGGTGGTGATGTGAATGCCTTGGATCGAGCTATCAAATGCTTGAGTTGCCTCAGATCGACATCAGGACATCAATGTTTCAAGATCGAAGTGCCTCATGCACTCTCTCCCGACCCGCAAAGTGATCCGAAGTACTTTGCTGATCCCAATAATTTCGTTCCGAGATAAATAGTGATACAACTATGATCCAACCATGATCAAGCTATTTTCTACTAAGTCAGAAATAATGGAGGTAAATAAAAAAATTTCGATCATTCTAGCAACGACCTTCCTATCCTGAAAAATGGTCACGATTTTAAAACGACGTGATTAACGGAATAGCATAACAACCACGAGATTTTCTTTTACAAATACTACAAACCTCAAGGACATAGATAAGTAAGAAATCTCCTTCAGAGAATACGTTGTTGCTTGATCATTCTCTACTAACTTGAGCATCGAAGGATCCTTGCCGAAGTCAAATCCTTTAGTCCAAACTTTATTTTATAGATCATTTCAATATCTTCTACGAGCAACCGATCGCTCCGCTCATGAAGTAAATTATTTTCAGCAACAATAATACTAAATGAAGGTTTCATAAATTCTAAGCATTATTAAACAACAGCTGACTTCCCACCACAACTTTTCACCTTTTCCACTCCTTTCTTCTAACTTTCGTTAATTCTTTTTTGGTTAGAGAGTTCCTCTATAATTAATTGGCCCTTCTCCTTTTTCACTTTGTACTTCATCATGGTCTCAATATAAAATTAAACTAAGATGCAATATTTATTTTTTTCCCATCATCAGGAATGCCTAGCCAAAAGAAATATCGATTAAATAATATTCTATTAATTCAAATGAAGTTTTTGTTATGCATAACCAGTACATATGAAGTATATATTTATTAAATTTTCATTATTTATTGCAGGACCTGAAGAAAATAAAATCCCGTGGTTACACAATCACTCTTAGAACAACACTAATCCACCATCAAGGTTGAGGACATGAGAGCATAATCGATAAACGTTCCACGCTGTGTTCAGGGTTTGTTATCCTGAATTAATCTTCATGTCAGACAATTTAAGCACCAAAAAATGCTGCTTGAGAAATGCTTAACCACATGCCATTCCGGCACAACCATGTAGCTTTTTGCGTCATTAGACATCACAGGTAGGTAGATGACTGCATGCTATCTTCTACCACCAATTTGTTATTCATAACAAGCTGACTAGCTTGATCAATGTGGACTATTCAAACACCTTAAATAACAACAATCTTATCCTAACTGAAAACATCGAATAAGATACAACAGTGAACCACAAGGAAAAAAAAAAAATCTAAGATGAACCTGCAAAAGAAACAGTATGGATTCAAGATCCCTTAAGATGACAGCTGCCATCAGTAATTTTATAATGTTTAATTCTAGGATTCACAGATCCTGCTTGAAGCAACAAAATCCACCGCCTCTATTTTCAATGGCGATACACCATCACTTCAGAGAAGGAAGGGTACTCTTCTGAAACAATCGATAAATACGAAGTACAGAATGTGATTCAGCATTGTGCAATAAGAAGGGCCTCACACCATCCTATTCATATGGACGATGCCAAGTTCTTGCAACTCACACTGCAGGCCTTGGTCATTGAGTTCAATTATGAGAAACATAAAAGAATAGATGCTAATGCAGCTATAGTTAACAAGAATAGACCTAAAATTAAGATTGAAAAATAAATATACATGCAAAGTTCATAAAAGGCATATAATTCATCCCCATATTGGTTGTTATGGATATATAGGAGTGAAAGTGGACCGAATAATATATGTTTGAATCTGTTTTCATATCCGAATCTATCCGAATATAGACAGAAATTTGAGCATCCGATTAATATCCGTATCCACATCCATATCCATTAAAAAAGAAAGAAAAAAAAGATGTGGATATGAATAGACAACTATCCAATCTATATCTGAATATCCGATTCTACTTATATCTCTATTTAATTTTATACAGCACTTATTGAAAATATATAATTATATTAACATTACATACCATTAACTTGGTAATATTTTCGATTCAATGGTCACAAAGTTTAATCATCCGACTTAAATCCATATTTACATCCATACTTTCAGTATCCTATTTGTATCCATATCTATTTAAAACAAATATGGATATAAATATTTGCATTCAACTAATACCTGCATCTATATTTGTATCCGTCAAACAAAACGAATATGCATATGGATATATTGGTATCCATTCCATATCTGAGCCGATTTCAGCCCTATTTATGGATGCCATGTGTCTATTATCCTCTTAGGTCAATTTATCCAAAATTATCAGCCCCGTTGATCCTAAAATCTTCCCAAATCTCTTTTTTCCTTTTATTTTTAAGCATTTTTTGGATCTAAGCTCTGATTAAGTGTGTAATAGAGCATGCTGATAAAACCGCAATGTTGTAATTAAGATATTATGTTTAACAGTTTAATTTTAATTTTTAAAATAATTAAAAATATATAGAAAGTAATAAGTCGGATCGAATCTACAAGAAAGATAACATTTTAATTTTGAAATCTTTGATTTTATAAAAAGAAAAGAAAAAAGTTTGAAAATAAAATTAAATTCAAAAAATAAAATTTAAAATTATAATAAAAATAAATAGTAGAAATTTAAATAGTATAGAAAAATAAATTTGGTACTAAGATCTACTATTTAGATCTTAGCATCTACATACAATAAAATTAAATTTGCAATAAAAATAAATAGCATAAAATTTAAATAGGAGAAAATTAAAATTTATATTAATTTAAAGTTCAGAATTTAAATACATAAAATTTAAAAAAAATAAAAAAATAAAAACTAGAAATAGACTGATCTTGATCTTAGATCGGCATTGGCATTGAGATGGTGTAGAAGATTGGCTCTTTCTCTCTGTGCCATCTGCTTCGAAGCAACTATAAACCCAAACTCGATCTTTACCCTGTACCATAGCTTTTTCTTGACCAAAGACAATGAACTCTAAGGCCTGGGCTCCTTTAAATAGAGTGGAGAGAGAGTTAGCATGAAGAATCCTGATTATAACCAATTTAAAACTCCTGAAATCGAGTAAAATAGGGCTCTATTCTATTAATGCAAAACTCTGATCCTTTCTAACCATGAGATCATGATCAAAAGGTTCAAAAATCACCCAAAAACCATTATAAAAGCCTTGATCGGGTCAGATTGAATGTGGACCATTGGATCATGCTCATCAAGTGAATCTAGGCCCTTGGATCATGCTAAAATTCACTCTAGAAACCTTTCGGTCGGATACCTTCTCAACCATCTGATCATGTTGATGGAAGAAATCTGGCCGTTGGATGAAGCTCAGGATCGTTTGGGACCGTTGAATGGCGCACAGGAGACTAGGAGAATTAGAATCAAAATAGGAAAAGACTTCAATCATCCGATCTTTATCAGAAACCACTGCTACCATTGGATCGTGCAGCTCATGTGGACCATGTAGACCGGACACATCGTAAACCTGGATGAATCAGCGCCTGACACATTAGCTAAAATTACCGAAATACCTCGTGCACCGCATTTTTTGCAGTAGACCTGTTAAGGGTCCACGATGGATCGAACACTATTGCGGTCCACCATGGACCGCGTGGTTTTTCAATGTCATGGTGAAGTCATTTGGAGGGAGAATGGGCTGCAGTGGGCTCTCTTTCACATGCAAGCTGGACTGCTCTGGTGGGCTTGCAGGTAGGCCAGATTAAGGGCTGGCATTGGACTAAATCGGGCCGCACTCAATCGGTGGGATCGGGCTAGTTTTGGATGAGCCGATCGGTTTGAATCAATTTTTTTTTCTTTTTCTTCTTTAAATCTTCATATTGAATCCGTTTTAACTCGGATTTGTTCCAAATTTGCTTCATTTTGATCAAAAAACTAAGCTCTTTTCATTTATGATCATATTTTCTAAAATAGATAAATAAAAATATTAATTTTTAAAATAAAAATAAATTAATTTATAAATTAATATTTTTATTGATGAATTTATGATAATTATCACATCCTCCTAACTTAAACATTGCTCGTTCTTGAGTAAGGAAAGAATTTAATTTTAGATACCTTTTAAGCTTAGAATTTCAAATTTTACTGAGCAATTTTTCAAAATGATCATTGATATTCAGTAGAGCATAAGGCATGTCATCGGAGTATTAATACTTACCAATCTTAAAGTTAAGTGAAGAACATTCAACTTTTTTAATTTTTTTTCTAAATTGCTCCTACCTTTATCTCTAAATCGTCTAAACTTTCATATGAGGAAGTATATTGTTACTTTCATCTTTCATTTATTGAAAATCTTTTTATTTATATTGTCCATTTTTTGATGTAAATATCATTGCTTACTTAGACGACGGAATCTAATTATTTAGTAAAAAATTAATAATTTTTTAAAAAAATTATATCATTATTTAGTATCTTAACCTTTTAAGTTTTCTATTTGATCCATGTAGCGAGTCTTGGATCAATGACTTGCAAATCAATTGGCTTTAGGGCACTAGATATAAAATACCCCTCAGGCTTACTAGCTCGAATCAAACAGGCTACGAGTTAAGATAGCTTTACAACAAGCTTCTTTGACCTTCTCATCTTTTGACACGAAACTCAATACTTGCTTAGACAAAAAAACCCGATTACTCAGTAAGAAGTACTTAAAAATTATTTTATTTAATTTATATATATGAAGAAATGTATAGTTATCCTACACAAATCCATAAAAAGTAGACTTTTCTTTGATGTTGATAGAAAAAATAGAGATGCTTAAAAAAAAATTATTTATATTCTAAACTTAACTCTTTATTAGATTTCTTAATATTTAATCCCTCAATATCTCATAAATTCTGTGGTCTATGCATCAATTTTCTTTTAAAAATGCTTAATTCAACTCAGTTCTTAAACATAATCGAGTATCTAAATGCTAAATACTAACTTCTTTGAGGATCTTAAAAAAAATTAAAATTTTTATTATTCTTTCTCCTAATTTAATCGATATTGTCCTCAACGAAGAAAGAAAAATAAATAGTATAATAAAGAACAGAAAAGAATACATCTGACTCAATATGTATTCGGTCCAGTATGAATCTTTAAAAATTTAACTCTTCCTTCAACTTATTCAACATATTCTAAAAAAATAAATTAGATACAAGAAAACTAAATATTGAATTGTCTCCCAATAAATGCTAAGTTTACCATCTTCAGTCAGATATAATGCAGCTTACCTATCCTATGTCAAATACTGTATTGATAAATTCCAACAATTTTGGATTATCAATCTCAGGAAGACAACTAGTAATTTTTTTTATTAATAAATTTATTATTAATTATGGGAAGATAGAATGCGACTTCTTTCTTAGATCCTTATTTGTCAAGAATTTTTTCTATTTGTTCTTCTAGAATGCTTATTATTGGTGCAGAATCTGATCGACGTCGGATTGAGCTGAAGCTGAAGAAGAGGTCGCGGTTGATGACCTAAAAAATAAAGTTTCATCTGGAGTCGGTGGTGGTAGCTCTGGTAGGATCCTCCGATGATCAAGTCAGCTCTTCTAGCCAACAGAAATGGGGTGCTCAAGAAAAAGTTCAGCAGAGTTTCAAAAAAGAGAAGAGAGCCTAAAAAAAATGTATCTGAATGATCTCTTTTTATAAATGGAGTCTATAGCAGACTGATAGTGACAGCCATAACCATCCGATAGTGGACCGCTCGAGACCGCGTGGGATTTATTATGGAGAGAGAGGTGTTGCCAGACTGATAGTGACAGCCATAACCATTCAGTAGTGGACCACTCAGGATCACGTGAGATTTACTATGGAGAGAGAGGTGTCGCCAGACTGATAGTGATATGCCCATTCGTTGAGATTTAATAGTCAAAGTTCGGAGAAAGCAGACGTTGGTTGGTGAAGAACTTTGACATATATCAATTCCAGAGGAGTTCGAACTTCTAAAGAAAATACGGCTACAGGAGATCATCTGGAAGGAATGCTAGCTGAAATCTGGAAGTAATCCACTGAAGAAATTCGATTGAAGGAGAAGTCTGGAAGGAGTTCAGCTCCTGAAGGAAATCGATTAAAGAAAAAGTTCGGAAGGAGTTCAGCTCCTGGAGAAGTCTTGAAGGAGTTCGACTCCTGAAGAAAACTGACTAAAGGAGAAGTCTGGAAGGAGTTCGGCTCCTGAAGGTATCCGACTGAAGGAGAAGTTCTGAAGGAGTTTGGCTCCTAGAGGTATCCGACTAAAGGAGAAGTCCAAAAAAAATTCGACCGTTGGAGGAGTTCAGCCGCTAGAAGAGTTCGACTGGAATTTGGCCGCTGGAGGAGTTCGACTAAGGTTCGATCGTTGGAGGAGTTCGGCTGGGGTTCGACTGCTGGAGGAAGAATTTTCAATCGAAGCTCTTCCGTGATTATCAGTTGCATTAGGCTAAGCATCAGACTGAACTTCGATGAAAGCAAAATTTATCTTCAATAATAGTCCCTCCACTTTCGAGTTTGAAATTTGAAGAAAGAAAATACAAAAAAGATGACTGTCAAAGTTTTTTTTCGGACTCTACATCCATTCAGGTTGAAGCTCGGAAGAGATCTTATCTTCTGTCGAGGTTGAAGAAGATCTTATCTTCTGTTAAGGTCGAAGCATCTGAAAGCTCAAAGAAGATCTTATCTCCAATCGAGGTTGAAGGAGATCTTATCTCCTATTGAAGGATTGGAGCTCGAGGAAGATCTTATCTCCAGTCGAGGTTGAAGGAGATCTTATCTCCTGTTGAAGGATTGGAGCTCGAGGAAGATCTTATCTCCAGTCAAGGTTGAAGGAGATCTTATCTCCTGTTGAGGTTGACGTTGAAGATCGGGAGAGATCTTATCTCCAACCAAGATTGAAAGAAAATCTTATCTTCTATTGACGTTGAGCTCGGAAGAGATCTTATCTCCAGCCGAGGTTGAAGAAGATCTTATCTCCTATTGATGTTGACGTTGAAGCTCGAGAAAGATTTTATCTCCAATCGAGATTGAAGGAGATCTTATCTCCTATTGAAGGGTTTGGAGCTCGAAGGAGATCTTATCTCCAATCGAGGTTGAAGAAAATCTTATCTCCTGCTGAGGTTGACATTGAAGTTCGGAGAAGATCTTATCTCCAATCAAGGTTGAAGAAGATCTTATCTCCTATTGAAGGGTTGGAGCTCGGAAGAAATCTTATCTCCAGCTGAGGTTGAAGAAGATCTTATCTCCTATTGAGGTTGACATTGAAGTCTCCTTATCTCCTATTGACGTTGACGTTAAAGCTCGGGGAAGATCTTATCTCCAGCCAAGGTTAAAGGAGATCTTATCTTCTATTAAAAGGTTGGAGCTCGGGGGAGATCTTATCTTCAGCCGAGGTTGAAGGAGATCATATCTCCTATCGACGTTGATGTTGAAGCTCGGAAGAGATCTTATTTCCAACCGAGGTTGAAGGAGATCTTATCTCCTGTTGACGGGCTGGAGATCGGGGGAGTATTATCTCCAACCAAGGTTGAAGGAGATCTTATTTTCTATTGACATTGATGTTGAAGCTCGAGAAAGATCTTATCTTCAGCCGAGTCGGGGCCTCTATTCTCACCTCACCTAAAATGAACGAGGTCTTCGACTTTGCTCACATTAGGACGAGGTTCTCCTCCTGTTCCTAATAGGTTGTAGGGGTACATAAGGATCGTTGTCGGAGCCTCTCCTCTCACCTTGTCTAAAATGAATCAGGCCTTCGACTTTGCTCACATTAGGATAAAGTTCTCCTTCTATTCCTAACGAGCTATAGGGGCATATAAGGACTATTGTCAGGGCCTCTTTTCTCATCTCATCTAAAATGAACGAGGCCTTCAACTTTGCTCACATTAGAATGAGGTTCTCCTCCTGTTCCTAACGGACTGTAGGGGTACATAAGAACCATTGTCAGAATCTCTTCCCTCATCTCGTCTAAAATGAACGAGACCTTCGACTTTGCTCACGTTAGGATGAGGTTCTCCTCTTATTTCTAATAGACTGTAGGAATACATAAAGACCGTTATCAGGACCTCTCCCCTCATCTCGTCTAAAATGAACGAGGCCTTCGACTTTGCTCATGTTAGGATGGGTTCTCCTCCTGTTCCTAATGGACTGTAGGGGCATATAAGGGCCGTTGTCAGGACCTCTTCCCTCATCTCATCTAAAATGAACGAGGCCTTTGACTTTGCTTACGTTAGGACGAGGTTCTCCTCCTATTCCTAACGGACTATAGGGACACATAAGGACTGTTGTCAGAACCTCTTCCCTCATCTCGTCTAAAATGAACGAGGCCTTCAACTTTGTTCATGTTAGGACGAGGTTCTCCTCCTGTTCCTAACATGACAATAGGGGCACAGATGGACCATTGAATGGATCTCTCTCCTCCTCCTATCTTAAATAATCGGAGGTCTTTGACTTACTCATGTTAGGATAAGGTTCTCCTTCTGTTCTTAACATGACAATAGGGGCACAGATGGGCCATTGAATGGACCTCTTTCTTCCTCCTATCTTAAATAATCAGAGGTCTTCAACTTGCTCATGTTAGGACGAGGTTCTCCTTCTATTCCTAATATGGCCATTTTTGATTATTTCTTTCCTTTTGTCACATAGTTTTTGCACCAAGAAATAATAATGTTGAAATAGAGGAGTTCTATTGAAGAAAAATTACTGGTAGCACATTCTCAGATTTTCTAAATTCCAAGATCGTGGGAGCATTGTTCCTTCGAGCTCCTTCAGGCAATAAGCTTCGGGCCGGACGACCTCCATTTCATATGGGTCTTTCCAATTTGGGGCAAGCTTCTTCTAACTCTAAAATTGAGAGATGGCGGCTTATCGAAGCACTAAGTCCTTTAGAGATAGTGTTGATGATGCCAAGAAATGACCAATCTCCTTGTTGTTCCTCCCTCCTTGGTGGTTCTGGTTGCGACAGCATCCTCGACCGATCTTTACTTGCTTCAGACCAACATCTGAGGAATCGACCTAACCAGCCTCTCCTGATGAGCTCCTCGATCTCGTCTTAGAGCTGAATGCATTCTTCAGTATCGTAGCCATGATCATGATGATACAAACAGTACTTGCTTTGATTGCTCTTATTTAGGGGAGATCATAATTTTTCTTTTGGGAGAAAAACTTCTTCGCACCCTTCTGTCGAGGCTTCTTTGATGATGAGCTCGAGGAGAAGTTCAAGCTCGCTTGCGCTCGGGGGAAGTCCGTAAGCATGGTCGAACTTCATTTGGCCCTCATCAGCTACGGATTTATTAGACTCACCCACTTGCCGCTCTTCTATTGCTTCCTCATCTTTCAATTTGAAGACTTCTTCCACTCGAACATATTCCTCAGCCCGAGTTAGCATATCGGCAAAGTCCCTGGGGTACTTCTTTTTCAGGGAGAACAACAAATCGTTCTTCTGAAGGCCACCCTTAAGTACGGCCATTGTAACAGACTGATCTAGATTTTGAGCCTCCAATGCAGCAATATTAAATCAGATGACGTAAGCTCGAATAGATTCTCCCTCTTTCTTGATATTCATCAAAAAATTCGAACCTTGGTACGGACGTCGACTGCTGACAAAGTGAGCCGCAAACTGATGGCTCATCTATTCAAAGAAGAAGATCGTATCCTGCTTTAACGTCGAGTACTAATTTCTTACTGCTCTCTTTAAGATGATAAAAAAGCTCGACATAAGATGGCATCTGATGCGCCATGGAGCAGCATCATGGTCCAAAAGGCCTCCAGGTGATCGACCAGATCAGAGGTTCCATCGTAGCTTTCAAATCAAAGGAAGCTTAAAGTTCGGCAAAATGGGCTCTTGCATAATTTGGAGAGAGAAAGGGAAAATTGGTGCGGACGTCATCATGGTGAGCCGGGGTAATATGGCAGAATTTCTCAATCCACCAATCCATCCTCCATAGTTTTTGATCGAGGATGTCATCTCGATCGCAGATCTCGGAAGACTTCCGACTGTAGATGAAAAAAGTTTCTTTCGGAGAAGAATCACGATCTGAACAAGAATTCTCTGCTCTCTATTTCTCCCTCTCAGGAAAGACGGGTATGCTAGTCTAAGTGCTCTTTCTTAAAATCGGTTTCTAACATCTTGATGGTGGGTTTCCTAACGGAATTACCGTTGGAGGCTACCGCATGGCCTGCACCATCTCGGTGAGGCCCTGAACCCACTGCATCAGCAAGTTAAACTACTCCGAATCTATCATGGCCATCAATGGAGGAGATTGAAACGCTGGTACTGGAGCAAAAATGGATGGTTCTGACTCGGATCTGACGGTAGAAGTGATAGATCTTCGGATAGTCGCCTTCTTTAGAGGCTTTTCTTGGGATTGAGGAGAGGATGGAGATGAACCTTGGAGAAGAAGATCTACAGAATAGGCTGAGCACTTCTTTAAGAATAAAGGTACCTCAGGAACAGAGGATCCTTCCTCCAGCGCCAATCCTATTGGTACAGAATCTGATCGATGCCGGATCGAGTTGGAGCTAAGAAAGAGGTCGTCGTCGGTGATCTACAAAATAAAATTTCATTCGGAGTCAGTGGTGGTGGCTCTGGCAGGACCATCCAACGATCAAGTCAGCTCTTCTGACCAACAAAAATGGAATGCTCAGCAAAGAGTTCAGTAAAGTTTTGGAAAGAAGAAAAGAGCCTAGAGAAAACGTATCTGAAGGATCCCTTTTTATAAATGGAGCCTATAGCAGACTGATAGTGACAGCCATAATCGTTCGATAGTGGGCCACGTGGGGTTTGTTATGGAGAGAGAGGTATTGTCAGATTGATAGTGACAGCCATAACTGTTCGGTAATGGGCCATATGGGGTTTGCTATGGAGAGAGAGGTGTCACCAGACTGATAGTGACATGCCCATTTGTCAAAATTTAATAGCCGAAGTTCGAAGAAAGCAGACGTTGGTTGGTGAAGAACTTTGACATATATCAATTCCAAAGAAGTTCAAACTCCTAAAGAAAATATGGCTATAAGAGATCATCCGGAAGGAATGCTAGTTGAAATCTTGAAGTAATCCACTGAAAAAATCTGACTGAAGGAGAAGTTCGAAAGAAATTTGGCTCCTGAAGAAAATCGACTGAAGAAGAAGTCTGGAAGAAGTTCGGCTCCTGGAGGTATCCAACTAAAGAAAAAGTCCTGAAGGAGTTTGGCTCCTAGAGGTATCCGACTGAAGGAGAAGTTCAGAACTGACTGAAGGAGAAGTCCAAAAGAAGTTCAGCTCTTGGAGATATCGGACTAAAGGAGAAGTCTGAAAGGAGTTTGGCTCTTGGAGGAATCGATTGAAGGAGAAGTCCATAAGGAGTTCGGCTCCTAGAGGTATCCGACTGAAGGAGAAGTTCAAAAAAAGTTCGACCATTGGAGGAGTTTGGCTGGAATTCGATCGCTGAAAGAGTTCGACTGGGGTTTGACCACTGGAGAAAGAATTTTCGATCGAAGCTTTTTCATGATTATCAATTGCATTAAGCTAAGCATCATACTGGACTTTGGCAGGAGCAGGATTTATCCCCAACACTCATAAATTGAGTTTTTGTATTAGGAGTTAAATTTGATACAATGGGTACTAGGAGGGTGTCTAAAGGTGGCTTTAGTTGTAGAGGTAAATTAATATGATTTTGTTTAAACAACTCCATTAGCTTCTCATTACGTGCCCCTTGGTTCTTGTAAGAAGAACCAGCTTCTAAGGCTGAATGGAACGGGACTTTTGGTTTATAGATCTCGAATAAATCATCTATTTTTTCTTTTCTTTGTCTATCTCACTTATATTGGAACCAGTATCAATACCAGTTCTGGGTTCATGTTCTTCTATATGGTTAGTTTCAATACTAACCTCTTCTTCTAAATTTTTATTTTGACTAGCATCAGTACTAGCCTCTCTCACCTGATCTTGGTATGGATCCTTAAGAATTCTTTCACTTCTAAGTTTAGAAATTACTTTGGCATTCTCAAATTGAAGATTCTTAGATAGGACATTGGATAGATAATTAAATCCAAGAGGTTGGTGGATAATAGATGGGCTATTTATAAGATTTGCAATCGATTGGCTTGGTAATTGATCTGGTTCTCTCCTCATGGTAGACTCAACTAATTGTCCTATTAGTGCTTCTAACCTAGCAATGAATTGTTGTTGAGTCAGAATTAATTGTTGCAGTTGATTAAATCTATTATCGGCTAGATTGGTCTATTAAGGAGGTCGATATTAGGGATAATTATAATATGATGGCTAGAAGGGTTGACTAGACTGACCACTATAATAGGCATAATTTTGATATTAGAGCTTATTTTGATAATTTTGTATCGATGGAATTTGGGTCTGAGCCTGAGTTCGTTGAGATTTTCAACAAAAATTAGGATGATTCCTCCAACCTAAGTTAGATGAATTTGAAAAAAAGTCATTAACCGGCTTGGAGTAGCCTTGTACAGCTTGGACTTGTTCTTGGATAAAAGATGAAATTGTGCAGCCGTAGAACATTCACTCATATGACGAGCTGGGCTAGTCCAGATGGAATAAATCTCCTGATAATTAGAAAGTAATGTGTATTATGCAGAAGATTGTTGACCTAGGATTAAAAATTGATTTAATTTCTGAGCAAGAAGGTCCACTTTATTTATCAGCTTTAAGTCGGTCTTAGAACTAGATTCTGGATCATAGATTACTGTCCGCTTTTGGTAGAAAGATAATGAAACATAGTTGATTGAGTTTTGACTCAGAATTTCAAATAAGACATAAGCTTCGCCCTTATTTTTGTTCATGAATGCACGTTCACAAGATGCATCTATCATCTGTCTATATTGATCTCCTAAATCCTCATAAAAAATTTGAATTATTTACTACTTAGATAGATCATGATGTAAGCATTTTCTAAGAAGTTTCTTAAGTCTCTTCCATGATTCATGAATTTGTTTTCCTAAAAGATAAGTAAATCTAGTGATGGTTTGACCTATGGGATAATTTTTTTTAAGAAATTCATATTGCAATTCAGCCCAAGTTTTGATTGGTCTTCCCATTATACTAAGCCAATACTTGACTTTGTCCTTTAAAAAAAAAAAAAATTAGCCTAAGAGCATCATTAGTTAAATTTTGAATTTTCATCATAGAGCAGATTTCTAAAAATTCATCTAGATGCTTATAAGGATCTTCATTGATATTTCCATAGAAAGATGAAAGCATCTGGATTGTGGTCGACTTGATCTTATAATAAGATGCAGGAATATCAGATAAGTAGATACAAGTCGATGGA
Source organism: Cocos nucifera (assembly GCA_006176705.1). Taxonomy (NCBI): domain Eukaryota; kingdom Viridiplantae; phylum Streptophyta; class Magnoliopsida; order Arecales; family Arecaceae; genus Cocos; species Cocos nucifera. Next base: position 2,049,119 of record QRFJ01000014.1, read on the forward strand.
TTATAGGTGGAAGGAATAAAGTATTCCTTCATCTATCTAGGTAGTTCTCTAGGATTTTCAGCCATTTGATTATCAAGTTTAATATAGATCAATCATTCAATTTCAAAATTAAGTTCAACTAGATCAGGAAAAATGATTTTCCACCATGCATGTACTACTGCAATCCTAACTTATGGTTCAAAAAATTTTAAATTTTTTATTATTTTATTTTTTTAATTTTTTATATTTTTATGATTTTATTATTATTTTTAAATTATTTTTAATTTAATTTAATTTAATTTTTGAGGAAAAGAGGAGAAAAGAAAAAAAAGAGAGAAAAGTTCTAAATGAGAGAACCTAAGGAGTCCTAAAACTAAGAAGAGAAAGAAGAATTAGTTTTAATTAGATTTGATGTTTTAATTAGCAATCAAGTTAAACAAACAATTCTGACTAAGAGATACTAAATCTAGACAGCTCCTGACTGCCAAGATCATCTTCAAGCCTTCCAAATGTAAGATCAACCACTCGACTGGCCAAATAAATATAAGATTGGTAGGAGTCTTCCTGTTGCTTTTCTTAGACACCAATTATCTTGGTCAGGTAAACTAATAGAACCAATTACATAACCACCTTCCTTCGGGATGCAGTTCTTAAACTACTTGCCTTAGACACCAGTCAAACTGACTAATTCTAACTTGGTCCAATTTTTAGAATTTCTTGTCCTAATGAGCTCGAGTTCCTAGAGCCAATGTCTAATTGATTTTAAATTATAGACTTACATCAATGCAAGATGCTGGTTGATTGTTCGTGGATCAAGAAAGGATGATGAAATTTCTATCTTATATTGTTTAATGGATTGTACCCTTAATTTGATTTAAAAATGAATATGCACAATCACTTTCAAACAAGGGGTTCTATACAACTAAATTAGATACCTAAAATTAATTGAACTTGAGAAGCTTACCTTATCTCCAGCAATCACCAATATATATATATATATATATATATATATATATATATATATATATATATATATATATATATAACTAATATGATGGATGCTCTAAGTAATTAGAATTTCTATTTTTATCATGAAGCTTTTTATTAGATTTAAGTAGATATTTTTAAATTAATTTAAAAATAAAATAAATAATAAAAAAAGAAGTCTAGGATTACAATTGATCTCACCAAATAAGATTGAAAGCTTTCTTCCTTATCCTAATTTTTTTATTCTTTTCTTTCTTTTCTACAAAATAAATAAAAAAAATTAGTAAGCAATATTTATAAAAAATTAAAAAGATCAAAAATTTTATTTATAATTTTTTATAAGAAAATCAAAGAAATTAAAAAATTAGTGTCTATGCCATTCTCCAACAACGATGCCAAAAACTTGATAAGACCGCGATATTATCATTAAAACATCATATTTATCAGTTTAATTCTGACTTTTTAAAATAATTAAAAATACGTAGAAAGTAGTGAGTCAGGTCGAATCTACAGAAAAAGCAGTATTTTAGTTTTAAAATTTTTTATTTTATAAAAAAAGAGTAAAAATAGAATTAAAGTCAAAAAATAGAATTTAAAATTATAATAAAAATAAATAATAAAAATTTAAATAATATAAAAAAATAAATTTGGTACTAAGATCTACTATTTAGATCTTAACATCTACTTGCAATAAAATTAAATTTATAATAAAAATAAAAAACATAAAATTTAAATAAAAAAATAAAATTTATATTAATTTAAAGTTTAGAATTTAAATACATAGAATTTTAAAAAAAATAAAAACTAAAAACATGTTGATCTTGATCTTGGATCAACATTGGCATTGAGATGGTGTAGAATAATGTCTCTTCCTTTCAGTACCATCTGCCTCAAAGCAATCATAAATCCAAACTTGGCCTCTATTCTGTACCACAGCTTTTTCTTGACCGAAGATAATGAACTTTAGAAGCCTAGGCTCCTTTAAATAGAGTGGAGAGAGAGTTGGCATGCAGAATCATGACGAAAACTAATTTAAAACTCTTGCGATCATGTAAAATATAGCTCTATTCTGTTAATGCAAAGCTTTAATCCTTTCTAGCCACTCAAAAATCACCCAAAAACTATTATAAAAGCCTTGATAAGGTCAGATTGAATATAGACCGTTGGATCACACTCATTAGATAAATTTGGGCCTTTGGATCGTACTAAAATTTGCTATGAAATCCTTCTTTCAGTTGGATACCTTCTCAACCATCTAATCGTATTGATCGAAAAAATCTGACCATTGAATGAAGCTCTGGATCGTTTGGGACTGTTAGATCATTTGGGACTTTTAGATGGCACAAAGGAGGCTAGGAGAATTAGAGTCAAAACAAGAAAAGACCTCAATCATCCGTGATCGAAAACCATCGCTACCGTTGGATTATCAGTTACTATTCATGTGGACCGCATAGACCGGACGCAATGTAAATCTGGATAAATCAGCGCCTGACATGCTAGTTGAAATTACCGAAATACCTCGTGCACCACATATTTTTTCGGTACACCTGTTAAAGGTCCATGATGGATCGAACACTATTGCGGTCCACCATGGATCGTATGATTTTCCGACATCAAGATGACATCATCTGGAGGGAGAATGGGTTGCACGGGGCTCTCTTTCACGTGCAGGCTGGACTGCTCGGGCGAGCGGGCCAAATTATGGGTTGGCGCTGGACTGAACTGAGCCATGCTCAATCGATCGGACCATGCCAATTTTGGGTGAGCCGACAGATTTGAACCAATTTTTTTTTTTTCTTTGAATCTTCATATTGAATCTATTTTAAATTAAATTTACTCTAAATTTACTTTATTTTGACAAAAAAAATAAGCTCTTTTCATCGTACCTTCTAAAATAAATAAATAAAAATATTAATTTTTAAAAATAAAAATAAATTAATTTATAAATTAATATTTTTATTAATAAATTTATGATAATTATTATATACATTTTATCTTCATCTTTCCAACGGATCTAGTTTTGAGAATTGATATATTTAGAGCACTTCATTCCACAAAATATTTACGACGCAAGCTGTCATGCCCCGCTGGGCTGCAAAACTCATCTAACATTATTTTGTTTTCCAAAAGCCCGTTCGGTAGGATTCCTACATTCCCACCATATCTTCAAACCTATAGCAATGGACCTCCTTCAAAACTTCAAGATAATAAAAAGAAATAGAATTTAATGATATCATGGAAAACTAATAAAGACCTCCTGTGCTCATCTTCTTAATAGATAATCCAAAGTTCTGTTTAGACCACAAAAATTTTACTGTATTTTTGATATGGCAGCAAGAAATGATGTCAAGGACTGAGACGTGCCTGAATGGAAAAAATAAAAAAAATCAATGTCCAGCATTTTGCATTTAAGATGGTATAGCCATAGGGAATAGAAGAGGCAGCTGCAAGAGTTAGTTTGACCGTACCATCCAACAGCATTTCTTCAGAATTTCAAACTTCTTGAACGCTTGATGCTTTTAGGCGTTTAAACTAACTTGCTGATGAGGATGGAATATAACAGCGATAATCATCCCTCTAACAGGAAGCTTATCCATAAAACCATATATAGGTGAAGTCCTCATACGACAAACCCATATAATTATATTCGTTATGTAGCATAATTTGTCATGTCCTCAAAACAATCCATATTCTAGACATGAAAAACCAAGCTTGCCTGAGAAGGACCAGCATAGAAGATGGTCTAAATATCACCACTGGAATACCATAAAAAAATTGTTCTACTAGAATTTCTGGTGCTTGTGAAGCCAAGAGGTATTCACCATTTATAACAAGACGATATATGTAACGTACTGTATGTGAGAGGAAAAAGCAATTTCCCTTGAACAGAAAAACAATGAGCTGCATGCTCTATTCACATAAGAATATGGGTTTAAATACATAAACCACAGAAGGATGTGAATGTTTGAGAAGTTGGTTTTGATTTCGGTTTAGGCTGAAAAAAAAAGGCTTCTAGTTTGGCAGTTTCCACAGTTTTACTCTAGTTCAGTAGTTTCAGCTAAACATGATAAAGAAATTGAAAAATGTAAATTAGAAAAGCCAAATAAAATTTCAAAAAAAAAAACAATGAAGAAATACAAAATCAGTCAAGCATAACAGACTAGACATCTTTCCAAAACATATCAAATTATTAAGATGATTAGCTTTGCATTTTAATAATCTAAAGCATACATTTTGACAATAAAATGTCAAAAAGGTCATGTTTAGTGTGGTATGTCATTAGCAATTTAACATATGATAACAGATATAATTCAAGGGCAGCCAAATCAATGTCAAAGTCCCATTTCCTCTAGATAAATTTATTTGGAATCTAATACCATCGCATTTCCAAATGTTCTCAAAACTTGCAAAATTTTAAGTTCAATCTAGGAAAAAAATACTTTTCAAGATTTAAAGAAATGAAGAAATGCAAAAATAAAAAATAAAAAATAAATGAACATGTTATATATAAATTAAACTGGGTCCAGAGTTTCCAATTTAGGTTCCCACTTATGATTTCAATTTTGCAGCTTCAAACCAAAAAAAAAAAAAAAATTTACAAAGTATGATACAATGAAACCTACCTAGAAGCAGGAAAGAAAGACGAAAGCAGCAATCCAAGGATCTGAATTCAAGAAAAAATGGAGCTAAGAAGTTAGGATAAAAAGAATTATCCATCCACAGTTGAATATATAACACCTAGTGCAAGCATGATGCCTGTAGCAAAGCATCTACAAGGGGAAGGACAAAACAAAAGACCTCTAGGTAACATCAAAAAACAAGAAATAAGAAAGAATGCCTAAATATCATTTTTCAGTAGTACTGATGGTGGGATATAGTCATGAATATGGGCCAGAAAAAAAACTAGGAATGAATAGTGAAATTTGATTCAAAAAGCTGATAACAAATTAGTGCTGGGAAAGGCCAGCAAGCAATGCTTCTTATGGTTGTATTTGGTCATGGCATACAAGTCACCTCGTCCATGACTAATTTCCCTCAAGGATAGAGTAACGCAGACGTGTATAAGAGTATCATTAGCACATAATCAACCACTTAACATTTCTATTAACTCTGTTTGATCGTCATCTGGTTTCTTCAAATCCAAATCCTTTAGCCATTCACTTGCACCATCTTAAAGAAGCTACCAATCAATAACAGAACTGTATAACTTGATTTCTTCCATAAAATCATCAAAACATTCTATGCAACATGTTTGTGATATAACCAGTATGTCGCTATATGCCGTCAACATAGAAATCTTATCCAAAATTCGCCATCTCGGTATTGGACCCCATACCAGTAAAATCCCATTATAATATTGGTACACAATTTGGAACGGTATGATACTATCAGTATGGGTGGTACAGCATCGGTATAGTAATATGGGGCAGTATAGCAAACCATTCTTGCCTATTATGCAATTGGAAGTTACCACAGTCAAAAAAACAAAAAAGGATTGTGAAATTAAATGACTATTCTATTAGGACTTTTCCTTTTTTTTTCTTTCTCATTAGTTTAACCGAGTCTTGCTAAAACCTAATGATCTAATGACATTCTGATCAAAAGAAATTACTTCTTAGCCAATAGGTGGAAGGAATAATAGGAGAAAGCATGGAAATGGTGAATGCGACTACACAACTTGAGCACAAGCTTTCACAAACCTATGGTGGGCAAGCAACTTAAATAACACTACAGCTGTATAGAAGCATTATTTTATGAATGCCTATCACCTCTGTTAAGAATAAAATATGTTATAATCATTGTGAATATCATAATGAGTTGTCAAGATCATGATCACTATGGTACGCATGATCTCAAAAATTCCAAGATCAGAATATCATGGCTATTATGGTCAGAATATCATAGCTATTATGGTTGTCAATATCATGGCTATTATAGTAGTGATTACCATAGAGATTCCAGAGTCAAATCTACCATATTTATTTGATTGTTAAACATAATTATATAGCTTCCATATGTGTTTGGATACAATTGTAAAACTGCCATAATAGCTAATCTATTTTAGTATATTTAAAAAATTGTATTCATGAAGATGAGAATGAAAAATACAATATTAACTTTTCCATTAACATAGTATCAGAGCCAAAACCCTAACCCTAGCCAAAGCAAGCAGCCACCACCCTCTTTCTTTGTCCAGCCGCCATCTTCTTGTCGCCTCTCATCATCTCCCATCATCTCCTAACCCTTCCAGCCCTTGCCGACCACCAGATCAACATCTTTCTAGTCCGTGCCAACCACCAGATCTGCCCTAAAACAAGATCTGCAGATCTGCCATACCACCATCCAAATTAGTCCTTTTATAGTCTACTGCTTGTGTCTTAATGTGTGCCTTTCAGTGTAGATTGCTTGCAGTGATTGTGGAGTTTGTTTTGATATGATGTAGATTATGTGATGATAACCTATGGATTAGAAGTCTTTAATAGAGATGATTGGATTGATCTCAAGTTGTTTGTGGGAGCATGATGCGAGTTGTAGAGGTGTGAAGGTGTGGTTTGTTGTGGTACTGTTTGGATTGATTGAAATAGTGCAGTCTCAGGAGAGGACCATAAAAGTGTTGAAGTAGTGTCCTCACATCAGAAATTAATTGACTAGTTGGTGATGGATCCAATTTTGTGGAATGGCAGTTCCTTGTCAAGGTCAATATTGGAGGACTTGGCAAGGAAAAACACCTTATTAAGTTATGTCCTGAGGAAGAAAGGGAAGCCAAACTATGGTTGGCTGCAAATAAAAGATTGTTTTCTCAGATTGTCAATTGCATTGATAGAAAGATGGCTCTCTCAATACCGTATGTTACGACGGTGAAAGAGCTATGCAAGTTATTGCATCAATGTTTTTCTGCAAATAGAAATATGAAAAGATTATACAATTTGGCTCAAGAGATGGGTCGTCCAAGTCAGAATGAGCAAAATATCATGAAGTATTACTATGAGTATAAACGAGCCATACAAGATTTTTGTACAATAATGCCGATCGCCACTGATGGAGCAGCGTAAGAGACTGTTTGTATTTGATTGGTTGTCTGAATTGAATATAGAATATGAGGTGATTTAGTTAGTTATTAGCCAATAAGGATGTGGATTCCTTGTTTGATGTTGTCATTACTGTACTTAGTGCAGCCTGAGAGAGTACCTTTGGTATTAAGGACATGTCTGATGGATCTGCCCTTGCATCTCAAAGTAATGATGATGGTGGATATAGAGGAAGAGATGGAGGACATGGTGGTAGGGGAGGACATGGAGGTAGAGGATATGGTGGTCGTGGGAGCCAAAGGTTGTGATATAATCGTGGAGAACCGGGACATTTTCATCATCAATGTCCTAAACCTCCATAGGCACAGCAAATGTAGTCCCAGTATCCACAGGCACAATAGATGCAGTCTTAATATCAGGCGCTTAGATTTGCTCATGCTGTATCACATCCAATTGATTCAATTACTCATCACCACGAGGGTCGCACTGTAGTCATGTCTGATGATGAGTTGGCCAGGTACATCCAGTTTTAGTAGTCTCAGCAATCAATATCCTCATCTAAAGCTACTCTAATCAAGACAGGTAACCCCATCACCTATCTTTCATCCTCATCCCGATACTGATTCATTGACTCAGGTGCCACCGACCATATGACAAGTAATCAAGGTATCTTATGCTATTATAAACTGATGAGTATTTTAATGTAACACTAGCAGATGAATCCACTACCAAAGTCTTAGGTAGTGGAGATACATCCATTACCTCTTCGCTATCCATTGTCTTCTATTTTATATCTTTCTAAATTTTCTTTTAACTTAATATCCGTTAGCCAAATCACTAAAGTCTTAAATTACTATGTTACATTTTTTCCTGGCTATTGTTTGTTTCTAGATCTATCGACTCGAAAGATCTTTGGTAAGGGAAGCGAGTCAAATGGATTGTATCTGCTGGATGAGGTTGCTACTATTATCCCATCTAGTGTTGCATCTATTGTCAAGTCTAACATCTCTCCATTCCAACTTCATTGTCCTCTTGATCATCTGTCCCTAGAAGTCTTGAAGAAAATGTGTCCTGAGCTAAGTTCAGTAACTAATTTATCTTGCAAGTCATGTGAGTTTACTAAACACCATCGGATGTCATATCCTCCAAGAGTCAATAATCGAGCCTTGTCTCCTTTTGATCTTGTTCACTCTAATGTCTGGGTCCATGTCCTATCACTTTCAAGTCTGGCTTTCGATATTTTGTAACTTTTGTTGATGATTATTTAAGAAGTACTTGATTATATCTAATGAAATCTCGATCTGAGTTGTCTCATACTTTTTCTATTTTTTGTTCCGAGGTTCGTACTCAGTATAATTACAATGTCCGTATTCTTCATAGTGATAATACCAAGAAATATTTTTCTGATCAATTTAATACCTATATGACACAGAATGATATTATCCATGAATCATCGTGTGTTGTTATCCCTCAACAAAATGGAATAGCTGAGAGAAAGAACCATCATCTTATAGAAGTTGCTAGAGCCTTAATGTTTCAAATGAAAGTACCTAAAATGTTTTGGACAGATGCAATTCATACTGCTATATTTCTTATAAACCGCATGCCGTCCTCTATTCTTAATGGTCATGCACCTCATACGGTTTTGTTTCCTACTCGGTCATCATTTCCTATTCCTCCAAAGATATTTGGCTGCACTTATTTTGTACAAAATATGAAATCTCTAATCAGGAAATTGGACCCTCGATCACCAAAGTGTGTTTTTCTTGGATCCCCCATATACAAAAAGGGTACCAATATTATTCTCCCATGTTAGGTCAATATCTTGTGTCTTGAGATGTCACCTTCTTTGAATCGAGTACTTTCTTTGCTAGTCCCTCTCCTTCTACTTCTGATATGGATTCTGTAGAGGACATTTTGATCTACACTGTCAGTTATCCTACCTCTACTGCTTCATCTGATCCACCTCATCCTCCCATTACTTATGTCTACACCCATCGAGATAAACCTCCCTAATCAGATGTTGCAGGTCCTCAACCAGCAGATCCACCAGTGGCTATCTCATCCCTACTGGCTTCTGCATCGTCTGATTCTAATCTTGATCTACCTATTGCTCTTAGGAAAGGTAAATGCAATTGTACCCATCCTAGTTTATCCTTTGTTTCCTATAACCATTTATCATAGTCAACCCACTCCTTTATTACCTCTCTTGATTCTAAGACACTGGATGAGGCATTGTCACATAATGGCTGGAGGACAGCTATGGAGAAGAAATGTTGGCTCTTGAGGCTAATGGCACTTGGAACTTGATTTCTCTCCCATCAGGTAAGCGTACTATTGGGTATAAGTGGATATATGTGGTGAAATGAAGGCTGATGATTCTGTTAATAGATTGAAAGCTTGTTTGGTAGCTAAGGAATATGTCCAAACTTATGATGTAGATTATACTGATACTTTCTCTCTTGTGGCTAAAATGACATCTATTCGCATATTGATTTCCTTAGCAGCTACTTATTATTGGCCCTTGTATCAGTTAGATGTCAAAAATACATTTCTTCATGGTGATTTGCAGGAAGATGTATGTACGGAGCAACCCCCTGGATTTATTGCTCGGGGGGAGTATCGTAGGGTGTGCAAATTTAAAAAATCATTATATGGGTTAAAGTAGTCTCCTAGAGCTTAGTTTGGTAGGTTCAATGATGTGGTGACAGAGTTTGGCATGAAGAAGAGTTCATGTAATCATACTGTATTTTTCAAACATACTGACAGTGGTTGTATTTTATTGATTGTGTATGTTGATGATATTGTGATTATAGGAAGTAACACAGAGGGTATTTCTTCACTAAAGAAATTTCTTCAGGTAAGATTTCAAACAAAAGATTTGGGACAACTGAAATACTTCATTGGGATTGAACCGGCTTACTCGAAGAAAGGTATATTTCTTTCTCAAAGAAAGTATGTTCTAAATCTTTTGATAGATACTGGTCTACTTAGAGCAAAGTCTTGCGAAACTCCTATGGATCCAAATGTCAAACTTGTAGTAGAAAAGGGGGAGATGTTTACTGAACCAGAGAAATATAGAAGACTTATTAAAAAACTCAACTATCTTACAATCACTCATCCAGATATTGCATTTCCTGTGAGTGAATTGAGTCAGTTCATGTCATCACCCACTACTGTACATTGGGATGCCTTAATCCATATAGTGAGATACTTGAAAGGAGTCCTAGGAAAAAGGTATTGTATATGGAGATCATGGTGGTATACAGATTGAAGGATTCACTGATGCTGATTGGATAGGTTCGCCTAATGATAGGAAGTCTACAACAGGATACTGTGTATTTATAGAAAAAAATTTAATATCTTGGAAGAGTAAGAAGTAAAATATAGTGTCTCGGCAAAATCAAAATACCAAACCATGGCACTGACAACATGTGAATTGATATGGATTCGACATCTTCTAGAAGAGATTGGTTTTATAGATTCTTCTCCTATGAAGCTGTGGTATGATAATTAGATAGCTATGCATATTGCATCAAACCCAGTGTTTCATGAGAGGACGAAGCACATTGAAGTTGATTGTCATTTTGTAAGGAAAAAATTCAGCAAAAGCTTATTTCCATCAGTTATATACACTCAGAGGATCAACTAGCCAATTTATTTGTAAAGAGTCTTACCCGGGCTAGGATTGATTATATTTATGACAAGCTGGGCATGATTAATATCTATGCTCCAACTTAAGAAAAAATGTAAAAAATAAAATATGTTAGAATCATGGTGAGTTGTCAAGATCATGACTACTATGGTAAGCATGATCTCAAGAATTCCAATATCGGAATATCATGACTATTATGGTCAGAATATCATGGCTATTATGGTTGTCAATATCATGGCTATTATGGTAGTGAATACTATAGAGATTCCAGGGTCAAATCTACCCTATTTATTTGATTAGTAGATACAATTGTATAGCTTCCATGTGTTTGGATACAATTATAAAGCTATTATAGTATCTATTTCATTTTAGTATATTTAAGGAGTTGTATTTATAAAGATGGGAATGAGAAATATAACATTATCTTTTCCATTAACAACCTCAAATGAATTAACTCAAAAACTTAATATTTAATTAAATGAGCACATGAAGATGATAATGTGCTTCTAGGGTATTGCAAGATCTTTGATGCCAGTAACTCAAAAGAAAATTATTATAAGTATGTTAAGGGAAAAAATGCTGTATGAATCAAAAGGTTGGCAAATAGCAAGATGGATAAACATGAAAACTAAGATGGATGCCAGTATAGCTAAGAAGAAGGGTATGGCTAAAAAATAAAGTAAATCAGAGAAGCTTGAAATTCATATGAATCTAATCTTTAGAGAATATATAGATTGAGAACTTATACAAGTCAGTATCATCACACCCAATACAAACAAAATAAGGCCACTCAAGATGAGAGGTCTCTGAAATGTGTCGGGGAAAAAGACTCATATGAATGAGTGTTGTAAGAACATATTAGACAATAGCCTGCATTGACAAATAATAGCAGTTGATAGATACAAATTGAGGAAAAAGGTTCCATGAAGCCTAAAGCTCAAATAAACATTATGAGGCATACCATAATGAAGTAATGTTACACTTTTGTGTAGAACTTATGACATCTGGAGTAACATAAAACAATTGACAAAGGACACTTTGTTAATAACTCTAGTACAGGCATCAGTATATTCGTGATAGTGGAATTAAGTGATAAAGACAAAAGATGTTCATAAGCATCCAAAAGCATAGGGGATTGCCCTAAGGTAATAGTAAAGAAAGAACAAATTATAGCACTTGCAAAAGATTTCTCATCTCTTCAACCTACATGAGAGCAAGGTAATATAATACAAGCTAGAATCAAGCATGTAACAGAAAGATCTACATATCAAGTAAACTTATGAAAAAGAATTAAGAACCAAACTCATAATATGTGCAAGTCTGGTAAAGAACAGAAACCAAAGAGTATTAGAAAGTTAATTCTATGATGATTATCTAGGGGTGTCTCACCAACTTGAGTGTGAAAAGAAGGAAATGGGTGGACTTGAAAAATAAATGGAGACTTGAAGGATATAGAAATGATCACAATGCCAACTAAGACAAATAGTGACATTTAAAATGAAACAAAAACTAGAGAAATAAATCCCCAGGTAAAGCTGTGACCTTATTAAAAATTTTGGAATAAGTAGGCAACTCCTAGTGGCAGCTTGGTTATCTTGGATTTTATGAAAAATCAAAGATAGCGGAACCATATTTTAGATCTGACACTTTTCAAAGTGGACTATAGAAAAGCATCCAACAACATCCGGACTTGGTTCATTCATAGCTTAAGTCTCTCCCGTATAGATGGGAAATCAAACAGCCACCAACAAAATATTTTAGGTAATTATCTTGAATGTTCATTAAATGAAAAACAATGTTGACCTTAAACCTTAGGCTTAGCAAATGTGACAAGTTAGTTGAAGTGCATCAGCATAGGCAGTTAGCCCCATGACTTCATTGTTGCAATATTTTATCTCCGATACCCTCAAATCTGATGAGTGACCAGTAGCAGGAAGGGCTGAGGTATGAGTATATTTTGAGCCAGAGCGAAAGGTAAAGAATTTTCTAAATCATCAGAAGGTCCAAAAATCTTAGCCAATATACTATAACCAAGATATAGAAAATTCAGCTGATATAGTGAAAATCAGATGAATTGTCATTTTATGGTCGAACTTTAGTATTCAGTGATTAGAAAATGGAACCTACAACAACATATCTAAAAAATATTTAAAATTTGATTGATACAGTAATATCTTAGCAGCAGGCATCTAGGGATATATTAGGTCATATTACCCAAGACAAATAAGTTATATATTGTATCAATGAGCGGAATATGGATACTCACCCATATATCCACTGGATATAAATGCTAAGATGGCCAGGTGGCCTCATGGAGTTTGTCCTTCACACTCAACAGCTTCACTTATAAAAACAGAAATTTGCATACATGAGGACAATTATAAGTAGCAGCAAAATTGGGGATAAACTGAAGAGAAGCAATAGATGGATGAAAAATATTTTTTAAAAAAAAATAACACAAGAGTATAGAAAAATGAGTAAGCCAATTAATGGTGATTGCATGATTGTGTCCTAGGATAAGAATATATGGAAGATAAACAATTTGCCTAAGCTGAATAGGACCTTGTTCTTATGCACAAGTCCTCACTTGTGCACCTAGACAATGGTAAGAAATCAGGTTTCATCACTACTTCAATGAAAAAGAATCATTTTTAAGCAAAAAAAGTAGTCAGTACTTGTAACAACTAAGTGGAGGAGAAAAAAGCAGTGAATGCATTTAACTCATGAATCCATATCTGAAAGAACCAATAGCCCACAAAATCTTTGCTCAAAGATTGCCAATTTGGATGAGAACATGGTAAGAAAAAAATGACACCAAACATCAGGATAAGCATCAAAATCAACAAAAAACCAGCATGGAACCTTGCTTTAGAAGATAGGGCAGAACTTTTGACTTCACCACATTGGTTAATATGTTGGCACCATGATATTTGGGATTGAATTATAAATCCTACAAGCCTTTCATCAAATGAAATATGCAAGATACTTCTAATAGACATTCAAAGATTCTACTGTTGCTTTCTTATTTTAATCCAGAATTTTTCATCAGAATAATCACAAAAGGCTCAAAAAGAATTACCAAAGGCTACATTGATGGTCCAAACAACAGAGAAGATACATCTTTACATTGTTTGTCTTTTGGACCGCATGTCAATGTATAGTTCAGTACATGCATAAATAGATAAATAATGGAATTGGTCGCACAAATTATTAGCATTGACCAAGAAAAATGTCTAGGCATAGAAAATGCACACTATTACCAAAAAGCCTGTAAACCTTTATTGGAAACAACATGAAAGCAACCCACCTAATCACCAAATGAATGTTTGCACATCAAAAGATAATATCCTCATCCTTCTCAGCACCAGCAACAAGCAAGTTGTGGGCTGAATTAATGGAGATACCCTTCTTGAGTGAGACCTTCTCAGCAAATTGCTCTTCAGCAAACTGCTTCGCAGCCTGGAGCTGCCGGTCAATCTCTCTCTTCTTGTACCCCTGTATCTTCTTCAGCCGGAAGAAGTCCTCTCGCTCAAGTTCATCAAGCTCCCCCCTGATGTAGCTGATGGTGTTCTCCAAACGCGGCTTGACAACGTTCTCAAGGGCATTGACTCTCCGGTTGGTGGTCTTAATGGCTTCATCAAGGGTGAGGAAAGACGTCTGGAGCGAGGCAAGCTCCACAAGGACCTCAATGGCCTTAATATGCGCAGCACGGCAAGCCTGGATCTGCTGGCCTCCACGGGCAAGTCCAGTGAGGTCAGCCTTGGTATCGCCAGCACCCGGGTCAGAGAAGTGCTCGAACCGTGGGAGTTTGACTCCAGCAACATTCTCCTGGCGGGAGCGCACACGGAGGGAGGCAGACTTAACCGACTCGAGGACAACATGCTTGATGTTCTCACCAGCTACATACTTGGCCTCGGTGAGGGCGAAGGAGGAGGCACGCATGATCTCACCCATCGATTCCTTCGTAGAGACGATCTTCTTCAGGATTGCTCGAAACTGGACGGTGAGGGCATCACTCTTCTTCTTTAGGAGGGCATGGCCGCGGGTAGCGCCCACGAGGCGTGCCTTCATCACCCCAAGCATCGTCACCGTGGGAACGACATTCAGTCGCTGGCTTTGGCCGGACATCCTTCCTTCCTTAGAATTACAAGACTAGGGTTATGCTGAGATGTTCGGAGGAAATTCTACCAATCAAACATCTGAAAGGGAATTTAGCTAAGATTATTTTTTTTTTCCCTTCAAAATCTAATAAGATGAACCTGAGAGCATTTAAATTGAAGGACAAATCACAAAAATCTAGTAAATTCACCCAAAAATTATGTAATCAAGGAAAAAAAATCTTAGGGCATATATTATGTCAGGAGATCAGAGTTTCTTTTATTCTTCTATGTAAAATTCACGAGAAAGCCTAAAGTACCGTCTCTGCTAAGGATCTAACCTATTATTTCCTTAGAAGATCTAAACAAAATGGACGATCGAGAGAGTACTAGATTACATGAAACATCACAAAATCTCGCCTAAATGTCAAAAATAATGATAATATTATGAAAATCGAGCAAATGAAATATCATTTCTCAGGGCCTATACAACGACTACACGACCATTTTAAAAAAAAAAAGACCTTAGATTTCTCGCTTTTCTGCTAGCTGTAGCCTATTCTTTCCTATAAATATCCAAAATAGAGGATGATCAAGAGAATTTTAAATATCAGAAACATTAAAAAATCGCAAAACTCGGCCTCAAAAACAAGAAAAAAAAACATCTAACGGTTCACTTTTACACGGAGATTTCTCGAAAATTGCGACAAAGATTGATCATTGAACGATTCCCAAGCGAGTTCGTAGGATACTTACCAGGTAATCGATCTGGACCACAGCGATCTGCGATCCCTCTTTCTTCTTCGAAATTCTCCGATTGAGATCTCCAACCGGAAATCCCAGCAGGAAAGAAGACGTAGCAGAGAGAAAAAGAAAAAAAAAAAAAAGCGCCCCTCCACCCTCTAGCAGGGTGGGAGTACAATTATGAGTAGTCTGGACCTGAGTACAGCCCACGCCCGGCCGAAGCTAGCAAGCCGGGCTTCGGGCCTAAATTATCCAGCCCGAGCCCGTACATGTCACAATGAAACAGGATATTTTACTGTATTAATTTTATTTTTTATTTTTTAATTAATATAGATTTTAATTTATTTATCAAACTAATGTAAAAAAAAAGTTATTTGGGTTGGCATTTTTCACTGAGAAAATGCTATTCTAAATGACGTTTTCTTGGCCCAATCAGCAATCCCCTGCAGCATATGTGAAAAAAAAAAAAACTAAAGTTGCTGTTTATAATGGCAACTTTTAAATCATTTTTTCAAATGATATTTTTGAATTTCATTATTTCTACTTTATTTGAATTGTCTTTAAATTTTTAAAAATTATTAACTTTTTTAAGAATTTTTAAATTTTTAGATGATATCAATCAACTATATTTTATGAGTGTAAAATCATAATTTTATTTATTTTTTTATATTTATATATTGTTCCACTATATTTTCAAATAAAGTATGGTGTTTTTTTTTTTATGGTACCATGAACGGGATGAACTTATTAACTAGAGCTTCTATAACTAGTAGGTACAGCCATGAAATCAACTCCTCTGTAGTGTACATGCATGCACAACAATATGCAGTGCATCATGCACATACACGGTGCACATTATTTTTTAGCCATCATGCACAGCTAGCATGATGCACTATGGTAAAAGATCCCTGCTCGCAGCTATGGTGTCGGTGCATATTTATTTCAAAAATAATTCTTTGCACACCGCATGTAGTACAATAATAGTGCACCGCCTCCTTCTATTGGACCACACAACTACACTTTCTAATGTGCATTAAATACAGCAATTTCGCTTTTTGATTTAAAATTTTAAATAATCAAAATGCTCTTCTATTCTGAAAAAATTATGACATCATGTGGCTTATTTTAAAAAAAAACCCCTTCAAGATGTCATTATAGGCCATGGGATATTAAAATTTTTCAGAATAAAAGATTATTTTTATCATTCAAAATTTTAAACCAAAAGGCGAAAATATGAACATTTTATGGGTATTGGAATATAGTGGCTACGTAGTCCAATAGAATGGTCCGATGCACTCCACATCAATTTTATTGCACCAATAGCCATCCATGATAGCCTAACCCACCAAAAATAGATTATTCAACATCATAACAAAAATTGGAACTATTGAGACTACGAGAAAGAGTCAATACACAAGAAACTCCTTGCAATAGTTCTGCACACACGTTTATAAGCAAAGTATTTTTTGTTAAGTGGCTCTGACATTTTTACTATCCCCATCCTGCCAGCCCAGTGCCCTAGTTAATAAGCTAAATTATTGATGTTTGCAGTGCATAAATTCTTATTAATTAATTTTATCTTTATGTAGAATTGATTGACATAAATTATTGAAATATATAATAAAAAAAATAATAATAATACTTGATATATTATTATTATTTATATTTTGATTTATATGATTCTTTTAGCTTGGCATTTCCTCCCCTAACCTTTTGAGAAATATCTGAAAACCTGTATCCATGTCCATAAACCATAGCATCATAATACTTTAAATTAAACAAGCAAAATATGTAAATTAATCTTTGATAAAAATAATAATTAATAATATAAAATAAAATAAAAATATTGAGTCTATAAAAAGGAATCCCATAGTCATACATAGAATAAAAAATACTAAGTCCCACAAGGACGTCGTGGTGCCCATCTTGGACCTTCTCAAGAAGGTCCTTAATGGTCGCTCTTGCTCCCGTATCGCTTATAATGGCCCCTCCTCTATATCAGTGGATGTCTCCTAGTCATACATATGAGGAATAACAAGTACTGCTGGAACATCTACGAGCTGAGTGAACCCTTCATCTGGATCCAAGGATGGACTTGTAACAAAAGGATCATACTACCAGGGGACAAGAATAGTCCCTAACCACTCAGATGAAGACTTATAGTGTCAACTAGAATCAGGTGCTGTATCTGGGGCATGTAGAAAGTTGAAGGCTCTGACATCTATGAATCAGAAGGTAGTGGCATATGTGCAGCATGCAGCGATGACATCTACGAAATATATGGTGATGGCATATATGAAATATATGGTGATGGTGTATATCTCATATTTGGTGTATCGGATGCTCCATGCCAAGGTGCACAGCTATCTGGATCATAGTCAATCATCATCAATATCTCTGAACATGATCTCTCTATCTCTCGCAGTATTTGTGTCGCTCGTCCCCATCAGTCATAGATAGAGCACAACGAGTATCTAGCATAAGACCCGACAAACGATCAGTCTACGAAATAAAAATAAAATTAGTAATATATTATAAAATATAAAATAAAGATATAATAGAATTACATAAAATATTTTGCATTAACGATTAGAAGTAAAATAAAAACTTAATGAATTGAAATTCAATATGATATTGACATAGTGCAGAATTTGTGTGGCCTTACCAACATGTGCACGATAGAACTCTCACCCTCATACCTAGAACCACACACCGAAACTGTCCAATGACCTATATTGTAATGCTAAAAAATTAAGTCATGTAGTCCTCGATATATGGATGGCCTCCCAATATGTGATCACCATAAACTATGTGATCTTGCCATGCATTCCAAATGATGATATACTCTGCACCAATCAATATAAAATCTTCCTCGTCGATCAACATGATGAAGTCACTGGCTAGTATCAAACTGCTATGGGATGCCCTAAATTCGGCCAAACTATCATAGCACACGATCCAGAATGTGCCACTCTACTACATCAAAACAAATAAGTGACCCCTAAGCAGCCCATGTATATCATGTCCAGTCATGCAAATCTGTGGTAATATGGACAAGATCTCATCTACATATGACTCCTATAAAAACTAATAGAGTTTTAAAAAAATTAGCTTAACAAGCTTATTTTTTAGTAGATTATGAATACTATAAAATTATATTTGTATATAAATCAAAATAACCCATCTACGTATATCAGCCAATATATCCAGTTGGCATCTATAAACCCTTACCACCTTCATCGATACGTGGTGAACATTAAATGCAATGTTCCATCTTCTTGACAGTGTATTCATATTAATTAAACTTTATTGAATTAAAAATAATACCAAGTTTCAAGTAATGGAACCAATATTTTTATACCTATATCTCTAAGGTGCGTCTAGTCTGAATGAAACATTGGAATCATGACCCTCTAATGGCATCTCAAGCAACTATCTTCGTAATAGACTGATAGTCGGCATCCTCTTCCATGCTCAAATCTATCAATTCCAAGAAAATTATACATGATATGCCCAATCAAAGCTACAATAGAATATAAAAAATTAAAATTTTATACCACATACCTGTAATAATATAAGATCACCAATCTCTAACTAGTCATGATAAAAACCATGGGACATAGACCTGCACAGTCAAGTTAGTACTACATTGCCCCAACTGAGCCTATAAGCGACATCTAGATCCTCCAACAATGATAAAAACATCAACTTCATCTTGTTAGATGAAATATCAGATAAAATAGCACCCCCTATCAACCACAATACCTGACCTCTAATATATTATTGCACCATCTTCCTAGTGTATCATCTCCAATATAGAAATATCAATAGTGATCATCCAAATACTTTATCCTCAGTCATGATCAAAGGACTGAGCCTCGAGCTCAAATCCTAGTAACCGAAAGCACATAACCTACCATTCTAGAATGCTTCAGCTTCTATAACTGCATCACTATCAACTGATAGTTCGGTGAGCATACTAACATCTTGTAACATGATGTTTGCCTCACCGAATGAAAGATGAAATGTGTGCCTCTAGACACCATCTCTCAAGTAAGATAGTAATAAGACTAACGTTCATCTGTATCCGATCAATCTGATACACTCCATAAAATTTCAAGTATTTCAAATAATCCACAACTCTACCTAGATGTGATCCGTCCTTCATAAATCCCCATCGGCTCATCGTAATCAGAGGTGTCTGGGCTCTTACAATAAAATAGAATAATTAGATAATGTATATGACTTTAACAATATTCTTTTTATAAAAATAAAAATATATGACTTACATTGCCATCTAATATGGCCTGTAACCAATAGATCTTCTGCAACATCAGAATACTGCGATCTCGAAGGCTCAGATGCCATAGATCGTAAGTCATAACATACTAATAAATCTAAAATAATGACATACATCCCAAGTTTATTAGAGCATGATAAATATGATACTAATTAATTACATAAGTAATTATCAAAAATACATAAAATAATACACAACTCTATAGGTAATTATAGTAATTACATTAATTTTATAGATAATTACAGTAATCAAATAATATGCAATAGGGATCGAAAAAAATTTGGTAGCATTTTTCTTAGTTCTCCCCATACGATTGAAGATGTATGAGAACTAAAGAAAAATACTGTCCAAAATTTTTCTCGAATCCTCTGGGTATCATTTGATTACTGTAATTATCTATAAAATTAATTATAATTTTTAAACTATCCAAATCGGACAGGCAATTGATCAATGTATATAATTCTCCCATCCGTATAAAAATATATAAATATACGGATGTCATAGAATATGTACATTAATCAAAAGATAGGTCTATAGTTCTATGCAATGCAATAGATTTAAAATTTTTAAATTAGCTGTCTACCAAAATATCGAGTAGTATTGTAAATGGGCCAAGCACTACCCCTAACCGAGCCCGGTCCAAAAATTTTTTTCAGGCTTTGAGTCGATCTTAGGCCCGATGATTTTAGGAAAAAACAGGCTCAGGCCCATTTCCAAAAATGTAACAAATAAAAAATGTATTTAAGATAAATAGTTAAAAAATAGTGGTGGCGACAGAAGGGGCTGTCAGATGGAAAGAGGGCCCTAGTAGAGGGTAGGGTGGGGCGTGTGGGAGAGTGGTGATTGGTGGGGTGTGGAGCGTCCGTCAGATGGAAAGAGGGCTAGGGGAGGGGTTAGGGTGGGGCGCGCAGGCAAAGTGGTGGCGGGGGTGGGGTGTGTGGCAACCGGAAAGAGGCCCAGAAAGGAGGGGTGGGATGGGAAGCATGGCCAGAGTGGTGGCGGGGGTGGGGCGTGTGCAACCGGAAAGAGGCCCAGAAAGGAGGGGTGGATGGGAAGCATGGCCAGAGTGGTGGCGGGGGGTGGGGCGTGGGCAACCGAAAAGAGGCCCAGAAAGGAGGGGTGGGATGGGAAGCATGGGCAGAGTGGTGGCGGGGTGGGGGGTGGGGCGTGGGGTAGCTGTTGGATGGAAAGAGGCTCGAAGGGGAGTAGTGGGGCAAGAACTGCATCGAGAGGCGGTCGGATGGAAAGAAGGCTGGCAGGAGGGCGTGGGATGGGGGGAGGGGGAGGGGGTGGTAGGAGGGCATCGGATAGGGGAGACGGGGGAGGGCGAAGGAAACCTGAGGAGGGTTGGGGGGGCGTCAGTAGGCATCAAAGCTTCGACAAGCATCGAAGCAATGGAGGAGAGCGTCTAGTTGGATGAATAGGACTTAAAGCACAGGTGAAGGATAGATAAAGAGGACTAAAGTGCCATTAGGAATGGTGCTTTTGAAAGCGCCATTCAAAATGGCATTTCTAGGACCACCATTTGAAATAGCGGGTTTCAAAAATACCATTCGGAAAGACAACTTTAAAAGTCTCCATTATAAATGGCAACTTTAAAATTATTTTTTTTTATGTGCGCTGCAGGGTTGCTGACTGGGCTAAAAAAAGACTAATTAGAATGGCATTTTAACATTTTGCATTAATTTGATAAATAAGTTAAAATCTATATTAATTTTTTAAAAAAATAAAAATAAGATTAGTATGGTGAAGTACTAATTTTACGATGTATCGAAGGATGCAGTAGTCCCTGGTCCAGTCGATGATGGACGTGTAAGCATTCAACATAAAATTTATACCATGGGAAACATTTTGCGCACCGCGCATGGGCCAGAAGAAAAAGAAAAAATTTGGGCATCATGCTTCGGCCCGCGTGCGCGGTGCAATAAGAATTTTCCTTTATACCATAACCCCAACCAATGAAAAAAAGGGTTAAATGATATCTGAACTAGTTTTACGACAAAAACTATATAGAAGCCATTTGGTTGAGGGTAATCTGATATAGAAAAATGATTCTTATATCAGCTTACCATGTTTGGTATGAAAAATGAAAGAGAGAGATAGTAAAAAAGTTGGTGGGCCTCATGCTTATTTTTTGGATAGAGAAAGTAAAATAAATATCATGGGGGGTTAGTATTTGGCAAATTTTCGTGATGATAATTCATATTTGATAAAAATACTTTCAATAAAACTGTTGTATAATCATTGACTTTATTTTAATGTCATTCAAGATTTATTCAATAATAAAAAGCTTTTGTAAAAAAATTAAGATGGACATGATATTATATAATGGATTATGTAATTATGGTCATCATATAAAAATTAATTAAAGATGATAATACTATTCTAATATTAAAAAATTATTTTATAACGAAAGATATATTTATAAATTTTGTCATATTTTCATATAGGATTATCTTCAATCAAACATAATAATTTTTTTTAAGTATTATTTTTTAAAATAATTTTTT
This sequence comes from Cocos nucifera, assembly GCA_006176705.1. Classification (NCBI taxonomy): domain Eukaryota; kingdom Viridiplantae; phylum Streptophyta; class Magnoliopsida; order Arecales; family Arecaceae; genus Cocos; species Cocos nucifera. The sequence goes on from QRFJ01000014.1 coordinate 2,071,420, forward strand.
CACCAACTAAATATAATAAAAATTATTTTTTTATATAATTATTTTTTAAAATAAATAATTTTTAAAAATTATTAAATTATTTTATAATTTGATATATCTCAGCCAAACGGACCATAGAGTTAGCTTATTCGCTTCCTCGGTGCACGGTGACGAAGCTGTGTGAAACTTGAAGCAATGCAGTTATCTAGATTCTGAGATCAGGTATAGCAAACCCTGGGTGGACGAGTGTACGGACAATCTTTTGTTGATGATTGTATTAGAAAGTCTATCGAGTAATATGAGAAGACAAAACTAATCGGGCGAAATTCTAGTTGAAGTGGGAACGAGATACGATTCGGTACTGCATAAATATAAACACAACCTTATTTCAGTCGATAAATGTTAGCGTCTCATAACGAGCCGAATTTGGACTTAAAATTGTATATCTAGCTTCTATCTCCGCAACCAAGTCGTCCGGTGGAATGGAAACATAATTGTCAATACCGAAGCGCACCGTATTGGCCTTAAAATATAATAGACGGTCTAGACTAAACCATCTACACCCTCTACAAACATGTCAAAATCACCTACGCCAGTCGGAGATCTATTGCCAGACAATCATATCCTAAGATAACGTGTCGTACTGATCAAACCAAGCTGTACATTCAAGCTCAGCAACAATGTTTCTTGTGATTTCTTAAAGGTGTAACCCTCCCTAGGCTCCTGTATTCTCTCTCTACTTCCAACAAAGCAGCAGGGGGAACGTTGATTCCACCCACGGAAAAAACAAAAATCGTGAAAGCTGCGCAGGAGCAGCGACAGGCGTAATGCGACCATTGATGTCCGATCACAAGCACAAGCTGAAACATTTATGTCGCCTCCCTAGTTTGACCACCCACCATTTGCAGGCAAGTCTCGCAATTACTTATAGATCAGTGTAGCCTACAGCAAGGGATAACTCTTCTTTGTTCACAACTGTCAAAGTGAGCCGTATGGCTTTCTTCATGACAAACAACTTTACCAGGCAATATAGAAATCACCTAAAAACCAACTTACATTTTCCAAAGACAGCTGAGAAGAGAACAATTATTTTTCCTCTTCTAAAATCACCACCACCACCATCATGGGATGAACCAGACTGATACAATGAAATCAGTCTGAGAGAAAGGAGGTGCATTCCTCCACCAGATTGTGCATACATTATGATTCAGCTTTAAGAAATAAATGTTGGCCCTCCCATGTCTCAACAATCAAAGATTCCCATCTGAAACAGGAAATGAAATAGATGGAAACCAACTTACAGATAAATGGCAGAGCATTTGATTTTGATGGCAAGATGATAAGACAGAACTAAATTTTGTATTTCATCAGAACAGGTCAATGAAGCAAAAATAAGAAGCAACACCAGCATAGCATTTTGACAAATACATCAGACAGCATTTATCTTACCAACTGCATTTTAATTGAAAAGATGGCCTCATTCCACAGGACATGCATGCGAGAATCAAGCAAGATAGCGATACAGTTTCCTGTCTGCTTTGTCCCTCTCTAAAAACTCCCGCTCAATGAGAGATTCGATTCGTTTCTTTATCACAACAGGATTTGGCAGGAAACGGGACTGCAACTGAGTTGTAACCTCAGTTACAATGCTGTTATGATCTAAGACCCTTCTAGATTTCATTATTCTCACAATGGCAGCCTCAATCTGAGGCTTTCTGTCTTCCTCCACTCTTTGGCGAGTCTCGTGCTTCTCTGGCTCTGACTCCTTCTGTGCCACCACTGTCCCTATCTTCACCTTGATAAACTTGCTTGTAAACTTATCATTGAAGTAGAAGGCATCATCCTCTGCAATGTCCTTACTCATGGGCTCCTTACGGAGAACATTCTTACCCTTGACACAAGCAAGAGACTGAAGACAACGCTTCAGATCAGCAGCTGGTATTTCTGTTGCCTGCTCAATTTCTTTATAGCTTAAACGATCCGCAGAATTGAACAACATGAGGACACACATTTGATAAGTAGAAACATTCAACTCATGCTTCTGACCCTTCCCAAAGGTTGCTTTTATATCTGCTGTTCCCATATTTGTTTGCCATGTCAATCTCCGTCCAGTATGAGTTCCAAGATAATATGCACGAAACTTCTCACACACACCAAGAATTTCAGCTGGAAGGTTGCAAGGGGCACTGGGCTGTGTTGGCCAAGACCCAGTGGTGAGAACTTGGACAGCCAAAGTAGGACCATCTCCTATCTCAGAATACTGACTGGCATAGAAACCTTGCATGGTGTCTTGAGATGTCCTCATATCCGTAAACATACCTTCTAGTTTAGATGTGAACTGATACCCACATTCAGTCTTGAGCTTGACTATCATACTTCTTTCCGCATCATCAGAAACAGTCTTCCCAGAAAGAAGTCTTTTTGCCAAGTGCTGCTTGTAATATTTCTCAAAGACATCCTTCTCCTGCAGGTACCGAAACAGCATCATCACTTTGTCCAAAACCACCTCTACATCCTCTTCAGTGACTCCCTTGAGACCTTTACGGAGCTTATCATCAACATACAAGGATATGAACTCAGGAGACCTGTTATTTAGATTAATAAAATATTCAAAGGATGAGTTTAAAGCATTCTGAAAGGTCTTGTCATTGTTAAATGCAATGCTGATAATCTTATCATGTTTGTCCTTCATATCCAAGAGGCGTTGAACAAAGTCCACAGGATCCCTTAATCTCTCTGGATCGCTTACCAACTGTTTCCCAGTTTCTCGAAGGTGAGAAGTCATCACATCTCTGATCGTCGAAAGCCCTTCAGGAACTCGGCGAAACAAGTTGTACATTCTGCTTAAGTCTTCATACTTATCATCCACCAGCATATTTACAAGACCAGAATTCTCCATGTGCACCAACCTCTGCATGTGGTTGGCGATCATCTCTTTCTCCACTACACTTGTTATTTTTGCCTCACTTTTGGCATCTAAGTAGTGTGAAACTCGCTCCATCTCTTCATTAAGCCGCCTCTCAGCTTTCTTAAGGTAGTCACCACAATCACAGCACTCGATGAATTGTTGGGACTCACCACTGTAAAAACTAGCTGAGACCTCTAAAAATGGTCTCTCAAAATCTTCTTGATATACAGAAGATCCAAGATCCATTAACATCTTTGTAATGTTTCTCATCAACCCACGGTTTATTACTTCACCTGTCCGCTCTCTGTGTATGAGGTCAAGGAGTGTATCAAGCAACCTAGTCTGGATCTTGTGGGAGTGAATGATGTTATCCCTCCATAGGTTAAGTCCAAGCTCATGAACAGGTGTCTTGCGATTACTTGGAACAAATGTCCTATCCATGTACATAAGTATGTCCCGAATCATCTGCAAGGCCTTGTTGTGATCCCCCCATTTTCTGTTCAGCTCCTCTAAAAATAAACCGCCCTGAGCAGCCTCTATTGATTTTGCTATTTCCTTTAGGTGCCATGTCATAGTGGTTACAAGGCCAGAATACAACTTTTCTCCATATTTGTGCAGCACCATATTGTAAGCATTCCTGAATTCCCAAGAAGAAGATGAGGTTTTCACCAAGAAGGGGCTCCAGTGCAGAATAATTATGACCAAAACCACAACTCAATATAAATACAAATGAAATGATAAAAACCTAAACAATCTTAGGTGGTTATGAATGCATATGCCAGTTCGGAGTACAGACATCATTCAGTGATCAAGGGAGTGGGGAAGCATACGTGACATGAACAAAAGCATCACCTTTTCATTAAAATAATATAAGTGGGAAATTTTCTTTCTAAGCAGCAGCATATCATAAAATGAGACAAACATACAAAGTCTAAGAAAAGGGGTATTTCCACTCTTCCACTGAAAATGGCATAAACAAGAAAATTCAGACACAGGTTAAACTCCACACGAGCTTAGGAAGACTGAGATGCAATTGATCCATGACCTGACATTTCTAAATATTCAAGTACACAAATTCCCATGCCACTAAGGCATATGAAAAGTTGAAACTTAAATTCTAATAAGACCCCAACATCATCATGACTCAGTTATAAAGTAGCTCATCAGCCACAAATGTGATATAGGTTAATTAGCCTCAATGCTCCCTCTAAAATTCAAATATATACCTTAAAGTACAAGGCACTAAATCATGCTGCATCAATACCAACCCACAAGGAAAAATGTCATACCAAGACTATGCAAAAACCATAATTACCAGAAAACCTCCCAATTTAGCTGGTGCTCATCTCCTTGCACACACATTTCTGACCCTTCGAAACTGTATTTTCTAGAAATTCTAAAGAGTCATCACGTTTAATTCCATTAAAGAGTTACATTGACATGATATCCATGCTTAAGTTGTTTTCTTTACCAGAAACCTCTATGTATATGACATTGTCGTTCAAATTTTACCTTGGTGTTTCTGTTATGTGTTTTGGCATGTAAAGTGCCAATAATAAAAGGTCTATAAGCAAAAAAAAGATAGTGTCTGTTTATCTATACAATTGTGACAGCCAATTAAGTGGACAGTAAAGCTTTTATATTTGGAATAACAGTAACATTGTCAAATAACTCCATGCTGTACTTAGAACTTGGAAAAAAAAAAATAGTAATTCAAGTATGCATGACTATATAGTATACACCATGTTCTTAGGAAAAACATTATGATATCCAACCCAATCAGCAACACTGAATATATAGTATATACCATGTTCTAGGAAAAACATTATGATATCCAACCTGATCAGCAACACTGAATATATATATATATATGTGGGTGTGTGTGTGTGCGCGCGCGCGCGCGCACACATCAAATTTTTATAATACTTTATACCACAAACCAAATGTACATAAAATTTGAGCTGAGATTGGACAGCATTTGAACATTTTTTTCTTATGAATACATTCCTACCCAAGCCAAAACAGCATTTCTGGAACCTATGAAGTATAGGCTCAGCCAGACTGATTAAACAACCAGAAGAGTAAAGTGGAGCTTGTCAACTCTAACCTCAGCTTACCCACTGTTGGTGCAGAATCTGATTGACGTCGGATCGAGCTGGAATTGGGAAAGAAGAGGTCGTCGCCGATGACCTACAAAACAAAGTCCCGTCCAGAGTCGGTGGTGATGCCTCCGGTAGGACCCTTCGACGATCAAGTCCGCTTTTCTGGCCAACAGAAATGGAGTGCTCAGGAAAGAATTCAGCTGAGTTCTGAGAAGGGGAAGAGAGCTTAAAGAAAACGTATCTGGAGGGTCCCTTTTATAGACGGAGTCCGAAGCAGACTGACAGTGACAACCGTAACTGTCCGATCATGGGCCACTCGAGGCCACATGAAATTTATTACGGAAAGAGGTGTCGCCCGTAGTAGACTGATAATGACAGTCAAACCGTCCGGCAGTGGGGTCGCCTGTAGCAGACTGATAAATGACAGTCGTAACCGTCCGTTAGTAGGCCGCTCGGGGCCACGCTGAGTTTGTTACAGAGAGAGGTGTCCGTTGTCGTGATGTGCCCGTTTGTTGAGATTTAATAGTCGAAGTCTAAAGGAAGCAAACATTGATTGGTGAAGAGCTTTGACATATATTGATTCCACGGGAGTTCGGACTCCTAAAGAGAATTCGGCTAGAGGAAATCATCCAGAAGGAATACTACTTGAAATCTAGAAGTAATCCGCTGGAGGAATCCGGATGGAGTTCGACTGATGAAGAAGTCTGGAAGGAGTACGGCTCCTAGAGAAATCCGACTGAAGGAGAGGTCCAGAAGAAGTCCGGCTCCTAGAGGAATCCGGCTGAAGAAGTCCGGACTGAAGAAGAATTTTTTATCGAAGCTCTTCTATGATTACCAGTTATATTAGACTAAGCATCAGATTGGACTTCGGCGGGAGCGGAATTTATTCCCAACAATAGTCCCCCTACTTCCGAGTTCCAAATTGAATTTGAAATTTGAATGGAAGAAAAAAAGACGACGGCCGAAGTCCTCGAGCTCGACCTCAGCTTTCTGGAGGAAGAGGACGTAGATGCGGAACCATCTAATGCTGTAGTCGACCTTTCCTTCGATAAGCTCGCTTCTGGCCCGTCTGAACCTACCGCAGAGGTGCTCGAACCAGTTTGAAAACCTGAGGCTTGTTTTTCTCTCTATCGTCTTCTTATGAAATGCTTGTCGTGGACGCCGACCTTGTTGTGGACGTCGAACTAGAACCTCTTCTACAAATCAGGATAAGATTCTGTCTTTCGCATTTGACGTAGTTAGATTGTCGTGGAAAAACACGCGTAAGGATTCTCTACCGAGCTTCTTTCTTCTCCACGTCTTTGATCTACGAGGTTCCGACTTTTGCTCATGTTAGAACGAGACTTTCCTTCTATTCTTATCATGGCTTATGGGGTACGTTAGGGGCGTCGGTAGGGTCTCTCCCTCCATCCTGTCTAAAATGAACGAGGCCTTCGACTTTGCTCACGTTAGGACGAGATTCTCCTCCTGTTCCTAATAAACTGTAGGGGCACATTAGGGCCGTTGTCAGGATCTCTCCCCTCATCTCGTCTAAAATGAATGAGGTCTTCGACTTTGCTCACGTTAGGACGAAATTCTCCTCCTATTCCTAACAGACTGTAAGGGCACATTAGAGCCATTGTCAAGGCCTCTCCCATCATCTTGTCTAAAATGAACGAGGTCTTCGACTTTGCTCACATTAGCACAAGGTTCTCCTTCTGCTCCTAACGGTCTGTAGGGGCACCTTAGGGCCGTTGTCAGGGCCTCTCCTCTCATCTCATCTAAAATGAACGAGGCCTTCGACTTTGCTCACTTTAGGACGAGATTCTCCTCCTTTTCCTAACGAGCTGTAGGAGCACCTTAGGGCCGTTGTCAAAGCCTCTCCCCTCATCTGGTCTAAAATAAATGAGATCTTCGACTTTGCTCTCGTTAGGACGAGGTTCTCTTCCTATTCCTAATGGGCTATAGAGACACATTAGGACCGTTGTCAGGACCTCTCTCCTCATCTCGTCTAAAATAAACAAGGCCTTCGACTTTGCTCACGTTAGGATGAGGTTCTCCTCCTATTCCTAACAGACTGTAGGAGCACATTAGAATCGTTGTCAAGACCTCTCCCCTCATCTCGTCTAAAATGAACGAGGTCTTCGTCTTTGCTCACGTTAGGACGAAATTCTTCTCATGTTCCTAATGGACTGTAGGAGCACATTAGGACCATTGTTAGAGCCTCTCCCCTCATCTCGTCTAAAATGAACGAGGTCTTCGACTTTGCTCACGTTAGGATGAGGTTCTCCTCCTGTTCCTAATGGACCATAGGGCCACCTTAGGGCCATTATCAGAGCCTCTCCCCTCATCTCGTCTAAAATGAACGAGTCCTTCGACTTTGCTCACTTTAGGACGAGGTTCTCCTCCTGTTCCTAATGGATTGTAGGGGCACCTTAGGACCATTGTCAAGGCCTCTCCCCTCATCTCGTCTAAAATGAACAAGGCCTTCGACTTTGCTCACTTTAGGATGATGTTCTCCTCCTGTTCCTAACGGACTGTAGGAGCACCTTATGGTCGTTGTCAGAGCCTCTTCCCTCATCTCGTCTAAAATGAACGAGGCCTTCGACTTTCCTCTCGTTAGGACGAGGTTCTCCTTCTGTTCCTAACGGACTATAGGGACACATTAGGACCGTTGTCATGACCTCTTCCCTCATCTCGTCTAAAATGAACGAGGTCTTCGACTTTGCTCATGTTAGGACGAGGTTCTCCTGTTCCTACCGGACTGTGGGGGCACATTAGGGCCGTTGTCAGGGCCTCTTCCCTCATCTCATCTAAAATGAACGAGATCTTCGACTTGCTCATATTAGGACGAGGTTCTCCTCATGTTCCTAACATGGCCATTTTTTATTGCTTCTTTCCTGTCGTCACAGTTTTTGGCACCAAGAAACAATAATGTTGAGATGGAGTTTTATTGAAGAAAAATTATTGATAGTACATTCTTAGATTTTCTGAATTCTAAGATCGTGGGAGCGTTCCTCCGAGCTCCTTCAGGCGATAAGCTCGGGACCGGACGACCTCCTCTATTTCATACGGATCTTCCTAATTTGGGACAAGCTTTATCTGGCTCTAAGGCTGAGAGATGGCGACTTGCCGAAGCACTAAGTCCCCTCAGAGATAGTGTTGATGATGCCGAGAGACGGTCGATCTCCTTATTCCTCCCTCCTTGGTGGTTCTAACTGCGATAGTGCCCTCGATCGATCTTCTCTTACTTCAGGCCGACGTCTAAGGAATCGACCCAGCCGACCTCTCCTGATGAGCTTCTCGATCTCGTCTTGGAGCTGAATGCATTCTTCAGTATCGTGGCCGTGATCATGATGATACAAACAATACTTCTTCGATTGTACTTGTTTGAAGAAGATCGTAATTCTTCTGGTCTTGATAGCTGATTCTTAATTTTCATTAGAACTTGAGTTTAGGAGCATTAAAAAGGGCATAGTTGTGGAACCTTCTAGGGAGAACTTCTTCGCACCCTTCTGTCAGGGCTTCTTTGACGACAAGCTCGAGGAATTCGAACTCGCTTGCACTTGGGAGGAGTCCGTGAGCATAACCGAACTTCATTCGGCCCTCTATCAGCTGCGGGTTTATTAAACTCGCTGGCCTGCCGCTCTCCCGTGGCTTCCTCACGTTTCAATTTGAAGGCTTCTTCCGCTCGGGCATATCCCTCAGCCCGAGCTAGCAGATCGGCAAAGTCCATGGGGTACTTCTCTAGGGAGAACGGCAAATCGTTCTTCTGAAGGCCGTCCTTAAGTGCAGCTATTGCAACAGGCTGGTCCAAATTTCGGACCTCCAATGCAGCAGCATTAAATCGAATGACATAAGCCCGGATAGATTTTCCTTCTACTTGATATTCATCAGAGAATCCAAACCTCGACGCAGTTGTCGACTGCTGACGAAGTGAGCCGCAAACTGATGGCTCATCTGGTCAAAAGAGAAGATCGTATCCGGCTTCAACACCGAGTACCAGTTTCTTGCTGCTTCCTTTAAGATAAACGGAAAAGCTCGGCATAAGATAGCGTCTAGTGTGCCATGAAAAAGCATCATGATCCGGAAGGCCTCCAGGTGATCGATCGGATCAGAGGTTCCGTCGTAACTTTCAAATTAAAAAAGCTTGAAGATCGACGGAACGGGCTCTTGCATTATCCTCTGACAAAAAGAAGTGTCAGTACAAATATTATTACCGTGTGAGAAAGTATGATGGAGCTCTTCGATTTGTCGGCTCATTTCCTAAAGCCTTTGATTCAGGCAATCTTCACGATCGTTGATCTCCAGGATTTCTGGTGGGACGAAAGCAAAACTCCCCCTGGGTCGAGTCATGGTCCGAGCAAGGGCTCTCCACCCTCTGCTTCCCCTTTTCGAAGATCACCGATCGGCTAGCCTAAGTCGGCCATCCCCCAATCGGATCATAGGGCTCCGGAGAAGCCTGCTCCAACCGAATTGGCACGGAAGCCTGACGATGTATATGGCCTGCACCGCCTCTGTGAGATCACGAATATGCTGGACCACCAGGTTGAACTACCTCGCATCTACCATGGCTGTAGGTGGCACTTGAGTTACCGAAACTAAAGCGAGAGCGGATAAATCTGAACGGAATTTGGCTGTAGAGGCCATTGATCGCCGAGTCGAAGCTTTTCTGGGAGACATTTTTTCCGAAAAGAACTCTAGAGAGGAAGAAGAAAGATTGCTGCTGAGCACTCCTTTAAGAACAAAAAAACTTCAGGAACAGTTATGCCCTTCCTCTAGCGCCAATCCTGTTGGTGCAGAATCTGGTTAACGCCGGATCGAGCTGGAGTTGGAGAAGAAGAGGTCGCCGTCGGTAACCTGCAAAACAAAGTCCCATCCAGAATCGGTGGTGGTGGCTCCGACAGGACCCTCCGACGATCAAATCAGCTCTTCTGACCAACAGAAATAGAGTGCTCGAAAAAAAATTCAGTAGAGTTCTGGGAAGGAGAAGAGAGCTTAGAAAAAACGTATCTAGAGAGTTCCTTTTATAGACGGAGTTCGGAGCAAACTAATAGTGACAACCATAACCGTTCGGTCATGGATCGCTCGGAGCCACATGAAATTTATTACGGAGAGAAATGTCCTCCGTAGTAGACTGATAATGACAGTCGTAACCGTTCGGTAGTGGGATCGCTTGTAGCAGATTGATAAATGATAGTCGTAACCGTCCGATAGTGGGCCGCTCGGAGCCACATGGAGTTTGTTACGAAGAGAGGTGTCCGTTGTCGTGATGTGCCCGTTCGTTGAGATTTAATAGTCGAAGTCCAAAGAAAGCAGGCATTGGTTGGTGAAGAAGTTTGACATATATCAATTCCAGAGAAGTTCGAACTCCTAAAGGGAATATGACTAAAGAAGATCATCCGGAAGGAGTACTACTTGAAATCTGGAAGTAATCCGATGGAGTTCGACTGATGGAGAAATTCAGGAGTTCGACTCCCAGAGGAATCCAACTGAAGGAGAAGTCCGAAAGAAGTTCGGCTCTTGGAGGAATTTGACTGAAGAAGAAGTTCGAAAGGAGTTAGACTGCTGGAAGAATCCGACTGAAGGAGAAATCCGGAAGGAGTTCGACTGCTGGAAGAATTTGACTAAAGGAGAGATCCGAAAGGAGTTCGGCTCCTGGACGAATCCGACTGAAGGAGAAATCCAGAAAAAGTTTGACTCCTGAAGGAATCCGACTGAAGGAGAAGTCCGGAAGGAATCCGACTAAAGGAGAAGTCCGGAAAGAGTCCGACTCCTCAAAAAATCCAACTGAAGGAGAGGTCCGACTGCTGGAGGAATCCGACTGAAGGAGAAGTCCGAAAGAAGTTCGGCTCCTGGAGAAATCCGACTGAATAAGAGGTCCAGAAAGAATTCGACTACTGGAAGAATCCGACTGAAGGAGAATTTTCGATCAAGGCCCTTCTATGATTACCGGTTAAATTAGGCTAAGCATCAAACTGGACTTTGACGAAAGCAGGTTTATCCCCAATACCCACCATAAGTTAGAATTTAGTAGAAACACCTCAAAATTAGCTCATTACATTTCAGAGCTAGCAGAAACCAAAATGATATGCTGGTTATAGACAGCAGTAGGAGATGAAAGCTCAATAAAATAGATCAAAAAAAGAAAAAAAAATTGCAAGGAAAACCATTTTGCTTCAGTGGTTTAAGAGGGTACAGCATGCAACTGTGGGTTGCTCAGTACAGTGAATAATCTAACTTTAACTGTCATCACTAAAGAAAATCCAGTTACTTGAATGTATCAGTCTGCGCAAGCAATGGCTTAATAAAGGAAAATTCCTAGTCAAGGATGGTAAAGTAACTCATTCTGAATAGGTATGGGAAAACCATACACTGTTAAAAGATAAACTTCAACACAAAACATATTGTCATTTATTTCTGTTGTTTATACCAATGAAACTTTAGCTTCATTCTTTCTGCTACATGCCTGACCAATATGCGTAGCTAATGTCATTTTTAGTCTGCATGGTAATTCAATGCAGCTGCTAACAGAACTAAGAACAACATGTAATAGAAGAATACATTTTTGCTCCATATAAGGATGAAGAAATAAATGAGAATACTCAAAACAGGACTATTGTAACAGAATTATAGTTCTGCAGAATAAAATCCCAATCAAAGGAAACTCATCCAACTTTATTATATGAAGCATGATATTGCGCAATGAATATATCAAAAAAGGACAAGATGGATGCCATAGAGATGAGGATGTTTGGTGCGTGGTAAAAATGAGAAGAATATAATTAGACATCAGTATGTTATAGGATCTTGGAGGATGGTGTCAATGGATAAATTGTGAAGAGTCATGTAGCATGTGATGCAAGTCCAGAGATGGCCCCATAACAGGAAGGCTCTTGAGTTTAGTCTAAAGGTCAAGAAAAGGAAGGAAAATGTCAAAAGATTCCTTAGGAAGTAGTAGAAAGGATTTAGTAACATTCCTTTTGGCATGGGGTATGGCATTAGACTTTTTCATTGATCTATTTACATGTTTCTGACTACAAAAAAAATACTGCATAGGATAAGTATCTACGACATTTAATGAACTCCAATAGAAAAGTTTTGCTTGCTCGTTCAGGACAAAGCATCACAAAAATAAGGTCATGCAACACAACAACATTAAAATTTTCCACCTCAAATATCTTCATGGTACTCTAAAGAACTTGACAATTAGTGAAAAGTAGAATTGAAAAATTAGAACACATCTATCCTATATCAAGAACCAAAGAAATGGAATTCATCCCCCAATCTAATGACTCCACTATCTCATGAACTCATTGATACATCAAGGAGTCCTAACCTACATATGCAGCCACTTTCCATCTTCAGTCTATCACCTACCTCCTCCACTTTATGACAGCAAACTCATGAACAGTAAGCATTTGCCTGCTTAGAACAAGAGTTCTTTGCAACAATGAGACTGCACCCAGTCCAAGAGGATTAGCTATCAGAGAAATCAACCAAACTTTCAACAGCAACACCCTCCCACACAAACAAAGACATAAAACCCTAAAAAATCGCTTTGATATTCCATCACACCTATGTTCAGATTGCCCATAGATAAAAAAACCACTCAACATGAGCCTGAACTCCTAATCTAGTGATCCTAGGTCTGTCTGTTGGAAAAGAACGATAAATCTGACATATCTCATCCTCTACTAACTTCAGAAACAAAACTTCTATTTTATTACATCAAGTCCACAAAATGTTGAACCTTCGTTTTTCAAGCCAAATCACATTTGAGTTTGCCTACTGTCCTCCCTTTTATAAAACCTCAAGCCCTATAAAAATTTCGGCCCATCCTTTTCCCATCAATAATGTGCTCTTCTCATAAGTTCTCTCACATCTTCACAGGGGACTAAAAAATGGCTAATTCATCATTCAAATTACTGACAATCTTATCCCATTACACGAGAAAAAAATAAGCTTTTGCATATACTTTTAACAAGGCCCCCACTCAACTAATTGTATACAGTGGATCCTTGTGTTATCCTTAAGATTACCGTAGTCAACAAACCTAGACCCAACAATTTGGGTTGGATCCTTGAAATCATCATGATGGAAAATAACAGTTGACCTTGACAGGGAGTGACATAGAAAGGTAGCCTGCCAAAACCATGAACTAATTATTAATTCAATATTGCCCCTAGCTAAAGCATTCCTCAATAGGAGAACAGTCTAAACCAAAAACAGATGGGAAAGGGTTGCGTTAACATGCCAGAACAACAGTTCCAGAGTTAAAAAATCATACAACTTGACAGCCTAAAATATATGGCTGGCAGCCAAACAAGGAAAAGTCTTGACTCTACGAATTCAGTATCCAAATCTTCCATTACTAAAATAATTAAAGGATTAGATGCTAACAACAATTCATCAATGTGAAAAATACCAACTTGAATGGATAACTGAATTATTAATCAAAAACTTTTCAGTCCATCAGAGAGAGAACTGCTAAGCACAAAGTAATTCCTGATACCTCAAGGATCACTGTATATACAATGTAACATGCCCCACCACATTCAAAAGTAATCATCACTATTTGAATTTCGAGGGTCAACACCCTCACAATGATTGTCCTAGAGATAGATGCACTAAAAATTTCTGAATCACCCATCAGTGCAAGCTCTTTTATATCAATACCAAGTATCTCAGAACTCCAAGTTAAACAACAAAAACTTAAATCCCTCCCCCCCCCCCAACCACAACCTTTATTTCTACTAATACAACAGTTAGCACCATAAATTGACCAATTCCTTCCTAGTTTAAATTGTATAGTACACAAAACCAAAATGGGCCGAAGTTGTAGGAAAGACTTTGGAAAATTTAGCAAATAAAATAAAAGCAATTTAATATGAATTTTTGGTGATTGAGGACTGACAAAGCCAACACAGAAAAGTTGGAATAAGGCTTGTTGTTATGGTTATGCTTGCAGAATTCCATACAAGGCTTTCACTTAATTCAAGAATTGTTGGCAAGCATGACCATCCTAACCTGAGATAACTTTGTAAAATTAATTGAAAAAAGCAATCCATCTAATGGGATATTGGAATAGCATTAATGGGAAAAACTTTCAACATTTTGTACAGTTAACTAAACACTTGCCTGTCTTGAGATTTGAACCCTTCTAGCAATTTGTATTATCTCTTTCAAGATTATTTGAGTAGACTTTATGGTTAATTTAATTGATGAAGTAACTCAACTCAACCAGGCCTCAATCCCAGACAAGTTGAGATTGGCTACATAAATCCTTTTCCTCCATTCCACTCAATTTAGGGCCACACTTTTCGAAAGATGTTGAGATACTAAATCCTTCATTAATACTATCACCCATGTGATTTGTGGTCTACCTCTACCCCTCTTTCTTTGTACATACATCAATCACTCCTTCATATGCATCCCTCGGCCTTTATTTTTACATATGCAAACCATCCAAGTCATCCTTCTCTATCTTCATTTCATATTCTATCTTTTCTTGTTTTACCATGTATCCATCATAACATTCTCATTTTGGCCATATTCATCTTATGCACATGTTGTTTTCTAACCATCCAAAATTTTGTACCATAAAACATAGCTGGTCGAGTGACTATCCTATAAAATTTTTCCTTCAACTTGGCAACTATTGCATGATAACAAAGTATCCCAATTGCACTTCTTTATTTTATCCAACCTGCTTTAATCCTGCAGTTAACATCCCCTCAATCGCCCCTCCTTTATGAATAATCAATCTTAAATCCCGAAAATAATCATGCTTAGGATCTTCATGATCCTCAATTTTCACTCCACCTTCATTTCTATTTCTAATTTTACCAAAACCACACCAAAACCACATGCCATGTGTTCCATTTTGATCCTACTTAATCTAAAACCCTTGGATTCTAATACACTCCTCTATAGTTCTAACTTACAATTAACTCTAACCTTAGTTTCATTCACCAAGACTATCCACAAATAGCATGTACCAAAAAATATCATCCTAGATATACCTCGTAAACTCATCCATAACAAGTTCAAAAAGGTAAGGAACAGAAGCAGATCCATGGTGTAAACCTATTATAATCGGAAACTCCACTAGTATTCCAACAAATAATTCTCATACTAGTAATCACTCCATTGTATGTCCTTAATCATATTGATAAATCTAAAGGAAATTCTTTTCTTTTCTAACACCCACCATAAGACCTCTTTGGTCATATGCTTTCTCTGAAGTGTCAAAACAAAAATATTTACAAGGATGGGAACTAAAAGGTTGATGTTTTCTACTCTTGACACTTCATATAACATCCACCAAATGAAAACAATATAATTCAGTCAGTTTTTCCAGTTTTCTACACCACTAAGTTGGCAATCAGATATGCAGTAATAAGTGATTAAGTTCACACCATTAAGCTTATCAAATAAAAGTATGGCATCTCGCTAGTACACAATGTCATGACGGAATCTCCTGATTTTTTCTAAAAATAGCAAAAGATGTGATTACATATAGCTGTATTAGCCAACCAGAACTACAGTACCTCATGACAAAATTAAGAAAGATGATGTATATGTCCGCAGCAAGGCCAACATACCTATAAAAAAGATCCTATAGCTATAAATGATCATCCGCAATCATTTTTATGTAGCAAGAACTTAGTATTTATTTTGCCAACATCACCTGATCAACCATATTTTTTTCTTCCATATAAACCAAAAAAAATGTGTACAATGTTTAGTTAGTTATAAGTGAAACTAGGATATTTCTTTTCAAAGAATCAGGTCCAAATTATTTTTTATATTGATTATACACGGATATTTTTTTTTAACGCCCCTTTCTATTTACTGTTCTAGATGTAGTCCAACAACTACTTTGGTAATTTTCACCTTATTGACTTTACCTAGCAAATATATATATGACAACAGAAATGTTCTTATGGGTCCTTAAAGAAACAGATGACTTGCATCCTTCTATTGAAGGTTACTAGTTTACATAAATTTCTAGCAATGATAATATAATAACCTAATCTGCAATCAAAAGCAAGCTATGTATAAAGTTCCACATCATTTATATTTATATATATGCCAATACTTTGTCATAATTGTCATAAGGGGAAACTGATGCATGAACATTGGCAATGAAACGGGGAAAGATTGTTAAAGAAAGTTCTCCATTTGGGAAACAGACAAAATAACTCCAAAATGAACAAGAATATTGTATATATAATCATTAAAATCTATCAAGAAATCACTAAAACGAACTATAATAAATGTAATTTAATTATGACCCTAAATATCATATATAGAAATTTCTCTTCTTTAGCACTCAAACTCCTTACAAGACTAATCTCTCTCTTCCTTCATGCATCCTTTCCCACCTAAAGCTCCCCTCTCCAAGACCCACGAGTTTCCAGAATTATAAGATGCATTTTTTAAAGTGTTCCTGAGCAAACTGAATCCATTTCCAGATTCAGTTTCCCAGGAAACTTCTACAATAGAGGAAAACCACTTCCCCGCAACTATGCTTTATGCAAGCTTTCTTTCCCATCACAAACGTTGTATATAATTAAAAGATCCTATAGACGTGATGTACCCAATGATTAACATGAATTTTATCCATCCATGAAACTCCACATGTAGGCAGTTAAAATTTGCTTGATGGAAATATTCTCCTCATAAGGAAGTGATGAATTTGTAAAATGTGAGCTTAAGTCACATGCTTCATTATTTAGAGATACATCAAAATCTGAGCCTAGAAAAGTTGATTAGAAAACTTCAACAAAGGCCATCACAGATAAGCATTTTCAACATTTCAAATTCCTACAATTCCATCAAGAATCACTTACATACACCTCATTTCTAGCCATTCTAGGCAGAAAAAAAAAGGAAAACAAATTAGATCTTTCCGTAGTCTTTATTGCATATTAAATGTCTGTCTGTTAATTCACCAATTCCAACAAATCCTAAATTTTCTCTACTTGAAAGCCTTCAAAACTAATCATTCAGTGCCTACCTCTTGAACGATCTTATCCCAGACCTTCATCATATGGCTATAGCTTGATCACTTAATTTGCATCAAGGCTTCATGTTCGTACATTCCCACTAAAATTAGAGATTATATACTTCATAATAGCAGTTTAAGAACCATATCATCTGAAGCTCTCCTTCATAATTTGTCTCCACCATAATTAATGTCTACAACCCACAATCATTCTTACATCATCAACAACAACTAACATAACAACTAGCTAATACATGCATCATAAGTTCTTTGATCCTATTGGTTATCAAGTAAAAAAGCGTTAAAATCAAGGTTTCAAGAACCGGTACCGGTTCTCGTACCGATTTCTGGCCAGTATGGTACGGCACGGCACCATACCGTACCGTACCATCCAGTACCGATAATAAAAAAATTAAAAAAAAACTCCCCAATGGCCAAAAAAAGAAAAAAAAAAATTTTGCATGCTGTACCGCCCCGTACCGGACTGTACCGCCCCATACCGGACTGTACCATCCCCTACCGTCCCGTACCGGACTATACCGACCCTTACCGGACTGTACCATATCGTACCGACCGATTCAGACAATTTTTCGAAAAATCAGCTTGAGCCGTCCCGGTTCCCCCCAGTACGGTATGGTACGGGGTGTACCGACCAGTTCGGGCCGGTACGGAATTCCATAGTTAAAATACATATTTCAACATTGTGTTCAAAAAAGCGGAAGAAAAAACAAAGAGAAGATTTTACTTTGTCTATATTGTAGAGCTACTACAACTAAAGTCTGCCAATGGAAACTACTACCTCTTAGTCTAATTACTTCTCATCCTTATCTGTACTTTGACCACATACTCATAAAAAATATTCATACATCATTATGGTACACCTCCCATATGCTTCCTCCAAAATGATAAAAGAATATCTGCTGATTATTTTCCCTCTAAAAATACTGCCACCAATTTTAAAGATTTTTTTTCTATTACCCTTCCATACCATCATTAAGGGGACCATATATTTACTCAGTACAAATACATGGATTGATCCACTTTTATTAAGTAGTAACATGATATCCATCCAATGGCTCGTATGTTTAAGATCATGTGGATAAGCAGATTAGCCAACAAAAGCCCAATTTTCTCCAACATAAAAAAAAACATAGCATTACAATACACTGCATGAAACCAAAGCCTTATGTCTTTACAACCTTTTTTTTTACCTTGATTTGCAAAATATATGGTGGTGCATATGCATAATCCAAAATGTCATCCGCCCACATCTCTTCCTTTGATAAAGTTCCTATGCATAAACAACTTCAAGAAATGTTTTCTCCAAGCCTCAACCTTGCCAATCTTCATGAATAATCCATTATCTTTGCTTTCAATTTTCCAAGTACCAATGCAATGTATGTCTTTAGTGCCCCCAAGACCCAATTCACTTGTAATTAGAAGCTTTGCCTTACAAACCTTTTTACTTGTCATTTTCAATTTCTTCATTTTCCTTTCCTTTTGTATTGCCAGATCCTTCAACATAATTTTCCCCCACTCCCATTCATATGCCTATACCTTACTTTCAAAAGCTCCTAGAACTTCTCAAGATAACCTTAAGCAAAATGATTAACTAAACTTGTATATGTGTTCCGCCAAATTGACGGCATAATGACAAGACAATGACACAAGGTATGCTCAAAACAGCAACCAGTGACTAGAGGGGCTCAAGTTTGTGCTATAGAAACAAGAATGAGGTGGCAAGCTTAAAATAAATAGTTGGAAGATGTGACAAGGCTTTACAAAAGCATTTAACAAAATTGAGCATAGATATTAATAGGAATAAATGGTCAAAAATTATTCATAAAACCAAATTTAATTACTTAAGGCTAGATCACCATCATATGTGCTCTATTTGTATATCAGAGATAAGGTATAGAGTTCTATTTAGATGCAATAAAGAAAAATTGGCTGTTGAGGTTGACATGAGATGCCGTATATGATAGAATTAAGTTGCAAAGATTCAATCAAAACAAAAATAGGCACTGGCTGCATGTTGAGAGGGGAAATACATTTTGATCTTAGAGGCTCGCCTAAAGGGGTAAAAGAGAAGAGAGAAGCAATAGAGGAATAGGTATAAGCCCTTAAGAAGAAATTTGTGGAAGTCTGTCATAAAGGACAACATGGCTCTAGAGAAGTGGATAAACAGGAGTCTTGAAGCTAACATAGGCTTGCTAACTATGGTTATGGCATTAAGCATCAAAAAGATTATACATAAATATTCAAGCTTCGCATGGCAGCATGATTGCCTGGATATGAGGTGTGAGAGCTAGGAAAGTAACAAAAAAATACTACACTTGGTGGCAACCAAAACTGCAATAAAAAATGCCAACTACCAAGAGCCAAAATTCATGACATTAACCGAGAGAGTTTTCCCCAAAAAATATAGATTCACATAGCTTTGCGACATATCATAATTAACCCACGAGAAAACACTAAGCTATGCTTTGATACTCCAGAATTGATGATTATATCAAATAAATTTAGAAAATCTCACTAATAGTAAAGGAAGCATCTACTGAGTCCAATAGTATACTAATTTCAGACTAAACGTTGCAATGGTGCTTTTGTTTGATTTGCCTTTTTGGCATGTAATTTGCACCCTAGAAATGAATGTGATTCTTTATATCAAAACTTGTCATCTAGCTCTGTATGCTGTCTTTTCACATCTAAGAGAGTTTGGAGGCTTTCTCCATGTTGCATGAGTTTAAACCACGATCCATAAAGTAACTTTTCTCTGATTGTCAAACAGCATTTTAGGTGTCATGGCAGTTTCCTCTCTTATTTGAAGTTGTATTAGACAAGAATTCAGCACCAATTCTTGGAAAGTTGTCAGCATGAATTGTCGTCATGAAAATCTGTTCAAGACTCAAGTCTTCCACAAAGCCAGCTTGAAATAGATTTTGCCCCATTGTTGGCCCCATTTAGGTGGGAAAATACTCAGTATTGATGATGATGATGATGATTTTCAAAAATGATAACGAAAACTATCTATCTTGAGTAAATTACTTAAGCTTTAAGGATAGTATGTGATCAAAGCATTATCGAAGGGCAGCAATTTGATCAGATGCTTATGTTTGTGGGAAGAACAGAATAAACAACCGCTACAACATTCTCGTAAGATATGATCATTATCGATCGATACCGAATCTAAAATACAAACAAATAAGGGGAAAAAATATGCACTCTGAGGAAGCAGAGTAGTCCAAAACTGCCCTGTTTGGGGAGGGTAAAAAACTTCCTAAGCCAAGCACATTTCAAATAGTTCTTCCATTTATTCCTAATAATCAAAAATGACTGGAGCTAACAACCAATAGCTACTTAGAATCAGTGCAATTAATTTATTTAACTTCTCATAAGAATCTCATTCTTGAGGTTCAAGCTCTTCAAGAAGAAGCAATATTGGATCCATCATCATGCATGCAAAGGGTGTCAAGGAAAAAGTTGGCTGCTTTAGCAGGGGTCTTTCTCCCCACCTTTTACCTTCACAAGGCTCATTTTTCATTAAACCCACAGCCCTTGGCCCAAGAGGTGCTCTGTTACCAATTGACATATGTCCATTATAAAATAAAATGCAAAATAGATAAAAAGGAAGAAGTGCCCACTTTGGAAAGAAATGGATCCTTCAAAAGTGGCTAACATTAAGGAAGGCAAAAATATCCTACAAGCCAATCGTGATTCTAGACTATTTCATTCCCTACCAAGTCATACAATGTCAATGCAAAGAGTACAACAAATAGCCAAATATAAGTGACAGACACTGAATCATATTCAACAAATAACTAATTTGCTTAGTGCTAGGAATAGAGGGTGCGCCTTAGCATAACAACAAAGTTGCTCCATTGTAATCCAGATCAGAGGTTCGAAATACAGAAACAGCCTCTCCACGTGCAGGTAAGGATGCTTACATCTGACCCCCTCGGACCCTGCAATAGTGGGAGCCACATACCCAAGCCCTTTGTTTTCTAGAAGTTACCAATATTTACTGAAACTGGATAAAAATTGAGAAGTTCACAAATCAAAACTGAAAATATAATTGAAGAAGACAAAATAGTGCATGCTTTTAAAAATGGTGCCTCCAACTAGCCAACCCCATTTCGGGCTAGTCTTTTCTACCAGGTCATGCAGCATTTACAATATGTCGAATTTCCATACAAGATATAACTGGAAACAAGTAACTACGAATAATTGTAGATATCTAATTTCCCCCATCATGCAAATAACCATTGCATATTATAAGGAAATAGGGCAGTGTCAGCTTTCCAAAATTCTAGTCCGGTTCGACAGTACCAATCAGTTTCAAATCCTTAAAAGAATGTTCGTCTCGATAGAGAGAGGAAAACGAGAACCCCTCGGACGCAACAGCAAAGAATTTAAAATTCAGCAATCCACCATGAAATCGATGAAGTCACCTGATCTCCGATCCCTATGAAAATCTACGGACCCTAATAGATCGAACAGACAAACTAGTAAACAATTAAAACCAGAAAACATTCAAACAAAGCATATAAATCAATACGAAATTGAAACGTATAGCGAAAGAAATAGATCAATCGGAGAGGATAACAAAGCGGACCTATAGAGTTCCTCGAAGCTGAGTCCGCTGGCGTTGTGGTTATATATCTCATGGATCGCGTGCTCCAAGATCTTCCAGGTCTTCTCGGCGTACTTGGGATCGACCTCGACCCGGTGCTTGAAGGCCTCGATCTTAAAGTTCCGCTTCTTCTGGGCGCTCATCGTCCCCGGCCGCGGAGCCAATCCTTCCCCAAGTCGGGCGTCAAAGACCGCCTCAGGTGGCGCCGTAACAAATTCTACCGACCAAAACGGCGGCGAATATAGGGCGGGAGTGTCGAAGGCCGCGTCGGATCGAGGGAGGAAGGTCTAGGGTTTCGGGAGATGGCGGGCGTTCGAGGAGGGAAGAGAATAGAAGAGAGGAGAGAGAGAGACTCGAAAATGGACGAAACCAAACGAGCTTGTTTTAGTATTTTCCGCTGGCTTCTTTCGCTTCCATTCTTTCCTTTCTGGCGTTGCTTTCGCTCTCGCTCCGGTTTGCTTCGCGGACGGGGTTTTCGTTCGGTTGGATTTGGTTCGGTGAGGGGCTCCAATCATAATGGGCCATGAATCGGATGTCGATCATCAGAGAGTTCCGGGAGGAACGTGGCTGATCAAGACCGTTTATTTGATCGAGGAACGATTCTCTGTGCAAAATGATGTCTCTGGACATTTGTGTGAAAATCTTCTTCAAGCTTGGTTGTTCCGTTAACTAAGTTATTTAAATTTTTGGTAACATAAGCGCATGCAACACATATTTAGAAAGATTTAATAAAAATTAAAAAAAATATTTAAAAAGTATAATTAACAGAGGTTATTCACCTACTTGTAGTTGGAGACAGCGAAGCGCACTCGGATCTCCTCGATATCAACTACATCTCATATGATCTTCTTAACTTGAGAGCCCCTATCCATAGGTTTTCGTAAGAAAAATTTTGATAACGATGTAGTCGATAGGAATGGTAAAGAAGATGCAGGGTTTGTGATCGGGGGTTGTAATTCCAAGTTTATTATTGCTAGCGATGAATAAATTTATCACATTTTAGTTTCTAGAGCATGATTGAAAGCAACATAGGATGTATCAAGATTCATCCTAAAAGCTGACCATATTTATATCCGAGATGATTTGAAGATCACATTAATTGATGGATTTTGAGACAAATCCAGCATGCAAATTGGCTATTTTTGCTAGTGGATATCTTGAGGATAGCCATGAGTTATACCAATGCTATATTTTGAATTGTTTATATCTATTGAAAGATGAATAGTATCATGAATCGGACATATAATCAAGCACTCTGATAATGCTTTGTAGATTGATTCTTATATGTTCCTTCTCTATTTCATGATATTTTATTTTATATTTTGTAGGATGTATGCATATTAGAATGGCATGGTCTTTCCATTCTAATAAAAAAAAGTATAATTATGAATTATAAAAATTATGTTTATGGAGAAAGAAATTAAAAATAAAAATAGAAATATGCAATGCATGTCTAAATAGTTAAAAATAAAATAAGAACATCAATATTTAAAGTTAATTCATAATTTCTTCTTCATATGGGCCAATATCTCACATTTTCTCTCCATTTTTTTACCCTTGAATTATTATAAACAAAAAAATTTAAAGTATATAGGTCATGAATATGTAAAATCTAAAATAGAAATAAAAAAATTATATAATATAAATATGTTTAAGAAAAAATATATAAAAAGTGGGAGAGAGGGTTGGGGGAGGAGTGCGACCAAGAGAGAACGAGGAAGTGGGAGTTGAAGAGACAAAGAGAGGAGGTGGGGGGGGGGGGCTGTCTTGGAGGAGGAGGGAGAGCAAAATTTTAGATTTTTTTTAAGAAAATAAATAAATTTTGTAATAATAGAAGTTTATATATTTTGTCGTTCAAGTAACTTGTTAGTATTAGAATTGATTTTGATAATGTTAAAAAAGTTTGCGTACAAATCATGATAATTAATGATATTTTTTAAAGTAATTATATAATTTCTTATAATAATCAATTGTTGGCTTCATTCAAAAAATGTCTTCTCAAAGTTAAATGATTTTGTATTTCCAAGTCCAAGATTTATGTTTTAGAAGTAAGGAAAATGAATTCGACATAAAAATAATATAATAAAAAAAAAGTCTAGCTTAGAAGGATCTCTCAATAAATTCATCCATTTATAAATTAAATTTAAGAAGGCAAGTCTAACCTATAATATATTTGATCAAAGAAAGCTACTTAAAAATCAGAGAAGATCAATTTTGGCACATATGGCACTCCTTTAAGTCAACCAAGAAAGAAGTTTAGTTGATCTAGTCTCGATCCAAAGAAAGAGATATAAAGAGATGAAATTCAGATAATTTCCCTAGTCAACCAAGCTTTCATATGAGCCGACTAAGACCGGTAAGGCCGAGCATGGGTCGGATTGGCTCTGGTTGAGAGAAAATTTTGATCTAACTGAACCCAATCAGGTTGAAGAAAATTCAACCCACTGTCGATCGTTTATCATATATAAATTGTTTGAAACCAAAGTCAATGGTTTGCAGCAGATTTAGATGAGTTATATCGATTTAGATTTCAATATTGATTTTAAGCATTATAAATCAATACACTATTCAATTTATATTAAAATTAAGATATAATAATTTCATAACATCTATAAGTCCATACATAACATATCATAATCGCTAATTTTCAATCCCCGAATAGTATAAGTATTGAAAATACTATATTGGCCAGTCGGGTTCAGTTTCATATAGGTTAAAAATATAGAAATCAAACCCGACCATAATTAATCAATTTTTTTATAAATCACAATCCGATTCAAGTCTTTCAATCGACCGAAATCGATGTTTATCGGATCGGATTGGATGGATTTCTTCGAATTTCGATTTTTACTCAGCCCTAAAGATAGGATCATAGTCGATTCACTTATTTACAGTCGACTCTATCTCAGACTTTGAATATTTCAGAAGTTCTCATGAATCGATCAAAAAAACAACATAGCCGATCAAGATTAAAACTTAGCCAACTTATAAGAATAAAATCACCAACTCAGTTTCAAAGTCAAAAAATTATGGAAAGTAGCGTAAATTCACAAGTTCTTTAAGCTAATCCAGAAAGTCAGTTAGCTAATCAAGTCATGAATGTTAGTCAACTAAGAAGATATATGAGCCGACCTAGTCTCAGACAGACAAAACAAATAGAAAGTTGAAAATTTTACATATATATATATTCTTAAGCTGTCTCAGAATTTTACTTATAGCTAACTCAGTACTTAAGGTTAGCCAACCAAGAGCTTGGATGAGTCGACTTAGATTTCTAACTAAATAATGATTAGTATTTTAGATTTTTTTTAAATAGCCATATTTTGTTTATAATGACTATTTTTAAGCTTTCAATGATTATAATATCAATTAGAGATATTTTTTAGATCATAAAAGTAAAAAATTCAAATAGGAAACTAAGATTGAATTTATTAAGCTTATGAACTTTTTCTTCAACCTATTAGAGTAGAACAAAAAGAGAGAGAGAGGAAGAAAATTAAGAAGAGCTTTTAATTTAAATCTTCCTATATTTACTTAACTTAAAAAATAAAAAAAGAAAGTGTGCATTGAATTGAGCAAAAAAACTATCAAGTAAAAGCTTTTAAATTTTCATCAATCCTCTTCTAAGTATTTAAGAAAGAAGTCCAGTAATTCAAGAGCTTATTCACATCAACTTCTTTTAAAGTTCGATGTTTCAATTTCTGTGCTTTAAAAATCTTGTGTATCTATTTTCAACTACTATTATGAGCTTCTTTGGGAAGAAACTTGGGGTTATTAAAAAGTTGGTCCAAGCCATAAATTAGATGTTATAAGATTTTTATTGATGAGCTAGAAAAAATCAACTAAGTCGATTGTACTGAGAATAATGCCTCATATTTTTTCATATTAAGCATACAACGAGATTCAGAATGACAAATGAAGTCCAACAAGTCTAAGAACATTCCAATCGAAGTCCAAATAATGAAAATACGCATGAAAGAATATGCAGAACCATCGAATGGGATCCATGAACCGTGCAGAACGCACGAGCGCATGGGCGTGGGCCAACATGCAGGCGTGGCCCAGCGCCTAGCATGCATGGGCAGGCGCACGGCCCAAGTTGGGTGTGCATGCTAGCACAGCCTAGGCCCAGGTCGGGTGCACACACCATGCAGCTCAAGCCCAGGCAGGCAGCCTCATGACAGGGCAGTGTTTGGACTTTTTTCGTGGTCCACGTGCACAAGGAGTGTGGACTGGACTCTTTCATGGTGTACAAGAGTTTTTAGTGCGGGTTTGTGCGATCCAGTGGCCATGGAAGGCTGCGATCACGATCTGACAGCCATAGGTGTTGTTTTGATATTGAATTGAATTGGATTCCAATCTAAACACGGACAGAGGTCTTTAAAAGGCTTGGAGTAGTCCAAAACTTGAGAGTGGTGGGAACCTGAGACATAACTGACAATAGAAGAAGGTGCCAACAGATAATAGAAGTGGGAGGCTCCGGACAGACAACTAGGCAATGGACTGTGGTCATTTTAGAAGATCTCCAGGAGAGAGTTTATTAAGGATAGTTTCTTGTTGAGATGATTATATACATGAATTGAGAGTGGGTAATCTTCTTTTGTATCTTTTCATTTTTTATAGTAAAGCTCGAGCTGAAAATGGGCTCGAACTGGCTTGAGATCCATCAGGTTGGGCCAGCTTCCGGCTCAATCTAAAGTCATTCAGGCCGGACTTGAGCCTAGAAATAGAGCCCATATTTTTTTTGGGCTGGGCTCGGGCCTATCTTTGACCTAGCCCGAGCCCGAGATTAAAATTGAGCCCGAAATTTTGAGCTCGAGCCCGAGCCCGAATTTAGCCCATTCCCTTTAATTTAATTCAAGACCTTAAGACCAGTCAAGAATAAGACTCTAACGGTCCATTTGGTTGGGGTATATTAGATTACGGAATAATCTGATAATTCATGGGAATCATTTATCTAGAAAAATGATTGTGGAGGAAAAAAAAATTTTACTATATTTGGTTGGTGGAAAAATTACTTCGAAAAATGATACCGAAAAAGAATTATTACGTTTGATTGGAGGTAATCTTATATGGAAATATGATAAAATTTATAGATATACCCTTTAATATAAAATATTTTTTTAATACTAAAATAGTATTATCATCTTCAATTAGTTTTTATATGATGACTATAATCACATGATCCTTTGCATAATATCATATTCATCTTAATTTTTTATAAAAAAAAATATTAAATAAAATTTAAAGGACATTAAAATAAACTCAATGATTACATATGCAGCTTTATTAGAGGTATTTTTGTCAAACATGGATTATTATCATTCAAAAATTTATCAAATACAACTCTTTATGGTATTTATTTTATTATCTCTTTCTGTGAAAAATAAGCACGGAGCCTATCAATTTTTTTATCATCTTTCTCTTCCACTTTTCATACTAAGTATGGTAATTTAATATAAAAATTATTTTTTTAAATTATTCTCCATCAAATAATTTCTAAATAAATTAGATAAAAATCCACCCAACTAAAATTAGATACTAGGTAGGCGGAGTAAATTCCCTGTAAAATTGTAGTCAGCTTAATAGATCTAAACTCAACAAGAGAATCAGCTTTGTCTAAGTGGCTCAATCCTAAGTCCAATCTTCGTATCTCGTAGATTGTGGCGATGATAATATATTTATTATATAATAATAATAATAATAATAATAATAATAATAATAATAATAATAATATCTATTATTATATTATAAGTTAAAACTTAAAACCTTGAAGTTGAATTGATTTAGACGCCCCAGTCGCCCCTACGCGTCCGTCTTCCCCTTTCCGTTCCCGACTTCCCCCAAGCCAAGCCCCATTCGATGCCCTAGCCCCGCCGTGGTCTGTGGTCCGTTCCGCGTCCGTCCGTCGCCGCCGACCATCGCCGTTTTCTATCTTCCCCTATCAACGACGCGGGTCTATTGTCTTCCTCCGTCGGCCATCCGTGTTCGTCGAACTTCCGGGCGAGCGGGCGGCCATCCGTGTTCGCCAGACTTCCACTCAAAAAGGAAGATCGACGCTCCGGCGGAGGGAGCCATCGTCGGACTTCCGTTTTCCGTTTTTCCCCTTCTGCTATCGACAACATAGCGACGCACGGTCTTCCGTCTTCCCGACTCCGGTGTTCTGGTCATCGCCCGTCGCCAGCGCCGTTCGCCGTTCAGGTATGGAATATTTTCAAAACCTATGCAAGCGCTGATATTTATTCATTTTACATGCGGATACAGGGTCAATTTTGGGGTCCGATATTATTCTCTTTTTGATCAGTATTGAAGCCTATCTCTTTGATCAGGCGAGAAGCCTACACTGATTATGGGTTTTGGGTATTGGCATTGAGAATACTGTTGTATATAATATTATTCCAAAATCAGAAGTTGCAGCTTCTCTTTGATGATGAGGAGGAGTTTTGGGTAAAAAGATGTGATGTGATTATATATATCATGATTAGTGTTGGGGATAAATCCTTGTCGAAATTCAGTTTGATGCTCAGCCTAATGCAACCGATAATCACGGAAGAGCTTCAGTGGATCAGCCTTAGCCAAACTCCTTCGGTCGGTCGAACTTTCTAGCAGTTGAGTCCTGAATTTCTTCAATTGGCCAAACTTTTTGATGGTCGAACTTCAATCGAATTTCTCAGTGATTTCTCAGTGATCGAGTTTTAGTCGAACTCTCTTCGCGCTCTTTCAGTCGAACATATGCGCGAGTCGAACTTCTTTCGAGCTTCTTCTCTAGTCGGACGTCCATAAAAATTGAACTTCCCCCGCACTTCTCCAGTCGGACGCTTATAGAAGCCGAACTCTTTCCAAACTTTTTCTTTGATGAAACTCCTCCAGAAGCCGAACTCCTCTCGAACTTCTCTCTCAGTCGAATTCCTTCAGCGGATTACTTCTGGATAATTTCCACCAGACGTATTTTCTTTAGGAGTCCGAACTCCTTTGAAATTGATATATGCCGAAGTCCACCAACCAACGCTTGCTTTCTTAGAGCTACGGCTATTAAATCTCGGCGAACGATCGCCATCAGTTTGCCATAGATGATGCTATTGGATGGTATGGCGCTATCGGATGGTATAGTCGTCACTATCAGTCTGACGATACTTTTTTCTTCGTACAGAATTTCATGCGGCTTCGAGCGGCCCACTACCAGACGGTATGGTCGTCACCATCATTCAAGCTCCGTTTATAAAAAGGGATCCTTCAGATACGTTTTCTCCAGACTCTTCTATTCCCTTAAAGCTCTAAGCTTCTCTTTTCTGAGCATTCCATTTCTGTTGGCAAGAAGAGTTGACTTGATCGTCAGAGGGTCCTGTTGGAGTCACCACCATCCACTCCGATTGAAACTTTATTTTGCAGATCAACGGTGGCGACCTCATCCTCCTCCACTCCAACTCGATTCAGCGTCAATCAAATTCTGCACCAACAGAATTAGCGCTAGAGGAAGGATCTCTGTCTCTAAGGTATCCTTGTTTTTAAAGGAGTGCTCAACTAATCCTGTCGATCTTCTCCTCCGAGATTTGTCTTCATCCTCTTATTCAATCCCAAGAAATGCTCCAAAAGAAAGTGAATACCCGAAGATCTATCGCGTATGCTGCCAGATCTAAGCCGGATCCATCCATTCTTGCTCTATCACTGGTACTTCAATCTTCATCTCTATCGGCGGTCATGGTAGATCCAAAGCAGTTTGACTTACTGATGCAGCGGATTCAGAGCTTCACCGAGATGGTGCAGGCCATGCGGCAGCCCCCGACGGCGATTTCGCCAAGAAATTCGCTATCAGGATGTCGGAAATCGATCCCAAGGAAGAGCATTTGGGTTGGCATGCCCGTCGCTGCTGGGAAGGAGAAATAGAGAGCAGAAGATTCAAGTTTGGATCATGGTTCTTCTCAGAGGGAGATCTTTTTCATCTGTAGTCGATCCTCTTTTCTCCCTCCGAATTATGCAAGAGTCCGTCTCGTCGAACTTCGAGCTCCCTTAATTTGAAAGCTACAATGAAACCTCTAATCTAGTTGATCATCTAGAGGCATTTCGGACCATTATGCTACTCCATGGTGCATCAGACGTCATGTTGTGCTGAGCTTTTTCATCTACCTTAAAGAGAGCAGCGAGAAATTGGTATTCGGCATTGAAGTCAGGTACGATTTTCTTTTTTGATCAGATGAGCTATCAGTTCGTGGCTCATTTGGTCAGCAGCCGACGTCTGCGTCGAGGTTCGGATTCTCTGATGAATGTCAAGCAGAAGAAGGAAGAATCCATTCGGACTTATATCATCCAGTTTAACGCTGCGGCATTAGAGGTTCGAGACCTGGACCAGTCTGTTGCGATGGCCGCACTCAAAGGCGGCCTTCAGAAGAACGATTTGCTGTTTTTCCAAAAAAAAAGTATCCCAAGGATTTTGCTGATCTGCTAATCTGGGTCGAGAGATATGCCCGCGCAGAAGAAGCCTTCAAGTTGAAGGATGAAGAAATCGTAGGAGAGCGGCGAGCGGACGAGTGTAATAGATCCGCTGCCAATGGAGGGCTGAGTGAAGTTCGGCTGCGCTCATGGATTTCCTTCGAGCGCAAGCGAGCCCGAACTCCTCGAGCTCATCATCTCGATAGAAGGGCGTGAAGAAGTCCTCCTAGAAGGTTCCACAATTACGTCTCTCTCAACGCTCCTAAAGCTCAAGTTCTGATGGAAATTAAGAATCAACTAATCTCTCCCAAACAAGCGCGATTGAAGCAAATACTGTCTCTACCATCGTGACCACAGTTACGACATTGAAGAATGCGTTTAGCTTCGAGACGAAATTGAGGAGCTCATCAAAAGTGGCTGGCTGGATCGGTTCCTCAGATGCCAGTCTAAAGCAGGAGAAGATCGATCAAGGGCGCTGCCATAGTCAGAACCATCAATGACGGAGGAACAACAAAAAGGTCGGCCGCCTTCTGTATCATCGACACCATGTCTAGGCGGAGCTTGGTACTTCGACGAGCCGTCATCTCTCAATTTCAAAGCTAAGAGAAGCTTGCTCCAAATTGAGAAGGCCAGTATGAGATAGAGGAGGTCGTCCGGTCCGGAACTTACTGCCTGAAGGAATTCGAAGGAATAACGCTCCCACGACTCTGAAAAATAGAAAATTCGGGGATGTGCTGCCAGTAACTTTCCTTTGATAAAATTCTTCCATTTCAATAATATTGTTTCTTGGTGCAAAAACTATGTGATGATAGGGAAGAAGCAGTCAATAGTGATTGTGTTAGGAACAGAAGGAGAACCTCGTCCTAACATGAGCGAGTCGAAGTTCTTCAACCTTAGCTAGAGATAAGATCTCTTTCGAGCGACCGAGTCAACCTCGACTAGAGATAAGATCTCTCTCGAGTGACTGGGCCAACTTCGATTGCAGAAGATAAGATCTCCTCCGAGCTTTACTTTCAACCTTGGCTATAGGAGATAAGATCTCCCCCGAGCCAACCTCGGCAGCAGGAGATAAGATCTCCCCCGAGCTTTACCTTCAACCTTGGCTGCAGAAGATAAGATCTCCCCCGAGCCAGCCTTGGCTGTAGGAGATAAGATCTCCTCTGAGCTTCAACCTCGGCTAGAGATAAGATCTCTTCCAAGCGATCGAGTCAACCTCGGCTAGAGATAAGATCTCTTCCGAGCAACCGGACCAACCTCAGCTGTAGGAGATAAGATCTCCTCCGAGTTTCAATCTCCGTTGCAGGAGATAAGATCTCCTCCGAGCTTCAACCTCGGCTGCAGGAGATAAGATTTTCCCCTGAGCTTTACCTTTAACCTCGGCTGCAGGAGATAAGATCTCCTCCGAGCTCTAACCTCGACTGCAGGAGATAAGATCTCCCCCGAGCCAACCTCCTCGGGGCTTCAACCTCGGCTGCAGGAGATAAGATCTCCCCTGAGCCAACCTCGGCTGCAGGAGATAAGATCTTCCCCGAGCTTTACTTTCAACCTCGGCTGCAGAAGATAAGATCTCCTCCGAGCTTCAACCTCAGCTGTAGGAGATAAGATTTCCCCCAAGCTTTACCTTCAACCTCGGCTGCAAGAGATAAGATCTCCCTCAAGCCAACCTCGGCTAGAGATTAGATCTCTTCCGAGAGACCAAGTCAACCTCGGTTAGAAATAAGATCTCTTCCGAGCGACCGGGCCAACCTCGGCTGCAGGAGATAAGATCTCCCCGAACTTTAACCTCGGTTAGAGATAGGATCTCTTCTGAGCAATCGAGTCAACCTCGGCTAGAGATAAGATCTCTTTCAAGCGATTGGGCCAACCTCGGCTGCAGGAGATAAGATCTCCTCCGAGCTTCAACCTCGGCTAGAGATAAGATCTCTTCCGAGCGATCGAGTCAATCTCGGCTGCAGGAGATAAGATCTTCCTCGAGCTTTAGTCTCGGCTGCAGAAGATAAGATCTTCCCCGAGCTTTAACTTCGGATAGAGATAAGATCTCTTCCGAGCGATCGAGTCAACCTCGGTTAGAGATAAGATCTCTTCCGAGTGATCGGACCAACCTCGGCTGCAGGAGATAAGATCTTCCCTGAGCTCCAACCTCGACTGTAGGAGATAAGATCTCCCTCGAGCTTCAACTTCGGCTGCAGGAGGTAAGATCTCCTCCGAGGAGTTCAACTTTTAACCTCGACTGCTGGAGATGATATCTCCCCCGAGGAGCTCAATCTTCGACCTCGGTCGTAGAAGACGAGATCTCCTTCAACCTCGGTTGGAGACGAGATCTCCCCCGAGCTTCAACTTGAACCGGCGTAGAGCCCTGAAGAGGACTTCGGCAGTCGTCTTTTCTGTACTCTTTTTTTTCGAGTTTCGAACTTGAAAGTAGGGGGACTATTGTTGGGGATAAACCCCGCTCCTATCGAAGTCCAGTCTGATGCTCAGCCTAATGCAACCGGTAGTCACGGAAGAGCTTCAGCGGACGAGCTTTAGCCGAACTCCTTCAGCCGGCCGAACTCCCCAGCGGTCAAGTCTTAGCCGAATCCCTTCAACCGGCCGAACTTCTCAGCGATCGAGCTCCAGTCGAACTCCCTCTGCGCTCCTCTAGTCGGACGCCTATGAGAGCCGAACTCCTTCCGAGCTCCTCTAATCGGATGCCTGTAGAAATCGAACTTCCTCCGCGCTCCTCCAGTCGGACGCTTATAGAAGCCAAACTCTTTTCGAACTTCCTCTTTGGCCGAACTCCTTCCGGATTTCTCCCTCAGTCGGATTCCTCCAGCGGATTACTCCCGGATAATCTCCACCAGACGTATTCTCTTCAGAAGTCCGAACTTCTTTGGAATTGATATATGCCGAAGTCCATCAACCAACACCTGCTTTTTCAGAGCTACGACTATTAAATTTCGGCGAACGGTCGTCATTAGTCTGCCACAGGCGACGCTATCGGACGGTATAGTGCTACCGAACGGTATGATCGCCACTACCAGCCTGGCGACACTTCTCTCTCCGTACCGAACTCCATGCGGCTTCGAGCGGCCCACTATCAGACGGTATGGTCATTACCATCATTCAAGTTCCGTCTATAAAAAAGGATTCTCCAGGTATATTTTCTCCAGGCTCTCTTCTCCCCTTTAAAGCTCTAAGCTTACTTTTCTTTTCTGAGCATTCCATTGCTGTTGGCCAGAAGAGCTGACTTGATCATCGGAGGGTCCTGCCGGAGCCACCACTATCGACTCCGGACGGAATTTTATTTTGCAGGTCACCGGCAGCGACCTCGTCCTCCACTCCAGCTCGATTCGGCGTCAACTAAATTCTGCACCAACAATTAGAAATTGTAATGTTACATTTCTTTATGTTTTTTTTGTACAAATGCTATACTTCGTCGTAGCATTGTTATATTGTGTCTGAGTGGAAAAGTACAGAAGTATTTCATCTGTTTCTAAGGCCCCTATTTTAGGGAGGATAATAATGTGAGTTTTCAACTATTTTTTTCAGATCTTAGAAATGTATTTGTGATGCACTTCTAAGGTTTTTATGTTTTTCTTTGTTGATATGCGGTCCTTTTGAAATGATTTGTGGTTCAAGATTATTGTCTTTGAAGAGTTTTATGCCTATAATTATTACCCTTTCTTAAAGAGATGTTAATTGTAGAGTTTATCAATTAGTGATTTTTGTTTTGTCAAAAGAGATTTTGGACCTTAAATAATTTTCTAAGTGTATCTGTAACGAGATCATGTTTAATAGGTAAATTAGTTTAGATTATCATGTGATGGTATCCCTTAGTATATTTAGCAAAATACTTTGGACATGAAGAAGTATATGATACTGCAGAGGGGTGGCATTTTTCATTTCCTATGATGATGATCCAGTTTGATGGGGGATATGCATATTGGTTCTGACGGGAACGTTAGTGGAAAATCATAATTTGGAACATCACAGATAGTGTAGGGTTTGATAATTATTGTTATGATTCTAGAAAGCAGAGTAAATTACCTTTATTTTAATAGGAACCATAGTAAATCTAATGGTGAATTTCCTCCTTGCCGTGTAATGACTTGCATTTCTTGCAACATAAATATCTTGTTTGTTTTGTAATTTTGAAGCTTTACTGTCCAGATTTTGGTAGAGTTTTCGTTGCACATCCATCTTTTTCTTATATTTTAGTAATGTCTTAGGAACTTATAATGTTATTTCATTTTAGTAATTTATTATGTTATTTGTGCAGATAATTTTGCTAATATCTGAATCTAAAATGGGTGAAAATAAGACTGTTGAACATACAAGGAATGAGAATGACAAAAATGAAGATAATTCTGAAATTGATTGTGAGAAAGGTTCTAAGAAAAGATCTTGGGTATGAAATCATTTTATTGAAGAAAGAAAATATGATAGATCAATAGCTACATGCAAACATTGTAAAAAGGTATTAAGTGGTAGTACTAAAGGAGGAACAAGTCATCTAAATTGCCACCTTAAAAATGTTTGCAAAAAGTATCAAAAAATTTAGTTAATTGATAGATCGCGATGTTGTCGTTAAGACATCGTATTTATTAGTTTAAATCCGACTTCTTAAATTAATTAAAAATATGTAGCAAATGGTGAGTCGAGTCGAATCCACAGGGAAGGTAGTATTTTAGATTTGAAATATTCGATTTTATTAAAAAAAAAGAAAAGAGTTTTGAAATCAAATGTGAAGTTGGAAAATAAAAAAAATGAAAATTAAAAAGGTGCAGAAATTTAAATTTGGTACTAAAATCTACTAGTTAGATTTTAGTATCTAATTGCAATAAAATAAAAAGCAATAATTAAAGTGCAGAAATTAAATTGCAATAAAATAAAAAGCTAAAATTAAAGTACATAAAAATAAACTTTGTATTAATTAAAATTTTAAAATTTAAATACTTGAAATTTAAAAAGAAAAAAAAAGAAATTAAAACAAGTTGATCTCTGATCTTGGATCGACATTGGCGGAAAGATGGTGTAGAAGCCCTGCTCTTTCTCTTGGCACCAGTTGCCTTGAAGTAGCCGTTAATCTAAAGCCTGACTTCACCTTATACCAAAGCACTTCATCTTAACCGAAGATAATGAATTCTGAAGGCCTGGGGTCTTATTTATAGGTGTTGGAGGGTTGGAGGATTTGTTGCTGGGCAATGTGGGACTAAGAGCCTTTTTTTTTCCGTCAAAATATGAAGAAATTCGGATCAAAATCGGATTACATCAGTCTGGATGTGTTCTGGTCGTTGGATGCCAATCAAACAGCTCCAAAATCAAGCAAAAATCCTTTAAAACTCCTTTCCACAATCGGATTGACTATAGACCGTCGGATCACGCTTTGATGGAGAAGATCGGGCCGTCGGATCAAGCGCTGGTGTTTGATTCACCATCGGGAGCGTTCTGGACTGTTGGATCTGAGTTAGATGTGAGCGTTGCCATCTGATGGCGATCCACGTGAAGCTGATTTCAAATCAAATTCGGTTTTAAACCTTCGCTGTCCGATCTTGACCGCAAACAACCATAGCCGCATAATCGCGTAACTACTATTTTCATGGATCGTGGGGACCGGCCGCACCGCACACCATAACCAATCAGCGTCTCCTTTTGCCGAGTGAAAAGACCAAAATGCCCTATGACCCGTGATAGATTTTCGATAAACCTTTTAAGGGTCTTGGTCTTCCACGTGTCGCTCCTTGATTTGCCGATTATCGCTGAGCTGGTGGTCTATACTATTCTGTGGACTGGCTGGCGGCTTTTGTGGCTTGGCTTGCGGAGCCGGTTGAGTCGATTTTTTTTTTTATTTTAATTTTTTTAATCTTTAAAAATTTATATCTGGTCCATTTTAGCTCCGTTTTGCTTTAAATTTGTTTTATTGCGATCAGAAAAACGAGCTCTTTCCATTGATAATAATATTTTTTATTTTTGCAAGAAATTTTCTACTCTCTTCTTGATTGAATTTAAGAGACTTCACTGGATCTTTTGAGCTTGCCACTATCAACATTTGATTAATGATAAGTATCATAAATTCACCAATAAAAATATTAATTTATGAATTAATTTATATTTATTTTTAAGAATTAATGATTAATTTATATATATTTTTAAAAAATTAATATTTTTATTAATAAAAAAATTAATTAAAAATAATAAAAATAAAAAATATTATTATCAATAGAAAGAGACTTTACTGGATTATTGAGCATCCTATTTTTCTGGACCTTATGAGATATGTTCAGCCATTATTCAATGTTATAGGCCATAAGACTATAAGAAATGATTGTATTGCTTTATATCAAAGAGAGAAAAAAATTACATGATGGTTTTAAGAAATTAACTTTTCGTCACTAGTGATATTTGGATATCAAATCAAAAAATCGATTACATATCCCTCACAGTTCATTTTATTGATTCGGAATTTATTTTGCACAAGAAAATAATTAGTTTCAAGAAATTACCATACCCTCATGCAAGTTTTGCAATCGAAGATGCTATTGGAAAGTATCTTCTTGAATGGGAACTGGATTCTAAAATGTCTGCCATTACTTTGGATAATTGTACTATAAATGATGTTGTAATTCGAAGGGTTCAGGATCATTTTGGTTATGGAATGTTGCTTCATGGATGGTACAATCATATCAAATGTTGTGCACACATACTAAATGTTATGGTTCAAGATGGGATGAAAATAATTCATGAAGCTATTGAATGCATAAGAGAGATTGTTAGATATGTATTTGCAACCCATCTCGGATGCAAGCTTTTAATGAATTTGCACAACATATGAGACTTCCTATTAGAAAAGGACTCACTTTGGATGTTGCTACAAGGTGAAATTCTATTTATGAAATGTTGTGTGATGCACTTGGCTATAAAGATGTTCTTATTAGATATGCAATGGAGCATTCATGTATATGTCCTACCAATGATGAATGGAAAAAGACTGAGATAATTCTTAAATTCTTAGAAGCCTTTCTGGATGCCACTAAAGTATTTTCTAGTTCCAAGTATTTTATATCTAATTTGTATGTAAAAGAAGTTTGGAGAATTAGGGCAGTATTGATGGATGTGAGTGCTCATAGTGATGAAACACTAAATCAATTGATGAATGAGATGCAAAAGAAATTCAACAAATATTGGTCTCAATGCAATAATTTATTAGTAATTGTTTCTATTTTGGATCCCAGATCGTAGTTTATATTTATAGAATTTTGTTTTGCAAGGACATTTGATGTGGAAGAAGGAAAGAAAAAAATTGATGATATTCGCACTTGCCTTTACAAACTTTATAATGAGTATGCAGATACAGTGAAAGTGCAATCCTATATAGATTCGAGTGAGTTGACATCTGATTTTGGTGTGCAAAGTAACGTAAATTCAATTTCTTCGTTTCATATGGAGAAAATAAAATTTGACATGGATTTTACTCAATTTAGAAGTCAAAGTTCCTCGAAACGACCAAAGAGATCAGAGCTGGATAGTTATTTGGATGATGATATACTTCCTAGATTGAAGGATAAGAACTTTGATATCTTGACATGGTGGAAGAATAATGTAGCAATCTATTTTGTACTATCAAGAATGGCTCAAGATATTTTGGCTATTTCAGTCTCTACCATTTCTTCAAAGTCGGCATTCAGCATGGGTGGTAGAGTTGTGGATCAGTATTGGAGTTCTTTGAGTCCATCTACTGTCGAGGCCTTAGCTTGTACATAGAATTGGCTTCATGAAGAATATGATGAAGATATATAAATCTTTTATATTTGTGTTAATAATTTTAGTATGCTTATGTTTTAAATATTTATAATTGATATTTACGTTAACACTTAATAGGTACAAATTGCTCGAGTTTCATAAAGTTGAATGCAAATGATGGCATAAATGCAGATGATGATTGATAGACCCAGCTGCAGAAGAATTGTTAATTGTTGGCAATTACTTCTGATTTTCTTTTTTCTTTTTTTGGGTTTGGTTTGCTTACTTTTGTAAGTGCATTTTTGGAAGAACTGTAGTTAATTGCTATATTTTTTTGTTTGTTTGTTTCTTTTTCTGTTTGGTATGAAAATATTTTTAGTATTTCTTTTTGGGATAATTCTGATGATTGGTTTCTGGTAATATTTTAGTGTACCCAAGATGGTTTTCAATCAGTAAATCAGAACAAAAATGGAGGACTTAGTTGTTACATATTCTGTTTGTATTTCTTTTTAGTATTTCTGTTTGCTATATTCATTGCATTTTCTTAAAGCTCTATGGTTGTTATATATTTTGTGAGCCTCACAACGCAAGCCCTCTCTCCCTGTACAATGTCATAATGTCACAATTTTTGTCTTTTTGTATTGATAGAATAGCTTAACATGGATAGGCATGAGTTTTACATAGATCCCAATATTACATGCATTAGATGCAATTTGACCGTACCAAATTCCATAGTGGATAACATGCTATGTTACCTCTTGTATGTCACCAATTCTCAATTGCGCGCTATCCACCATGCATATACTCTGAGATTTGTCTTGGTTCACTTGAATCTGGTGCATACAATAATTTTTCTTTACACAGGAGGCAGGAAGTTATAGTATTATTCTAAATATTGTTAATTTTCTACGTTTCATGTAAGATAAGCTTTGAATCCAAATTCCTGATGGAGTAAAAAGAAATAAATAAATAAATAAGTAAATAATACTTGCTTAATAAGTTGGCAATTCCGACATTCATATATTTATAATATATATTTGGTT
Organism: Cocos nucifera; assembly: GCA_006176705.1. Lineage (NCBI taxonomy): Eukaryota > Viridiplantae > Streptophyta > Magnoliopsida > Arecales > Arecaceae > Cocos > Cocos nucifera. The sequence continues at coordinate 2,110,223 of QRFJ01000014.1, forward strand.
TTAAATCTATATTAGCAGACTGGGGGATGTTTTGGATAATGCACTGACCTGATACACACTCCACAACCTGCATGCCAACCATTCTGAACTTTAAAATGGGGTTATTAGATTGCGTAAACATCAAATCAGGTCTTGTTGGGTTTGGGCCGGGATGGCTCGGTGTCCAGCCCATCTGTAGCCCTTCATTTTTTTTTTTTGTCTCTATCTTGATTTGATCTGTGATCTGACGGATGGGAAAGACTGCTTGAAGAGATTTATGGGCTAGCCCGATTGGGTTCGGGTTGGGCTTGGGCTTGGACCCGGGTCGGGCTCGAGCCCTAACATTTATAAAATTTTCGGGCCTAAGCCCAGCCCAAAACCCGAATAATAATTTTGGGCCCGGCCCGTTTTTAGTCAGTGAAGCTTTGCATGCCTCGTGGAGACGAGCCTTTGGACTGATCCACGTACTTGATTGTGTTCTTATTTTATTTTTTTCTTTCTGCTGCAATATCTTGGTATGAGATCCTCATCAAGTGGTATCAAAGTAAGCTGATATCCTAATAAATTGGTATCAGGGCCAGGCGGTACTGGAGCGCAGATTGTAGCACTGGTGATAGAGATTGAAGAATATGAAGAAGATAAGTGCAATCAAGGTAAAGATCAAAAGATTCGATGGGAAGGATAATTTCTTCGTGGCAAGCAAAGATAAAGGGTGTCCTTATCCAACATGGGTTGATCGATGCTTTCTTATACGACGAGATGCCAGTCACCATGGAGGTGAAGGATTGGAAGCGGATCCAGATGTAGGTGGTGAGCACGATTCGCTTGTATCTAGCGGATGATGTTATGATCTATGTACTTGGCAAGATTTTTTTGACAGTGTTGTGGTCGAAATTCGAGGAATTATATATGGCAAAATCGCTTACTAACACGCTATTTCTTTGGAGGCAGTTCTACCAGTTGAGGATGAACGAAGGCTAGAGCATACGGGAGCATCTAACTTTCAGAAGATCCTCATCGACCTCCTCAGTGTTGGCGAAAAAGTTGAGGAGAAGATCAGGGCATTGGTCATGCTATCATCGTTTTCATCCTTTTTCGAGTCTTTGGTCACTGCTCTTTTTGTAGGTAAGAGCACAATCAAGATGAAAGAGGTGACTTCTACATTACTCCAGAATGAGGTTTTCAAGCGGAAGAACCGAACCTTGAGTACAGGTGACAACTCGGCATTGATGGTGACTGAAGATGATGGCGATAGATGGAGCGGCAAGAGATCGCGAGGTGGGCGATCCAAGTCCAAGACGAGGGATCAGAGCAAGATCAGATGCTACCGGTGCGACGAGTTGAGGCATCGAAACAATGATTGCCCATAACTCAAAGATCGGACATACGCTACTGTAACGATGGCCAGTAGCGATGCAAAATATAGTGGCGATGTTCTTATGATTACTGATGAGGTATCTACTTTTTTCTTCCAATGAATTATGGATTTTGCTTGTTCTCATCATGTATGTTACAGAGAGGAGCAATTTGACTCCCTAGCGACCAGTGAGGGTATTGTGTTCTTGCCAGATGGATCGAGCTGTGGGATCAAAGGCAGCGGGACGATCAGCATGAAGCTTCATGATGGAATAGTGAAGAAGTTGGGTGAGGTTCGATACATATCCAGCTTTAAAAAGAATCTAATCTTATTGAGCAGATTGGATTCGATCGGCTTTAGATGGAAAGCTGATGGATGAATCCTGAAGGTCATGCGCGGTAGTAGGATGGTATTAAGAGGAAGAAAGTATGGAGGACATTACCTCATGGCAGGAAACCCAGTGTAAAGTGGAGCTCCAGGTGGAGATGGATCGGACATGGGATGGAAGACTCGGAAGGACGACATGCGACGTCGCAAGATGAAGTTTCTATTGCTGCAAGAGGCTATCCCGAGCAGGTCTCAGGTCAAGAGGATCACAGCAATCGATGGAGGTGGGATCGAGCAGCCTGGCTCGACTCCCACGTTTGCCCATCCATGATCAGCAGGCAATTGTCCAAGGGCATGGGGGTGCTAGATGAACTCTTGGATAGGTAGAGACCGAATATCGAGTCGAGATGGAGATTATTGAGAAAAATGCCTCGAATTCTTCTATATTAAGCACACAGCGAGGTCCAGGACGACAAACGGAGTCCAACGAGCCTAAGAATATCCTAATCGGAATCCAGATGATGAAAATATGCACGAAAGAATACGTGAAACCATCGAATGGGATCCACGGACCGTGCAGGATGAAGTAGGCCAGCGGGCCGTCAGGATCAAGACGTCGTGCGGGCCAATCAGGCCCTGCGCGCGGGTGCACGAGCATGACCTAGCGTGTGGGCATGGCCCAGGCCCAGGCCGGGTGTGCGCCATGTAGCCCATGCCTAGGCGGCCTCGCAACAGGGGCAGTGTCCGGACTTTTTTCACGATCCACGCACACAGGGAGCGTGGATTGGGCTCTTTCGCGGCGTACAGGAGTTTTTAGTGCAGGTTTGCGCAATCCAGTAGCCATGGAGGGTTGCGGTCGTGATCTGACAGCCAAGGGTGTTGTTTTGACATTGAATTGGACTGGATTCCGATCTGAACACGGATAGAAGCCTTTAAAAAGCATGGAGCAGTTCGAGACTTGAGAGTGGTGGCTATGGCTTAGACGTGACCTGAGACGTAATTGAGAGCAGAAGAAGGCGCAAGCGGACAGCAGAAGAAGGGGGCTTCGGGTAGACAGCTAGGCAGCGGACTGCAGTTGTTTCATGGGGGTCTTCAAAAGAGAGTTTGTTAAGGATAGTTTCTTGTTGAGAGGATTATATACGTGAGTTGAGAGTGGGTAATCTCCTCTTGTATCTCTTTCTTTTTCATAGTGAAGCTTTGCATGCCCCATGGAGGCGAGCCTTTGGGTTGATCCACGTACTTGATTGTGTTCTTATTTTATTTTTTTCTTTCTACCACAATATCCTGGTATGAGATCTTCATCTAGTGGTATCAAAGTGAGCTGATATCCCAACAGATTGTCGAGCCATAAATTGGATATTGTAAGATTTTGGTTGGTTGAGTTAGGAAAAATTAGCTAAGTTAATTGTAAGCCTGAAAAAATAATCAATTATAAGATTTTGGTTAGTAAGCCAGAGAAAACTAACTATGTTGAATTATGAATCTACAAAAACAATCGGACTATAATGTTATGGGATTATAGTTAAAATTCTCAAATGGGTTGACTTGGATAGTGGACGTAAGTGCTGAGTTGAGCATCGAATTATTATAAATCTTGTATGTTTGTGATTGTGTATTTGCATTTATTTTTATTCTTCTTTGCATATTTAATTATTGATAAACACTATATAAATATCTTTTAAATTTGTTGTTGGACATAAGTTCTTTGAAATTATTTTTTAAGAAACTCATTCACCCCCACCCTTTTTGGGTTGCCAGCTCTAGGAAGCATATTTTATTTAAAAACTTAAGGTAATTCAAATATCCAATGTGACAGAAGAAGTTAATATTTTGTTAAAGATGGAGATTAAAAAAATCAAAAATTAAATTTTGTTTTGAGATAAGAGATACATATATATGAAGTTATACTTTTTCTAATATATATATATATATATATATATATATATATATATATGAAGTCTTTTTGTGATTACATGCACCGGTGGTGCTCGATGAATATGCAAAAATTATATCAAGATGCTTCAAATATATTTTTATCAATTTTTGTTATAATATCATCATAAATTATTTTTAGAATTTATCGATATCATGAGCTTAAATATCAAAAGGAATTCGCATAGAGAGGCCACAAATTACATGGGAGGAAAGGGGTAAAAATATAAGATCAGATGGAAAGATAGGACGCTAGTCACTAATAGTAGCCTTACAGGGAGGGGAAGTAGTTGATTTTAGTCCATATGGGGAGGGAACCTTCAAATTTGCTTCCTCAAGTGTAAGCCATAAAAAAAATAGAAAAATTCTTATCATGAAAAATGGGTCTTAAAGTATTAACCAAAAGTAACCTTAAATATATAGATTGATTTTTGATTGATTCCAATAGAATAACTTCTTATATAATTGAGCATCTAAATAAATTACCCTTAACTTTTATAAGTACATCATTGTTATTCTTACCAATGTTATTTTCCATATTAAAGAAAAAAGATGACTTTCCATCATATCTTATCTAAAGCCAGGAGCCATCTGTATAAGGCAAGGTTAATATTTTACTAAATTGAATGAGTCATTAATTCTTTATGGCACATATACATCATTTTTTTCAAGGAAGAAAAGATACATGCGAGCTATGAGAATTGAATGACTTATCCAGTTAATACATACTATAGTTTTTATTTGTTTTATAATATTATCACATCCATTTATATGCTTTTACTTTAGCAATTTATGAACAAGTTAAACCTTGTAAAATGCATGCCTATCGCATATCAACGATAAAGAGATAAAGCATTCTAAAACTTATATTTTGCCATGTCAATGTACAATAGGTATACTTGGGATACACAAACACACATGTACATGTTATTATATATGTCATTAGCATCAGGTTTTGAAAATAATTTCACTAAATAATGGGATCGAAGGCATGTGCTTGAGCAATTTATTTGTTAGTATTCTTTTTAAGTGTTAAATATTAGAACCCTTCTGTAAATCAGAGTGGCGCAGCGGAAGCATGGTGGGCCCATAACCCACAGGTCCCAGGATCAAAACCTGGCTCTGATAGAGAAGCTTCCCGATTTCCTTTTTTCCCAATCTTGTTTTTATATTCCTTTTTTTCTCCCAATCTTATTGTTAATATATTTTATTCCTTTATTTCGACACTCCCCCACGTCTTTTTCCTCTCACTTCCCACCCCGCTGAAAACCTCACTCCGGACGGTAAAAGTTCTCCCTCATTTCAGTTTTTCTTGAATTAAAATTTTTCTTTCAATTTTTTACATTCACTATCTTCCCCTAAAATCTTACTTTTTCAGTTGTACCATCACACTGATTCCTGCCATGAATTGGTTCTCCCTCTTTCTTCTCTTAGATGATAAATATTTGTCGCTGTTTTATTTACAGAAGTCGAACCATCTAACGTCAGTTAGTAATAACTCACTTATTTTACTCCATCAAGACGCATCGAAAGGCTGGTTTTTGGAGTTGCTGGTTCTGTATGCAGTGTCAAAGAACATAATGTTATCTTATCTCCCATCCGTTTAGTATTTAATTTTTATCTTTTGATTAGTTACTTTGGTACCACCAATTCAAGTAAAACTTCTTTTTGTTAGGTTGATTTTGTTGTTGTGGTGGTTGTTTTATTTCGGGCTTGTCTTGAAGCACTTGTATTATTTTGTTACTTTTTCTCAAATAATTTCTCTCTATCTGCTTAATTGCAGCACCGACAATCATAGCATAACTGTAACCGTCGAGCCTGTGTACTGACTAGTTGAATTTGGCTTTTGGTTCATATATTCATTGATTATTCCTATTAAGGATCACATCTGATGCATCTATGGAAGTCTTTTCACAAAGATTTGAGTTTTTCTTCTTACCATAGCCTCCTCATATTTGTCATACATACCTGTGCCATCCCTGTTAGTTCTCTATATTCAATTGTTTTTTCCCCTCCGAAAGGCTCTTACTTTTGAAACTTAGTTTATAGCAATTTCACCAAAGAAATCATTTTCACTGAAATGGGTTTCAAGTACCTCAAATTTCCAGAATCATTATCAAGCAACTGTATTACGATTTCTTGTTGAATATTCCAGTGATTTGGATTGGCAAACACCCGAAGAAGGGAGTTCATAAGAATATAGGTGGTGAAATGCCTGGAGATGATTGCTTAGTCCGGCCCTTATTTGGAGGTGCTATAACTAGTTGCTTCCCTTCACGGTTCCAGGTAGTTGCTCATCTTCTTTTCTTTCAATTGTAACAATTTTGGGTTTTAGTTAATCCAAATATGGTAATAGTAGTGGGAGAACTAACACACAGCTTTGCTTTGGACAGGATGTAAGCAACATACGGGAAGTTCCCGATCATCAGGTTCATTAATAATTTTGCTGCTAAGCTTTGATATTTCTTTTTTCAATTTGATGAAGTCTGGGTTTGCTGACACAGTTCACGTGCTCTTGAATCTCTGTAGGAGGTTTTTGCAGATCCTAGTCGTGATGAGAGCCTGATTTTTGAGCTGTTAGATTTGAAACATGAGGTTGGAGACAATGGACGTGCGGTCTGGTTTTTACGTGACATTGCCAATGAACAAGATGCTGCAGAAACCATGGTAACTTGTTTACCCAATACTGCTTTGCTAATCTTGATTATGCTTAAGGCATTGTGGATGTGTTTAAGAAAACAAATTGTCATTCTTGATGGTGTTTCAATGTTATTAAGTGTCCAGGGTCTTGAAGTTGCATGATGACTGTGATGTAGTTTCACAAGGCTCAAAGTGCATTTTGTTACTAAAATGCTTGCTTGTAGTTTCTATGAGGCAAAATTGTATTTCAAAACATAAAGGCTTGTTACTGCATACTAAGAACCATCATCTGACAACCTGATAGAGATAAACCTTTTATAATTATTGGCAGAACAGGATAACGATACATGAGGACTCCCTCCCTCTCTCTCTCTCTCTCACATATCCCCTTGTTTTGGTGGTGGTGATGCAGGAAAGGGTGGCGTGTTTGCTAGTTTAAATTTTTAAGGCAGCTTTTTTCTCCACCAGTGAGGTCATGTTTGGTTTAGGAATAAACCAGAATTAAATATCTCAATCTGACTTTAATCCACTTGATTCCTCCAAGCAGAGATTTTTTCCACTGGAACAGCATTGTAGAGGCAATATGGAGATTCCCAAAAAAAGTTTCTACTCATTTTGTTTAACCTGAATAAATATATTTAGACAGATATAGTATAATAGATATTTTCTGGTTAGCATCTGCCTATCTTTTTTGACCTAACATAATTCCTCTTATTATTTTTAACCCAGATAAAATTATTCCCAAGCCAAACTGGACTTTAAAGAGATAATATTTATTAACAGTTGATTTTCTGAATGTGAACCGTAACTATTCTATAAACCTAGCATAAGGGGAGGCTAGGGTTGGCGCTGACCGGGTTTCTCTATATCTTTCTTCTGTTCCAGCTGTAAATACATTAATTAGTCGATTGCCATTCTCGTTAATGGAACTCATAGATGGTCCATGTAGCAAATTAGCAATTACTTTTCAGGGGGTAGTTGTGGACATTTTGTATGGTTCACTGCTGATTCTGACTCTTACAGTGATGATGAATAGCGTGCAATGGAGGGTAAAGCCTTGAGAGATATGTAGGCCCTCTTTATAATCTTCTCAATGTTCCTAAATCAGCAATCAGACCCCTTTTTTATTTTCACAGATGTTATTTGAAGTAGAATTTGTTGGTTAATACATGAATGAAAACACTTTTTATGGTATTTAGTACATTGATACCTATTGTTTGTTAGTCATTGGATGTCTTCTGTTGAATGCCCAACTAATAGAAGCAGCAAGCTTTGATGTTATTTGATTGTAAAAACTGCAGGCAAAGCCATTAACTAATTGATTTTTTTTTTAATTTTCTTGTTAAATAAACAGGTGCTCGAGCATTCCGGCACTCTTGAGGCCATTGGTTTAGGTTGTGGAGGTGGACCTACAATAGTTACAACAGCAGTTGGTCAAATGGTGATATATTTATTCAACATTTATGTTCACAAATTTTGATTACTCAATTTGTTGTTGTTGTTGTTGTTGTTATTTCTTTCTTGTTTTTGATGTTATTTATGTGAATGCTTCATTTGCTATCTTTGTGCAATCTTATTATGCATATTGTAGTGGGAATGGTCCCAAAATATGGATCCTGGGATCATACGGTTAATGCAAAACAACTGGACTTTGTCAGTGTGGGGGTCAACTTGAAAAATCTTGGACAAGTTTTAACAATTTTTGACTTAGACAATGTATAAAAGGTAGGATTATTTCATTTTAATCAAACAATTAATGTTCAACTAGTATTACTATTATTCAAATAAAAAAAAACCCCCTTAAATATGCTCGTATATTTTGTGTTGTCTATCAAAAGGGGAACTAAGATTAATGCAATCTTTAGATCTGATCGGTCTTCCATCTTTTAAATTTGGAATATCATAGGGTTGTGAGATTGTAAGTGGAAGCTTTATGATATTATTTTAATAGTTTTGCAGATGTGTATGTACCACTTCTGCATTTAGTTGTTAGTGAAAAAGGTTGTTGCAGGGTTCCAAGTGCCAGCTATTGTTGCTCTTTGCGGGTCATCATGTACTGTGCTGGGTCACTATTTGCATCAGACATCACTCGGCAGGTTTCTATTGAGTCTTAGTATTTTTTAAGTCTTTTTATGAGGAGGGAGTGACACATTTGCTGGTATGCATGGTGCCACCTACACTTAAACCCTTGCTCGAAGGTTTTCATTTTCTGAAAAATAGATGCAGAATGATTTTAGTTCTTTTACACTTGTCCCCTACAAGTTGTTGCAACTTGGCAACATGCACATATTGGAAACTGAAATCCCTAGATCTTTACAGTGAAGGAGGCAAGCTGAATTTTTTGGTAATTTCTTTGCTGAAATTTAGGAGATAACAATGTTGATTCAATGATTTTGTTTATGAATGTAATGTTAGCAAATAGGACTACACTATGGGTGGACATCAAATCGAGCCTTAGAGGACAATTATATATGCTATTAGACCAAATTAAGTATGTAGGATGGAATTCTAGAAGTACATTATGAAATGAGGTTCTAGTCAAACTTTATTGCCTTGAGATACCATAATGTTAGCAAGACTGAACAAATCCAATACCCTGATCCCAAAATTGACTTGATGTGAGCTAGATTAAGGCCATGGTTATTTTATTCTGGATTGAGTTTGGATTAATTGACTGCTTGGTCACTGTTGGTCTTTGTTATTGCATGGTTTGCAATATTAGAGGGATCTCTTTAAGGCATTCATAAGTTACATGCCTACCAAGCATCTCCTACAAATAATTGTGCTCAAACTAAATTACATTCTAGAACTTGTATATAAAGAATACAATCTACTAATTACATGTTAAAAAGGTGGCGAGCTTTATAGATTTTACCACCAGTGTACAACATTAACCAAGCCATGTATTTGTTTGAGGAAATTTCAGCTTTTTAATGTTGTGAAAAGATATCTACTGACAACAAGCTTTTCTATTTGTATTGCATCTTTTCTCTTTTGCAATATCACTTCACCTTGCATGGTGATTGAATCTGGTAAACCATCTACGTCAGGCCCTCCTCCCCTCTCTCAAATCTCTTTACATGCTCAAAATAGGTTCCAGTTTCCTTTTAGCTTCCCCTTCTTGTTTCCAACAAGCAAAATTAGCCAACACTCGATCAGGATCACCATGAGCAGAAAAAAAATAACCCAAGTAGTTTTGGGGATTTTACTTGTACTTGCTGTTTTTAATTTTGAGAGTTGCTGAATGCATTCTGAAACATATGGATTTTTCTTTTTTCTTTTTTGCTTGTTTGTTTTATGGATCTCATTAGATCACATGCTCTACATGCTGGCAGGTTTGGGTTACAGGACCAGCAGGTCAGTTCTGCTTTAGTCAAGTTTGATTATAGGAGGCTGACCTGATCAGAGCTGACTTGACTATTGTTACATGTTCTGTTCTTATCTTGGCTATGTTGGACATGAGAACTGAGAGATATTTGAAGATATAGAAAAAAAAATCTTAATTGGAACATTCATTTCATAATTAGACCCATGTTTTAAAAAACTTGTTGATGGCACAATTGATTGTTGGGAAACTTACATAAATGCAAACACTCCACGTGACATCTTATGGCCTTGGAGTCATTACCAAAAGACCACTAACATGCCACTATTTGCCATGTCACAATGAAGATATCATCTTTCTTGCAACTAAAAACTTTATCTTGTGAGAACTTCCCATGATGCTAGAATGCACATATAGGAGAACTACAGAACTTGATGTCGATTTCAAATTGGTGGTTATAAGGATCTGCAAGCATGAGAAAACTATCGGATTATGTAAAATTATCCTAACTAGAGATAACAGAAAGTTTCCTTTCTTAGAGGAAGTGGGCACACAAACTGGAGTTAACTGCAGTTGGAAGCTGAGGGGTCTGATGAGTTTCTTGTTGTGGATGTGTCTGCAAAACCTACATGATATCACATATGCCTTAGAACTTTACTTTTGTGCACTGCTAAAATATATGAAGACATTCCCAGCAGGATTGTTGAATGCTTCGTGTAGTGACTTTTACATGATTTAGCCCATTCTGAATTGAAACATAGAGTGCATTATTAACAACACTGTTATAAAAGCAAATTTTGATTGGGGGTTGGGTGGCACCAAATGGTTCTGTCATGCCCCGACTTGAAGGCATGAGCCAAATGCATGGCAGCTAGCTGCACTTAGGGTTAAATTTCCACATGAAATGCAAGGCTAGCCATTTTTTAATACACAGAGAGAGAGAGAGAGAGAGAGAGAGAGAGACTCAAAACCCAGGCAGTGGTGTTATTGCAGCAAAAACACTTCTATCATAACAAAATTTAGAATGATTGTTCGGACAATCTTATAAAGTAAAAACATACATCTATCAATCAATTCATTAACTTAAGAAAAAGTACATATAAAGTCAACTAAATCCTAATTTTTCTTTTGGCTCATCCTATATTCCGTCCGATTTACTCTTTGGCATCTGAAAAATGTAGAAAGAGCTAGGGCTTAGAAAGTCATCTTTACCTCTAGTTGGATCAAGCATATTATACACAGAATATCATTTTTCATGATATGGGATTTTCAATCATAACTAAAAGCATGCTAAAAAATCCAAAATATATAAAATTTAAAAATATTTAATGCATCCGATCAAAAGCTAAATTTTCAAATTAATGTATATAAACCATCTGCCCTGCCCTCTTTCTCCTAGCCTTTATGCTTATGGCCACCATTAGCCCATGGCAAGCCTTAAAAGAGACTAGCTTTTGACTACAATATAATGTTGACTGGCATATTAGTGATTGCCCCATTGAAGGTTTGGAAGGAAATTAGCTCTAAAATTATATGGAAAACATACTTGCAATAGCATGTACCAGTGATTACCCACTACCCACTGGCTTGATCTGAAAGGAAACTAACTCCTGACCACAACATATCGACAATCAACATGGTCCTTGATCGCCCATTGAAGGCCAGGAAGGAGATTAGATCATGAACCTATATGATCATGGTCAGATTAGAGAGCAAACATGACGACTGATTAAATCAACGAGAGCTTTGATGCAAGTAATTTAGTTCATATCCAAGTAAATCATTTCATGCCTGATCCAATAGTTTAAAATTCATCTATATGCAAAGCATATACAATATTTAATTTAAGCATTAGCATGCACATAAACAATTTTCATAACATAAATTTCAAATATTTGAACTACAATTTAAATGCAGGTATAAAATTAAACAATAAATCGGTTCATATAACATGCATGATGAAACCACTACGGGTAGAGGTATCATACCTGTCAACTCATGCATACCGAAAATCTCATTAACCTGGTTATGCATGATCCGGACAGAACAAGTTTTAATGATTACTTTTCTTTTTTAAAATAGATTATTTTAAAATCTTGAGCATTTCTAGGTCCATGGGTCCCATCTAGGGTCCTTGGTCCAAAATCCTTCTAGACTAGGGGTTGTGACTTTAGATCCGTCAATCAATAGCCAGGACTGGGGTACATTTCCCAAGGTCAAATCTAGCCTTTAGAAGTACCTACAATCCTCTGATCCAAGTTGGGTCGGGACCCTTTATTATTAGCATGGCTATAGGTAGACATGCCCACCTTGAGGTTTCACAAGCACCCGAGAAGTAGGGGGGGATGTAGAGAAATAGAGGAGTGAGAGCATAAGAGAGTGGGCGGTGGGAAGGTTTAACCTTTTTGTGGGAAATAGAAATAGGGAAAGGGAGGGGATGCTAGCGGTCGGGCCCTTGGCTGTTGCTTGTGGCACGGCCACTAGCCATCGAGAAGGAGAAAAAGAGAGGTTGGGAAGGGACCTTGGTTGGTGAAATAGAGATGACCTTGTGTCGTAGGGTCAAACAAGAATGAAATAAAAATAAGAAGACAGAAGAAAGGAAGGAGGACTTATTGGTCGAGAGCTTGGCCTCATCAGTTGGAAGGATTGGTAGGCTTCCATGATGGTGAAATGATGATCCGCAAGGTGAGACAGGGTTTTTGTGGGGTGGAAGAAGGAAAGGGGAATGAGGAGAATGGAATGTGGGTGGAGTGGGGAGGGGCGTGATCAATTTAAATAGAGAGCAATAGCGGTGAGGGAAGGCGGTGGCTTTCTGGGGAGGCAGTAGAGAGGGGAGTTGATTGCAGCACCAACGGCGAGTCTCGAGGCTGACATTGCTATTTATGGTATGCATTGCGCTCCTTGGCGGGTGCCGCACTCCTTGGCAGCACTGCATTCCCCGGTGGTGCTGCAATATCGGTCAGCAGGGTGGTCTTGCTACTGCTCGACTGAAATAGGGGGTTGCCCCTGTTTCAAAACAAAACAGGGTTTGCCGGGTTTTTTTTTTTTTTTTTTCAAATTGAAATCGGCAAACCATTTTTTGACTTTCTTTTTGAGTGAAGTCAGGGCCAACTTCCCTCTGGGTAAAGTCAGCAAATCACCTACAGACTTTTGCCAAAATCGGCAATTCATTGCTGACTTTGGCTCAAGACCAAGTTGAAGCAGGTTTCATTGGACTGGCTCTCACTAGTTTTATAGCATGTGAAGAAGGCTGTGACTGAAATATATAACACATGATGAATGTGTCGCCGACTTGGGCTCAAGACTAAGTTAGAGCTGGTTTCGTTGTACTGGCTCTCACAGGTTTTATAGCATGTGAATAAGACTGTGATTGAAATATATAACACATATGATGAATGTGAGAGATATGAAATTAATTCCGAGCTTTATGTGCCTTAGAGGTCATCTACATGCCTTTTGAGTATCCCATTTGTTCTCAAATACTCTCCTACTTATGAAGGCACTATAATAGTTCTCTGGAGGCTTTTGTCCTAAAGACTTTAGACATTTCAAGATATGTCATTGCTGATAAGCATTTGTGTTCACTAGCATTTCTGTTTTCTGAGCACTTTGAGTTAGCGCAAAAGAATTGCACTATCAATGGGCCAGGAAATCCATTTTCTGCAATGCCAATTTCATTTCTCTCAAATCCTCTCATGCTTCTTATTAAGCCACTATAATAGTTTTCTGGAGGCTTTTGTCCTGAAGACTTTTAGACATTTCAAGATATGCCATTGCTGTTAACCATTTGTGTTGCACGAGCATTTCTGTCTTCTGAGCACTTTGAGTTAGTGCAAAAGAATTGCACTGTCAATGGGCCAGGAAAGCTATTATCTGCAATGCCAATTTCTGAAGATGCAAAATTTATTTATAAACTTAATCACTGAGTATTCTGACAATATGTAATTATAGATTATCCTTATTTCATGAAGTGAAATTCTTATACATGACAGTTCTTCAGGTCCCCGCATATCCTTTTTTTCCATGACCATTTGAATTGATGAATTCATTTGTCTGCTGCAGGGGGGAAAAATTATCTCTCTCATTTATGAAAGTCTATGCTTCTTCTTTCATTGGTAGACATAAGTAGCTATGACATGAATTGTTATCAGAAAATTTTCTGATTATGTGGATCTTGATATGCAACATGTTTGAGGAAAACAACATTTCGAGGTTCACTGAACTCATGCGTAGGATTTATGTAATCTGTTATATAATGCTATTATATTAATGACTTGATATACTACTTGAGAAAAAAAAGACAAGTGATATATTTCTGTATGTAATCTGTTATATAATGCTATTATATTAATGACTTGATATACTACTTGAGAAAAAAAAGACAAGTGATATATTTCCGATGTTTTTATTCATCGTGCATTATTGATGCGCTGGTTTGTTGTTATTGCTATTTTAACAGCATTAACAAAATAAGTGCCTGCTTCTTATGGTGCTGTTTGTGTTGGAACTCCAATACCTCTATCCATTAACAATGGCATTTTTTGTCATCTCTTTGATAGGCCATATCGAAAGGAAGACAAGGAAGGGAGGCACAGAATCTTGTGCGGGTAAGTGCACTTTCTGGTTCTGTCATTATGCATGCAAATGATAGATACATGGTGTCTCGAACTGTTGCTTGACTTCAGGTATATCTAGCAAATTTGCGTCTGAAGGAAGTTTCTACTGATGTGCTGATTACTGCATATGAGCCGATATTGATCAAGTAAGTGCCAAGCATAACTTTGTAGGTCAAATGTTAAATTTATGTAAGGTCTATTTATTGGATTTAGATATGCTTCACCCTGTATCAGAATTGAACTGCCTGCTTGTTATAGTTGATTGCCGGCCTTTGACATTCATTAGAAGTTCTCAGATTTGAACTTTGTCTATGCTATAGCCAGCAGCATATCCATGGTTATTAAATGGCTTCATTCATATGCACGTAGGGATGTGTTCTAGTGCACCATACTTCTGCACAATCACCTTGTAACTTCATGCTTTCTTTTGCCAGTCGATTCTACATTTTGTAAATTGTCAATGGTTTTCTGTTTGCAATTGTTTTTCAGAGATGCAACCTGTAAATTCTTGAGCAGGAAAGGGACTATCAGTGCTTATGTTTAAAATTTTAGTGACAGAGTTCCCCTTTCTGTACCTCTTTCTTTTTTCTGTTTTTGTTTTGCTGTGGCATTACGCCCAGCGACTTTGCCAGGCAAAAACTAAACCTTTCACTGCCAATATCCTGAAATACTCAATGAAGTGAGTTGACAGCAAAAATTAGTTTGGCAGATGGCTATGAAACTTGCTTTATAAAGAAGAATGTGAACTGATGCTTTAGTTTAATATGATAATGTTCTGGCATCTAGAATTTAATATGATGCTTTCTACTCCCTTAATGAATTTTCTTTTAGTATTTTGAGAATTTAACCATATTTTTAATCCTGGAGTCTGTTGGATGAATGAAAATAATATACTAAATTTCTGGAAGATGATAAAGCTAGCTCTGTGGGTACATTTTTTTCCTGGATTTATATAATTTGATGAGAGGGGTTTAGATCTAGATCAAGGAAAAAGCTTAGGGGTTCTGAATTTGTATATGTGGAAGATAAAAACTTCTTTTGGGGGGTGGGGTTTGGGGTTGGTGTTGGGGGGGTGGGGGGGATGAGGGAGATTGCATGCTGTGTCTCATGCTGGTGGTGGACTCTTGTGATAAATAAGTGATCCTATGTAATGTGGATACGGGGATAATTATCAGCACTATACTGGTTTTACCAACCTGCAACAAGTAACAATGAGCTTGTGCGAGACCTATTCACAAAGACATGTTGCTGTAGTTGGATCTTGCTACAAGGTCTGGAAGCTATGTCAGGGAAGCACATGTAATGCATAAGATTTGGGAGATTGTGCCTTACAGCTCAGGTTACTTTAATACACACGCTATTGAAGATGGGTAAAGTGCCCCAGTGACATTCATAGCCTCAACGGCTTTCTTGGAGGAACTTTTTTTCATCAATTTTCACGAAGAGCTCATGGATGATGTGGACAAGTTTTTTAGATAAGAATACCTATAATTTGTAATTAATCAACTTGCTATTTCTGCTAAAATTCATGTATCAGTTATGTAGCTTAAATGGCTGATCTGTTAGATGTGTTTTGTTGTTAAATATCTGCATGACAACCAGCTGACCTGTGTTGTGTTTTCAAAGTGCAATAACTAACATCACATTAGCACGCGTAATCATGGTGGGCCTATTGGCATGCATGTTGGCCTTGTTAGAGTGTGCTCTTAATTTTATTATCTCTATGCAGTGTAAAATTGCTCTATTTTTAAGTATCATTTGGTGTACCAAATCTCTCATCTATGCATGCTTTCTTAAGAGGTGTTGCAATGTAGGTGTTCGGTGATTTTTCCCCCCTTTTATTGATCCTCCTTTTGTGGCTTTCTAGGTATATTTTTTATTTTAAAGGCTGTATCTTTTCTGTTATGATTTCAGCCCCTTGAGTGAAAGTGCCAGAACTGTGGGAGCTGGGCCAGCTGTACCTGCTGCACAATCTGGATGTCTGCCGGTCGCTGAGGTCTTCAAGCTTGCTGTCACCAACTTTAAGGTCCATGACTGGAGTCTTTTTGGGTCAGGGGCATGACATAAAAGCAGATAAGTATGTGTTATTTTATCAACCAAATGTAGCCATCTCTTCTTCCTCATGAGATTTCTTCTAGAAACGAGCTAAATGTCTATGCATTGTGTGAAGCATATCTTAATCATATTGTAGAACCGTTGAAAGTCCGACGGTATGTGCTAGTTGGACGGGATTTATTGTAAATAGAGCCCCTGTTTTCAATGATCCACAGTGACTAATGCGTATCATAAACTGCCGTTGAACAGGGTATTCAGCACAAGGGAAGAAATTACAGTCAGGTGTGGAGTCCAGTTCTAGCGGGTTGCCTGCTGACAATTGGGGCAATCTCTCCATATAAATTGATTTCTTACTATTCCCTTTTTTCATCCTTGTTTCCTTAAACTCTGGATCATCTATATTATCAGTTATAACTGCTGTGTTAGCAGACACTGTCGGTAAACTAGGATTCTGAAAAGTTGATGGAAATTTTACATTTTAACCAAGTTTTAAACGTTGTGACTCTTTGCTGCACCAATTGCTGGTCCTTGTCCATGACCCAAAATAGGAAATTTACAATGGGAATCTTTAGCTAAATCCATGATATAAAAACCTAATTCTAACAGCTGGAAAGAAGAGTTTCACGGGGAGGTTGACATCAGGATCATCAGAGTACTTGCTCGGTTCAGTTCCATTTTCTTCAATTAGTTGTTGGGGTGTTCTTAACTTTGCTGACCTCAATCAATCCTCAAATGCCGCATCATCCAGACTGTAGTTTAAAAGTTACTGAAGGTTTTCTTGATCCATGCATTACCTTTTCCTGTTCACAAAATAATAGGCACGACACTTATCAATTCTTGTGATCTAACTGCCGACAGAACTCTCAGGGCACCTCTTGGAAGGCCTTCCATGATTTATACTGTGTTCTCTCTTTTACAGGCACATCACCTCAACTGATGGTTGTAGCTGCAAATGATGACCAAATCACCCAGGCAGATAAGAACATTGCTCGAATGTCGTTATGAGGCTACAAATCTCTCCACTGGTTTTGAACCTTAGCTCTCAACTAGAAAGATGGTTTGGTACGTCATGTCGTCGTCTTGTTGCCATTATTTTCGCTGTCGCTCCTGTCCATTATTAGTGCTGTTGCTGCTGCTCACATTACTTTGTTTGCTAATGACATCAAAATTACTTCCACTCGATGCTGGGAGCCGTTTGGGTTCGAAGTGGTAGGCCCTCTGTGTTGTCAGCTGTGAACTTTCATGGGCCTCGCACCCGATCGATTTGAGTGGTGGGCTCCATTGCTGCTTCTGAGCTGGTTCCGATTGCATATGTTTAAAGATGTCATCAAATTATCTTGCTCGCTATCAATAATTCTAGGAGAAATACTTGGTGCACCGCGGGCGGTTGATAATTCTAGGAGAAATACTTGGTGCACCGCGGGTGGTGCAGGACGCGTGCACCGCCCCATGGTGATTGACTTACGCATGGAGTTGAAAGAAAAAAAGTTTTTATTTTTGGGGCATCGTGCTGCCGTGGGTGCTGGCTCACCGTGGGTGGTGCGTGTGGACTGCACCGCAGAAAGAATTTCCCTAATAACATGTGGGCCATGTTAGGTTGGAGCTCGATGTTACATTAGAAAAGATAGGCAAAAAAAAGAAAGAAAGAAAAAAAAAAATTGCAGTCAATCTTTACCGTACATCTGATGATTCACATATTGATCTGGGCATCTATCATCGGATGATGACACAGGATCTGGGCATCTATCTTCCACCAGATGGCTAGATATGGACCGTCAGGATGTTGAAGTACACCTGGGAGTCTACTTACTGGATGGTTACAAACTTCGGGTATCATCAGATCAGTGTGGTTTCCAGGGGCTCATGTGCAGCATGGGCCTAGCCATTTTTGGGTAAAACTCAGGGGCCCAAGCACTTTTGAGCAAAAGGATGGGACCCACAAAGGGACGACAAGCAGGAAAGCAGCACGTGTCCGGTTTCAGCTTTGCACAGTTTGCCTCCTCCAATCCGAGAGCGGACTTTAATGGTCGGAGGGTTGGATTCTGGTCACCACCAGTGAACGTTAGGCTCCGGTGGCCCACCTCTTCTCTCCATTCAGTTTAGTTACTAAGCCCATATTGGGAAGACATGGGGCCCTGCGATCGTGTGCACGGGACTAAGACATGCCTTGTTTGGTTGGTTGTTGGCTTAAAGAGTTTGCTCCTTTTCACCTGTTATTGCGGGATCTGTCTGAATAGGCCAACTCAAACTAGACCCGTTTTAGCTCAACTAGAGCCATCGTGGCTGGATTAGTGCTAAATCTAGTTCCCCATTCTATGGAAATCTCAATGTCTTTCTCTGCCTGACCCATTTTAACTCAGGCTAGATCCTGCTTAACTTGATGAGTGCTAAAAGTGACTAGACCCAGCTTTGTTAGGATTATGATATCAGAGTTGAGCATGTCATAGTGAAAGTGAAAAAAAAGATCAAGAATTGATCTTTAGAGAGGGTGATCCACGGATGTATCATTCAGAAATTCAAACAAAAGCATTTCATTGCTAAGTAGAGAGGTGTAACCACTGGGACAATTTCTTGTTCTAAAAACAAGTATTTGAAATTTAAACTTGCTAATAAATGTCCGTCCTTTATTTTTTTTGGCTTGTTGCACTTTATTTTCTCTCTTTATTATAATGAAACAGAATTGAAGACCCTCTTCTTAAAGTATGGGGCATGTATAGGATGAGAATGTGAAATGGGGTTTGAATCTCTAGAACCTCTCAAGTCAAAAGGTTTTTTGCATTATATTTGCAAGGACTGATGTTAATACTCCAATATAAATAATAATAAAACATTTTCCAGCAAATCAGTCTCAAAAGAGAGCCAACCAACCTGGCTCAACCATAAAAGGCAGCCTTTATAACTTGAATCAGGTTCTAAAAAGAAAAAAGAACAAGTAAATACTTGAATCAGGTCAAAGCTCCCATTCAACCAGAGTCCATTTCAAAATTTCGGTAAAAGCTCTTAAACCGTTGAACCCAACCAACATAGGTAGAACATCCAAACCCAGGCCTGGCTCAAATGGGACCAAGTTAGGTCAGTTTTGGTCACTCTTCCGCTAAGCTCCACCAGGATTTCCTTCATTTATGGGGGGCCATGCATGCATGAACATCACAAGCCCATATCTGGCAAGACATCGTTGCTAGTCTTTGAATGCCGCAACATGCCCTTAATTATAGGAACTCTTTTCCACTAAGTGAACGTGCACCTGCTCCTCTCATCCACCCAGCCACCTTGATGTTGATGGAGGAATGGAGGTGAGCTCACCGGATATGTGGCTGCACCCCGAAAACCTTATCATTAGTGCTGGCGGGCAGCCAGTTATAGTCCGGAATACACGGGCGGGCCCCACGTGGCGGATGTGACCGAACTCGAAGTGCCAGTTTTTGTTAGGGCGCGGTGACGTCAGCCCTAGGGATCCAGGCAGGAAGATTCCAACTGTCTGATGACGTGGCGTCCCAAGGCCACCCACCACCGGCCGTGCCCCCGAGAAGGACATTCCCTACCCAGCTGGACCCTGGCCCCCCTCTGCGCTGTCCCCTTTTAGATGTATAGGCAGCACAGCTCGGCTTCTTTGGCTTAGTTTCATGGCACATCATTACACTTTGTTTACACTTGTTAAGTTAGCAATAATTATGATTTTGGTGAGGGTTTGTGACATGATTTTGTATTATGGCTTTTTTTTTAATTATTTTTTATAAGTATGCTTTCAAGGAGGGTTTGGCATGTGGGACCTAGTGAGCTTGATGTATCTATGTCGGTCTTGGTAGTTTTTATTTTGGCACTGCTAATGAGTTGACATTTGAGAGCATACTTGTCACCCTAGTGTATTATTTCGAGTGAATCGACCAAGTGCTTGCTTCCCACTGGCAAATTTGATATTTACATTTGAACAAATGATTAGTTTGAATGTTGCTTGCCAAGTTGCGCTTGGACATATGTCATGCTAAGAAACTCTGTTGGACCAATGCTTTGAACACTTGAGAAGGTGCTAGCATAAAAAATGGCACCCTTTAATAAGAAAATTTATAAAAAAATCTAAATAGAGAGAGACCACTACATTCAAATAATTACATGTCTAAAATATTTTTTCTTAACTATAATTATACTTAATTTTGCTAAAGTTCATTTGTATATGAAATGTTTATATTAGCTAGTTATAGGCAAAGATTTTGGTATGGAGGATCGAGAAGATAGCATGCTAGGCATGAGTCTAGTGAAAGCATGCATGTTGTTGTCCTCAAAGAATACATATCATCCATGAGATAGAGGCATGATGCTCCACATTCAATTGGCATGGTAGGACAAAAGTTGCTTTCGAGCTTGCATCAAGCTTGCTTTTGATCCTTACATGCATGGTGAAGTGCAACCTGCCATGTCAATGAAAAGTTCTCACTATCTTTTGCATGTAACTTCAGATCATAGAAAAATCTTTTCTTAAAATTGACCAATTTTTTTGCATGATAAATTAAAGGGAAAAAGGATTGGGATGGAAAGAATTTGAAAAGATGTAACTTATATGTTTTGATTTCCTATCTATAAATGTGTAGGATCTTCCTACACCCTCAACCATGTATGCAATAGTTTATCCAAGGCATTATAGGCATGCCCAGCTTGCGGGTCCTTTAATACTCGTGCAAAGCAATTGCATAATTTCAATGTAAATCCTATGCATGTCATGCACAAGTTCAACTTAGTGTAATATTTACAGCCATGGTACACTTGAGGATTCCTTGGAAGCATGCTTATCAGATGGCTATGTTGCTAGAGATCTACTAATAACAATCCAGTGATGCAAATGGTTGTCATCCATCTCACTTTTTTTTTTTTTGCTTTTATAATACAAATGGAAGTGTAGAATCCTTTTAATCAGATCAACCAGTTACTCCCTATAGGACGATGCATTACTTGTAGCTTTTTCTCAATTGTTCAACCATCCGATTCAAACTGGTTTTGTTGGGAAGTATCTTATCCGATAGTCCTCAAGATTTCAAATTGAAGTTTACAAGACTTTCATTGATCAATTGGATGAACCATCGCGAATTTAGGATATATATATATATATATATTCAAATCATACATGACTAACATACAAGTCTCAGCTCGTGTGGAAGGAAAACCTAAAACAGAAGTCTCAGCTCATGCCACACAAATATATTAGTTTAATTATATAAAAACTTGTACGATAAGCACCTTTGCTTATTAAACAATTGGTGCATCATTGTTTGTTAGTTTTTCTCAATCATTAGTCATAGGAAAACTTCCATCATGTATTCTTTATGCTCACCAAATTTCTTGACATTTTGGACATTTATGTGGGGGCGAGCATATTTATGAGATTTCAAATCATGTCATTACTCTTCATAATTAACGCAGTCTTGTTATTCCTTGCTTGCTTGTTGAGCCCCATTGGAGGAGTCTTCTTATATTTGATTTCCTCTTATCTAGGATGAACTTGTTGTGTTGGCTGCTAAACATGCATCAACATCCTTTTCCATTCTCTCTACTGCCCCTAGCATACCTACGAACCCTTAATATCTGGTTCTTGTCCCCCTTCAGACCCCAATCACCTATCCCATCTCTTTGTAAGAGAGGGATAGGAGCATAGGAAGACTATATATAGATTTAAATCTTAAAGCTAAAATATAGGTTGCCATCTTTTCTCCTTTTTTTTCCTATCCTTTTAAAAATTTTGCAATTATCTCCAGACCAAGTCTCTCAACAACTAGTGCCATAACACCCAAAGGAGGAAACCAAGGAAAATAATTAGTGACAGACTGAGCACTTGAACATTGTTATTGCCCAACCAATAACCCTTCTTCCATTTTCTCTCTTTTGGTCTTGATTCTATTGCCACAACAGTTGCAAACATCCTTATTTAACACCCTTAAGTAAATTATAATGATAGCATAAGGGAAAACTATTGTTTTGTATAAGGTCCCTAAATAAAGGAGCATGTTTATTATAGATTATGTGCTGCATGGGAAGGACAGACTTATGCTACATAAAGGTTGAGTACTTCTTATATTTATTATGATATTTGATACTACTGTACCAATTGTGGAATTACGTGTTGTATGAAAAGGATTGACTCATGCTATTGTAGAGGTTGAGTGCTTCTCAAATTTATTTAGAGGAAGATTTTTTGGCAGTCATTAGATGGCTTTCGAATCCATCTTTTGCTGATGCCAGACTTTATCCTCTCTTATACGACTACTGGTGGATGATACAAATGATGCTATAATCTGGATGGCGAGCTACATAGCTAATCACATTGGAACTATATCTTGGGATCGTTCAACATGTTTATTTAATTTATCCGACTTACCAAAAATAAAGGAACATGTTTCATCGAACAAGTATCATGTTTAGGGTCCTACCAACCTCAACTTCTTCTCATAGAGCATAATTTAACCACCTTTAACACACATCCATCAATGATGCTGCAAAATCTGGACATAGATTATTGGATGCAATGGGAGACATGTTATTGATTTTCATTTATCACCACAATAGTCCCGTTTGATGTCCAACATTTATGTCGCCATAACATGTGATTGCCCCTCTCCAATTTGGCACAAAAAAAGAAAAAAGAAAAATATTTGGGGCGACATGTTCTAATTTATATGGTTGAAGGGCTACAGATAGAAATCCTTCCTACGGAAAGCGGACCACAATTCATTAATTAGAAAACAGCAAGCATCGTCAAAAGAAAAGGCAGGCATACCTTCCATGTATTCTCCCACCTCTCTCCCATGGTGGAACAGGGCCTACTAGATCCAAGCCAATGGCCGTCGCATATAACCATCAGGATGATGGCCAACCCAAAAAGAGAGCACTTAAAGGAACACAAGGATAGGAGAAAAAGCTAAGATTCAACACATCAAAAGTTCGATGGTTTTGAAGTAGTCTTATAGCTCAAGGTCTTGGCAACTTAATTTGTCAAACATAGGTCTTATATATAGGATGCTAACCAATAAAATTTAAGTTCTGATATCTTTTAATGACAATGTGACCCTAGGGTCCATGTAGTATCTTTTTGAGCAATTAGATTCCATGTAACATCATTTCAATTGCAATCACAAGCATTTACGATTGAAGCTATGCCTTCCCGTTCATATGGAATTTTAATTGAGCCCACGCGCTTGAGCCTTAGCTAAAAGAGGCTTAGCAACCATAACCCTAGCCAAGGGGAGTTTGGAAGGATCCCATCCCGGGATCCCCAACCATGGTTAGGAAAACAAAGGCAAAGGCAAAGGCTTACGGGGAGAAGGCAGCGGAATGATTACTGATATGGAGGGGGGACCCACCAAATTATCTTTTCCTTGCAGTCTCTCGTTTTTTTGACTTGGAAAGGGGACCCACCTCGGCCACTACTGTCTTTATGGATTGAATGATAAAGAGCACCGCACGTGGAGTCTGAGCCAAGTGACTGCCCGCCACAGTAAAAGGATTGCAAAAAAAAAAAACAAAAATAAAAATAAAGAGGAAAAAGAGAGACCTGAAAGCAAAGAGGAGGGAAGGAGCAAAAAAATAAAAATAGAAATAAAGGGTGGTAAAGCGAACATTTCCCCAAAAACCATTGCTTTCCATGCCACCATATAATTTCCACTCATTGTATTTGTTGCTTAAAGTTTTCCTTCTCCCTTATCCTCTCCTTCTCTCCTTAGAAGCATGTAGAGAACGGAGCTATCAACTCTCCCCTCTCTATCTATTCCTTATTCTCTCTGTACTGGCTTAAATTTGAATTAGGTGTCCTACAATCTCCCTAAATAGTTAGCTCTCTCCCCCCCCCCGCGCCACCCCCCCCCCCCCCAACAAATCAACTATCAAGTATTAATCATCCTTGTTTCTCTACACATGTCAAAAACTTGAACTTGGGCATCCTACAGGCTCCAGAGTTGTTGATCTCTCTCTCTCTCTTCCCCCCGCCCTTTTCCCTCCCCCTCCCCCTCCCCCTCCCCCAACCCTCCAGTCGATCTATTTTCCCCTCCTCTACACGGATCACACGCTTGGATCTCTACTTGTTTCCAGTGACCGATCCTTCTTTCTCTACTTGTTTGATCTATTTCCTCCATGCAATGGTTTGATCTCTCCGCGTCCCCTCCTGATATCCGCACAAACCAAAAAAAAATTGAATTAGATTGTCCTACCCAAACTCCATAAAATAGTAGCATCATCTCTCTGTCTCTTTCTCTCTCTCTCCATCTCCACAAACTCATCAAAATTTGAATTTTAGCTATGTCATCCTACAAACTCCACCAACCAGTTTGATTGCCCATATCCTGGCTCCTACCCTTCTCTCTCTACAACGTAAGCACTTGAATTGGGTCCCCTGCAAGCTGTTTAAGAACCTTTAATCTTATAAGCTACACTCAAAGATTAATTTGCCATCCTCCCCTTCCCCACACCCATCAAATCAGAAACCATGATCATGGTTTGATCCAGCATGGAAGGCGACGCTGCCGGAGGACCTCGAAGGCCCAACTTCCCCCTCCAGCTACTTGAGAAGAAGGAAGAGGACTCCTGCTCCAGCTCCGGCTACCCGTCCCTTGCCATCTCTTCCGGACCCTCCACCACCGCCGGTGGCAGCGGCGGTGGCGGCCACGATCTCGCCGTCGACCCCCCACGAAAGCAACCCCCCAAGCGGAGCTCCACCAAGGACCGCCACACGAAGGTCGACGGCCGGGGTCGCCGCATCCGCATGCCGGCCCTCTGTGCTGCGCGCGTCTTCCAGCTCACACGCGAGCTGGGCCACAAGTCCGACGGCGAGACCATCGAGTGGCTCCTCCAGCAGGCCGAGCCCGCCGTGATCGCCGCCACCGGCACCGGCACCATACCCGCCAACTTCACCTCCCTCAACATCTCCCTCCGCAGCTCCGGCTCCAGCGTCTCCGCCCCCTCCCACCTCCGCGCCGCCAACTACTTCAGCTCCGCCGCCGCCCTCGCCGCCCCTCCCCTCAGGATCGGCGGCTCCAGCTTCCTTTCGGAGGGCCCGTCATCCTCCTCCTCATCCTTGCTCCTCAATTTCAACTCCGGCAGTTGCATCGCCGCCGACACGTCGTCGGACGCCGACATTGGCAGCAGCATTCGGAAGCGCCGGTGGGAGCAGGAGCTCCATCATCATCACTTGCAACAGCAGCAGCAGCAGCAGCAGCAGCAGCAGCAGATGGCGAGTTACAGCCAGGCGAGCCACGGCCAGATGCCAGGAACCTTGTGGATGGTGACAAACCCTAACAGCCAAAGTATAGCGAGCGGTGGTCATGAGTCGCTATGGACGTTCCCACAGATGGGCAGCGCCGCCATGTTCCGAGGATCCATGTCTAGTGGTCTACATTTCATGAATTTCCCTACACCCATGGCTCTACTGCCCGGCCAGCAGCTAGGTCTCGGTTCCGGCGGCGGCGGAGGCGGAGGACCCGGCGAGGGCCACATGGGGATCCTCGCGGCCCTCAACGCGTACCGGCCGCCCAATTCTTCCGAGCCCATGCCTACCGGGTCCCAGCAAGCTCACGGCGGGGGTGACCGGCACGATACGATGAGCACGAGCGACTCGTAGGTTCGGTCGGTCTCGCGCACATGCATGCGATGATGTTACTCTCCATCTCTCTCTTTTCTTCTTCTTCTTTAATCCTATCATTTTTCTATCATCTTTGAATCTTATATTTCTGAAGTATAAAACATGCTCGCAATACACCATGCAAGCCATTCTTTTTTTTTTGTGTGTGAGTGAGACTCTCAGCTAGGGTTTCAGTGAGGGAGGAGAAGAGTGAGAGTGATTGCCGAGTTTTTTTTATTTTTATTTTGTTGTTTTTTTTGGACTGGTGGTGAGTCTTTGATTCAACAAATTCGGTGCTGTCACACAATTATCATATTCTCATCATATCAGTTTTCCTTGTTTCTCCATTCCCATTTTTTCCATGGTTGGGAGTATCATGTTCTTGAATCTTTAACCAACCAAAATATTCTTGCAATGCATCCAGACGCTTTTCTGAGTGAGGGAGAGGTCGCTGATCAGTTCAACAGTAGATAAAGAGATGGAGAACAGTAGCGAGTGATGACAACACTCAGAATAGAAGGAACCTGATCGAGTTCCTAGCCAATGAAGGCCACAAGACCCATTGAGTCCAATAGTGAATCAACTTAAAATTTTTAACTCATAGGGTCATCTGATCCATGATTTCGTGCTGCTAGAATGGGCTTCTATAGTTATTTTTAAAAGTAAGACGCATGAAAAAGTCTTTTGTTTATACTTCTCGTCTGTTGATACTCATACCTACTGGGTATGAGTGCTTTAATAGCCATTAAAATAGCATTAAGGGTGGTGGGAAGGGTAGTTCTTGGCACAGAGGGTGCCTTCTTTATTCGAATTGTGTGTTGGTGCAGTGGGCTCACCCCTTCCAGGGTGTGAAAGCTGAATGGGAACAAGAGAGCATGGAAAAAGGCCAAATGGGTATAATACCATGGTGGAGCTGTCGGTTGTTCTGTTCCATATTAGAGCTGTCACATGTTGAGCTGATGGGTTGCATTGAGTAACCCTAACCACATGTGCGGTCTTATCCTTTTGGTCTTTCTTTTAAGCTCTCCTCTCAAACAAGCGTTGGGGACTTGACACTTCCTCCTCCAACAATGATAGGAAAGAAAACAGGACCACTTTCAGGAGTTACAGTCACCAATTCTAGAGAGAGAGAGAGAGTTCTGTGCAGATTTAACTGGAAGCATATTTAGGCCTGCCTTGCCATTACTTCCTAAGAGTAAGCACATTGCTTATTTTTGTTGTTAGTAATTTGTAAGGAATACACCAGCATATTTTTGATTAAATATATTTCAGATTTTAGAATGGTATACTTGGGCATCATGGATTTACACGACTATTTATAGTTTAGAATAAGTATTTATTTGATATATGCAAGGAATGCATTTATATCGCTATGACAAATAGTTCGTGAAGGTCCTCTCTTTTATCTCTTTATGCATGTCCATGAAGTCTCTACCATGTCAGCACTTTACTGCGAATACCGTATATTATTTTTTTATGGCATGCTTCCAATGCTTATAATCCCTTTTCTGGAAAAGTTTATTTCCAGTTTTCATCATCGTCTGATTTTTTTCTTTTTAAAAGAAAGTTTCGTTTCTTCACCTGTGGCTGTAATTTTTTTCCCAAGATTGCTGCATTATTTATGTTCGATGGGATCATGATGGAAACTACTATATATATTGGGGTTATGAAATCCATGTAATTCCTGCTCACCTCAAGGGGCAGTATAAATTTATAAAAATATTGTTTCTTGAAAAAAGAGTTATGCGCTTTGAGTTTTAAAGAATGGTGTCTTCCAAGGGAGACTAACCCCAAAAGCACCTGCAACGAGGGTATGATGCCCAATTGGGTAATTATACTCTCTTAGATAGAATCCATGTCACCATCTATATGTGAGAAATACTTTGCCCAATTATTCTTTTTTTTTTTTCAAAAAAAATAAAAGTTTTAAGCTTCATATATCATCTAAGGAGCTCCTTTACATTGGCATTCTGCGGTTTTTGATCTCTACATTTAGTAGTGACTCTGTCACAGCTACAAGTTTTCCTAAAGCAACTCCCCTCTCCCTTCTCCCTCTCCCCTCTGATGCAGACAAACATAACAAAGTCAACCCAGATGCTAATGCGTCATGCACCAAAAAAGAAATATGAACAAAATATTCTTGTTTCCA
Organism: Cocos nucifera; assembly: GCA_006176705.1. Taxonomy (NCBI): domain Eukaryota; kingdom Viridiplantae; phylum Streptophyta; class Magnoliopsida; order Arecales; family Arecaceae; genus Cocos; species Cocos nucifera. Next base: position 2,138,198 of record QRFJ01000014.1, read on the forward strand.
AAATGCAAAGAAAAATGGATCACCAATTCACCATTCGATTTCATGGATTTCATATTGCATGAAAATAAATTTTACTCGTAAGTCAAAGAATACATGATTAATTAATTTGTTTGCACGTACACTTTCCTCTATGCATATAGAGCTACTAAAATAAATCATACACTAGTCAAGGCACTCCTCAGACTCCTTCGAATCAAAATTATCCTATACAAGTTTTTAATTTTGGCCAGCACAACTGTAAAAATCTTTCCTAAAAAGTGATTGACATTTCACTTTAATCTCATATTCTGCAAATTTAAACTCAAATTTGAGATTAAATGACAGGACTAGCGCAAAAAAAGAAATTGTAGAACTTGGTCAACTTCGAAATGAGCAATCACATGCCTCAAAGACATGAATTACTCTATTCATGCCCCTAAAAAAAAGCTGTTGATTGGATGGCCTTCTAATTGACATATAAGCAATTAAAAAGAAAGAAAATAAAAGAAAATAAAAAGAATACTATTGGAGATCTTCGACTGTATATGGCTTTTGTTTCTAACTGAGAGACTAAAGAAGGATTCCCTCGTTCCTTTCTTTCTTTCATTTTTTTTTTCCTGGGAAATCCATCATGTCAGTGTAGGAGGTTTGACGGGCTCAGCCTGCATGCACTCCATCCTGGCTTTTGTTTTCTCTCTTTAATTTTTGCTTAGGGTTTTAGTTGGTGTAAAAGTTTCTTTTCTTGTTCTTCTTCTTGTTTCTTGGAACAACAAACCGATAGGATCACATAAATTCATCTTGCTTATTGAAAAAAAAAAAAGAAAAAAGAAAATGCATGAGAAGACCGAACATCATGGGATTACGCATGAGGTGCTCAGGTGAAGAGCAAAAAAACGAACAATTTTAAGCTTTAAAATGTTGTAAATCTATGTGATTAAGTTTCTTTAACGCCAGGAAGAGGCGGAACCACACTTGGAAGCAAACTTTTTGCAATAAATATTACATCAAGATAGAACAATAACAAGCCTGGCAATCATAACTATAGCCACCAAGCGTTTCACCAACTACTTGGGGCTGGTTTTATAAGTTCTCATTTGTCAGTCAATAACTCTATGTTGTAAATCCTCATTTGTATTAGAATACATTTAGTTGTTTGATGTGCTTTATAAAATAAGCTGTCCGCTTAACACCTACTTCCATCTTTTCCATCCAAACTTGGAGTTGATTTAGGTTGTGACAATCACTATCAATTTGGAACTTCATTGGAGATTTGGTGATGAGAACGTACTAGGTTATCTTCCAATTTTTTCCTCAGAAAATTATATATATGTTATATATATTATCTGATGGTTTGTTATTAAAATTCTTTATTTGATAATTTAGTTATGGAAACATTTGTGAAAAACTAATATTTTTACTAGTTTAACGATTGCTTATCTTTTTTGTGTATGACTGCATCTGGCGAGCTAGCTATAATATACTTTCTTAATCTTCCTTTTCTCTTGGGATTGTACATGTTCATAAATCCATTGTTTACTATCTAACTTAGATCTAATGATCAGCTAGCTTTTCCCCTCCACGTTCCCTGAATGAGAAAAAAGCTACATTCCATTAATTGACGTAAATCATCCATGTATCTACTTGCGGTTGTACATGTAGATTCTTCATGTTAGTACTAATATGGCGAGCCATCTGCATGGTTTTACGTTTGGGTAATCTAATGATCTACGCAGTGACAACTCCTAACCCATACAGACCCATAGACATGCTCAAAATAATTTAGCGTGGACTCTCCTTCACTCCTTCAGCATATTGTTCTCTCTGTACGTCCAAGCATGATATATACCACGAGTTAGTGGATGAGATGTGAATGAGAGGTATACCTTTTATTTAATTGAACACAGAAGAAGTACAGTACTTGAAGACCAAGTCTCTCAGCTCAACTGCAGGAAAGTTTTGGCACCATGGAGTCTATGGAGTTCGCATCCCAGTCTTTGACACAACTAGGCCTGCTCTAAACAAAATCAATATCACAGAGACTGGTTCGGTGTAATTCTTAAAGGAATCCTTTTAGGTTGATAGCTTCAGAACTAGATGCAGTATAATATTTTCAGATTGGTGACAGCCTATGGTTCAATACTTAACTACCCGTTCCCACATGTGATGCATGCAATTGAATTTATGGATTGCTATGATTGCACCACTTATGATGTGTCCAACATATAGTAGTTTTCTGATGGATGGTTATAAGTACATGAACCACTTTCCTTTTTTTATATTTATGCAGGAGTAATGTGGCATATGTTTCCACTATATGGCATGCTGAAATTTAAATGAATGCGAACACTCCACATTCAACAAAAACCTATGAATAAGCTAGCGCTATTCAAGTAGAAAGCTGTATATATTGTTTAGTTATCATTTTTCAAACCAAAAAAGAGTAAACTAGAAGCAAGAGATTCTCTCAAAGAGTTAAAAGAAGGGGCAAGCACATTACCTAGAGTGGAATCAAATAGCTGGTCACACAACGACTCCTTTTATATAGTGAAATTAATCTTTTTGTATGCAAATGTTGTTTGGTTTGCGCAATATTGGTGGAATGGTTATAAAGTACTGGATTTTCTTTTTTTCCTGCGGACTAGGATGGAAGAAATCCTGGCCAAAACTAAGCGAGGACAAGATTCAAACCCAAAAATGTTAGTATCAAAGACCAATAACTTTACCAACTAAGCCTCTTAGCACCCTTTATTAATTTGAAGGGCTATTCATGTAACTAAACTTTTGTGTATGCTATTGTGTGGCATAGTTGATGTACATGCCTAATTCCATTGATATTTATGATCTCATTACACACGATACGTTCTCATTCAAATATGTATTTGATGGATAATTATTAACATGATTAATTTCCCACTATTTTTTTCTTTTTCTTTTTACATGAACAGTGTGGAATATAATCTTTCATATGGTTGCAATTGTACTAATACAATCACCAATAATTCCCATGGTTGGATTTTATTATGATTCAAATCTACACATGCTCGAACTAGTAAAAATTACAATTTTTCAAAAATAATTATGCAGATGATTAGAGTATATAAATAGCAGAATACCAAAAGTGACATTTCTCTTACTTTCCTCTGAGGGCAAAAAAAAAAAAAAAAATCATTAACTATGAGGTATCCAAGATTATGAAAATAGAAGTGTAAAACTTGTATTGATGTTGATCCAATCCATGAGAAGGAGAGAGTAGGGGATTTTTTTGTAGGCCAATAGAATTTATGAGCTTATAAAAACAATTGCTATTATGCTTTTACATATAATATTATAAATAAGAGTTGATAAGAATATAAAAAATAAGGTTTCTAAAAAATAGTAGTTAAATTAGATAAATTTTAAAAACTAAGTAAATTTGTGAAGAAAGAAACGAAGACTACAAATTGGAATAGCAAGATTAGAACGGATGAAGCTAGAAAACTTGAGCCCTTTTTATATAATATTAGTGCTGGGCATGTACATTAATGCATATGCGAGAAAACACATATTACCATGATTCTTACATGGTTATTCATATGTAGTGCTACTACTTATGGGCATACTTGCAAGACTGGAAAATTGAAGGTCGCTAAGGATGTCAACGTCCTCTCCACACTTCAAGCTGTGAATAGGATTATTTCTCCAATTCAAAGACAAAAGCCTCTATTTCCTATAAGAGCATGCTTGTCCATAATTCTCAGCTCAAATGATCTTTAGAAGGCCTCTCCTTTTGGTTGGGTTAAATGTACGTAGTGTCGACACCATTTCTAAATATGATGGGCTTTAGCAATAAGGTGATGGCAAGAAATTATTGCATTGGGTACCATAGTCAAACATCCCATTATCAATTGTTGAGGAAACAAAAGCTGAAGCTTTCAGAAGTGGTCGTGTTGCAGGTATTTTGGAAGGTGATGTGCAGAGGTGTGTTACAGCCATTCATTTAACTCTAGTGTTACCACTAGAGTTAAATAAACACTAACTTGAGTTTCATATCAGTTTGTCATTGAACTTATTTCCACACCACATGCCTTTATGGAGATACTAAATGATTCTTGATATCCCTTTCTAATACAACCTTTTTGGAAGACCAGTAAGAATTACATTTATAAACTCCAATAGAGGCATCTATAAATCATCATTAGTGAAGACTAGAAACTCTAGAATTACATTTATGTAACATAACATGTATTTAATTTTTGATGACCAGCAATTAACTATCTAATAAATACTATCTGACTAGAATTTGAATTCTTGATTTAGACTAATATATGGGCTAAGTATATGGACTTTTCAAAATGGGCTGATCTAAAATGATTGGTTCGTTGCTCCGTATGCTTTTGTTGCATGAAACTTGCCGTTGAGTTCTTTGATTGTTTATGATTTTTAGGATTTGTTATTTTCTAAAGGTACTGTTATGATCTTCTAACTTTTTAAAACTTTCATTAAATAATTGTCATTTTGCTAGAAGTTGATGAAGAAATTGAAAAATGGTTGGCCTTGGTGCTTTGGTAGAGAAATATGGATCTTGTTGTGGGGTCATACCACCTTAGCCAATGTTCTCGAGACTCAGGAGCTTCGAGTTGACAAGAATACTGATGTGATGAGACTCAGCTATGAATGTCATCGGGAGATCGACCTAATTAAAAGGCCAATCTCATTAAAAATTTGATCTCATCAGGAGATCGACCTCATCATAAGTTAGGCCGACCTCATCAGAAGATCGAGCTTATCAGAAGGTCAAAGTCAGACCAAACTCATCAGAAGGTTGACAGCGAAGCTCATCAGAAGGCCGACCTGTTTAGTTTATATTAGTAGGACATTGATTTTAGTCAACAACATTAATTGAGATCGGCATGTTACCAATCTATAGATCAAAGAATACAATTCATATGAATCTAACCGATCTCTAAATACATGACAATGTTCCCGGACCACTTTCATCAAATATCAATTTGTAGTTAGATACTTCGATTACATAACAATCTAAATGGATATAATCAAAGAGAGTTTAGACAAGTAAATTGTCGATCTACATTGATGCACATCAATGATCAATAGCCGATATCAACTCCTACATTATCTACAACAATCATCTTGTGGAGTTCATCTACGATCTTTATAACTAAAGCTACAGTTGGCCACCATCTCATACATAGCTGGTAGGTTATGATACTAATCTGAAACTCTGATTAATTCGCATCAGTAAGATACCAAGTTACATCCACAAAGTTATAGTTGGCCACATCGATAATATACTATCCTCACAGCCATGTCAGTGGGCCTAACGGCTTGCTTAAGTCTTGTTATGAAGCAAGGCCAATTTTTAGCTATCCTGCGAATAACAACTTATGTGAAGATCGATAATATACTGTCATGGCTATCTTCATTCTATTTCAAGATTTCAACAATGCCTGAGAGCACCTTTATGCCAAGATCGGGTTATCACCGATCTCTCCAGTAATCAGCGACAGCATTATTACCTCAAGACGAGATCGACTAAAATTTGATCTGCCAACATAGTATTCAGCTCAGTATCAAGAATAAACCAAAACTTTCTAACTTTGATACAACTATCATCCAGCTAGACTATGACTATCCTCTAACTATACTATAGCTAGTCTCTATATGGGCTAATGATTCATAATTGCTATCAAGATGGCAAGTCTATTACAACAAACTAACGGTCTAACAAACTCCGAACAGCCTAAACGATCTAAGCAAATTCTCTCTATAAATAGAAGGGCAGGATATTCTTTCGGAAGGTAAGTCTAAGTACAAGATTTATAGAGTTAACACTCTACTGAAATATACTTTTGATTTTTTTACTGAAAGAAGATCGAATCTCTTTTCATCTAAATTATCTTTTTTTGCCTTCTAGTTTTACATTTTTACTATCTATTCTCAAAGCCTCAGCTAACTTAGGCATCGAAGGATCCTAAACTAGAGAGTATCCCATCGATTTTGAAACTTTCTTGTAGATTGATTTGTAATTTACATCAACTTAACCCAAATCAGCTCTCCAACATGAGTTCTTCTCAATGATCTAAAGCCTTGCTTCAATAGATCTTTTTGAAAATATCACCAAATAGTTCATGTATGTGGTGTTAGAATTTCTAGACTTCATCGATTAAGCCTTATGCATGTGTCTCTTGCACAACATTTGGATTAGCATGAAGGCTAGAATGGGATATGATTCTAGCTTTGACCCCATTCTACCATCTGATTTGTGTAACAATGGAATCACTTTTCCTCTAAAATCTCCATTCCCTTAAATGGATGAACTGTGATTCCATTCTTAAATCAAAGGAAAGATCATTTCCATAAGAATGGGAATGAATTGATTATTTTGATATAAACTAATTGATAATATTTATAATATAAAATGAAATCAAACGTTATATTTGATATGAATTAAAGATAGCATTCAAGGTGTAAAATAAAAATATTAATATTTTACCTAGTTAAAAAAAGGATCGGTACAATGCATGAAGTATCATCGTTGTATGGTCAAGGATCGAATATACGCAGCCTTACCCTCAGGTGCAAAGAAGTTGTTTTCATGTTTGAGACTTATGACATCCAAACATAAATAGAGTAACCTTACCATTGTGCAAAGTCACCCTCAATTTATATAATATAACATTTTCAAAATACTATTTTATTATTATGAATAGTGAAAATATAAAAAAAAAGGGTCATTGTAACAATAAAATGGCTAAATAGTTAGAAGTCAATTTTATACACATATAATAGCAAATGGTCAAGACAAATATTTAGAATTTAAATCATCAAATAATATGAAATACAAAAGCAACATAAGTACTTATGTGTCTATTTGCTAGAATAAATGCAAACAAAAAGATCTAAAAATAAGAACATATAAATGATGTAAAATAAATTTAAAAATATATAATACTAGATCAATTGGTGATACCAGAAAATACAAAATAAAAATATAAGAAACTAAGGGTACTCTTGGTTCTTGATCAAAATTAGAATTGGAATGGATTGAAATGAGAATTAATAGAGTAGCCATATTCCCCTATACATGTTTGATTTGTAATAGGAATCAGAATAAAAATTAGGTGTTAATATTTGGTAAATCAATTTAATATAAGAATAATTTTAAAATTTATTTTTTAAGTAAATCTCTAAAAGAATAATTTTGAATACCAGAAGAAAAGTTAGAATGGTATTTTGGAGGATTAGGGCATTCATTTTCCTCTCTAAAATAGGAATGAGAATATGAATGGGACTTCCCCCAACCAAATAGCTAGAGTGAGAGTCACTCATTCTCATTCTCATTCAAGAGTCCAACTCTCCTCAATCAAACATATCCTAAGTTAGATAAAAATACAAAGTATAATATAAATATTAAAAAACTAAAAGAAAATGAAAATATAAAACCAACTAGTATAGAACTACGAATATAAACTAAAAATATGTTACTGGTGGAACTTCACAAAAATAATAGTGGTTGTTATTTTATAATTTGATTTTACTCAAAATTATACTAAAAAATTAATTTAAATTTGACTACTTTCTAAATTATAATTTGAATTAAGTAGTAAAATTGTATTGGCACTCTCTTCGTGTGCATTTATTTGTTTTGAGTTCAAACCATGAACTAAGGAAGGTGATAATGATTTTCATTCCCTATATTCTCTTACCATTCCACTTTGATTTCCATTCTTATCTCTTTCATTCATCATACAAAACAAATACGGTGTTGTAATAAAGTTGAAAACAAGCTAGGCTAGATCCTATCTAAAAGCCTAAATCTTTTTTCTCGAGTTGTAAGTCAGACTTAGACCTGAAAGTTTTAGAAAATTTAAACTCAAGTCCGATATGATATTAAGTCTAGGCCTGACCTGAAATCCAATCGAGTCAACCAAAATCAATCCATTTGGTCCAAAAATTAGGCCAACTTGATGGGGCGTAGAAATCTTTAATTGGGGATTGGATAGTATCATAACATTGGGCTAGGGATTTTACAGGACTGGTAAATTATGCAACTCATTCGGCCCTTTGTTCTTTCTTGGACTAAGATTGGAAGAGGGCCCTTCTATTGGCCCGTCGATTTGATAAATTTTATTACATCCATTTTAAAGAGATCTGCAAGTGTTGGCTTTCCAGGGCGCGTGCATACACACACCCACATCCCCTGCACAAGTCATCTGCTCTCTAAAGAAACCATCTGACCTATCATTCAAAAAAATAAAAAAAAAGGAAGGAAAGAAATAATAGCAGAGACTTTTTCCCCCAGGAGTGTGCCTCGCTTCAGCATTTTTTGTTTTCCATTTTTTTTAAAAAAAATTGACCCCCTGAAAATTTACCTATCAAAGTCCCTACTAAAATTTCACATCAAAAAAAAAAATCCCTACTAAAATTATTAGATTAATGTGACAGCTGGGGATTGATGTAGTAGTATTGGTCGTGTCAGTTAGGCGCCGCTTACTGCTTAACTAATCACTGATTTTTACATCCAAGTAGTGAACTTAAATGTAATATAATGGGTGATGTTTAACATGATCTCCATTTGAACAAATAAAAAAGAAGAAAAGGTAGCTGAACATGATGATTAATACCTAATGACATCTCAAAAGAAGATCATCTCATGATGAAATTGGGAACCTACGAAACCTACCACCTGATTGCGTGTCATGAGAATTGTTCGTCAACGTCGCTTTCTGAACCCTCTCAAGTTGTCCAACCCATGAGGACGGACGTATCGGGACCATCAATTGGGCGGTTCAAGCGAAAAAGGACTCAATTTATTTTTTCTTTTGGATCAAGCGACGGCTGTAAAAGGACAAGCAAAAAAAAAAAAAAAAATCCAAAGAAACTGATAGATGTAGGTGGTGGGTGTTCGTGTGCCGCGCACGCGTCGACCAAGCGTGTGCATGGGTCCGCGCCCACCTACCCGGAGAACGTGCTCCCCACGGGCGCCCGCCCCCCCCCACCCCCACCCCGTATTCTCCGAGCTTTCACCGTCTCCGTCCCATCACGGGGAAATCCAGCTAAATGCCCGTCTCATCCAAATGACCAAAATATCCTCCCAATCTTCCCTCTCCCCGCCTCCGTGGCCCTCAACTTTGCAAGTCAAGGTCTTCTCAAAAGAATAAAAAAAGAACTGTGCGGCAGCCGGGGTGGTGATTAGAATCCGTTGATCTTGGTGTTAAATGGAGGATAAACATCCATGGAATCTGTTTGGTTGGAATATATTAAATTATAAGATAACCTAATAATTAATAAAAATTATTTATTTTAAAAAATAATAAAAAAAATAATTTTTATTATATTTGATTTATGAAAAATTAATCTTAAAAATAGATTATTACATTTAATTTAAGATAATCCTATATAAAAATATAATAAAATTTATAAATATATTCTTCAATATAAAATAATTTTTAATATTAAAATAATATTATCATCTTCAATTAGTTTTTATATGATAACTATAATCATATAATCCTTTACATAATCTCACCATCTTAATTTTTTTTATAAAAATTTTTTATTAAATAAAATTTAAAAGATATTAAAATAAAGTCAATGATTACATATGCAATTTTATTGAGGATACTTTTGTCAAATATGGATTATCATTATTCAAAAATTTGCTAAATATCAACCCTCTTATGATATTTATTTTACATTCTCTTTCTGAAAAATAAGTATGGAGTCCATCAACATTTTTACCATCTCTCTTTCACTTTTCATACCAAGCATGATAATCTGATATAAAAATTATTTTTTCATGCGAAATTATCTCCAACCAAATGGCCCCTTATAATAATAGTTATATTGGAACCACTTTTTCATAATTATTTATGTCCAACTTTTTTTTCGAACCAAACTTACTTGAACAATATTTTCAAGAAATATATATATATATATATATATATATATATATATATATATATATATATATATATATATATATATATATATATATATATATATATATATATATATATATATATATATATATATATATATATATATATTGGTTTGATGAAAATAGGTGGCCAGAGCCATCCAATTCTTTATTGCAACGTAGCTTAGATTCAAGGAATCTCTTGCACCTATAAATTAGTAAATATTATATTTTTTTATACATGTCTCCTTCTTTGACAACAAATTTATATAAAGAGATAAAATTATTTATAATATAACATGGAGATAAATTATTTTGTTCATGTAGAAACATATGAATATTACTTAGGGTTATATTGCTAACAACTAGATAATATCAACATGAACATAAGCTTTAGTAATAATATATTAGAAATAAGTTAGTATACCTAAATTTGATGGTATCAATATTCAATCATTCATATTCATGCACACAATCAAAATAATAAGCAAACAAACCAAAATATTTCGATCATTTTAGTTTACAATTTTATTTTTTACATTTCATTCTTACACTCATTTTTTATTACAGCTATTAATGCGACTCTTTCTATTATTGTAATCTTGTGGCCATTACAAATACTATTACTTATGATGATTATATTAATATTTTTTTTATATTTATGTATTTTTTTAATAATAATATTGTATATGAATGAGCTATATTTAGATCAAATTTGATTGCATCCAGAATATTATACATAGATACATAGATACATACATACATACATACATACATACATACACATATATATATATATATGTGTATATATATATGTATGTATATATATATGTATGTATGTATATATGTATCTATGTATATATATATATATATATGTATGTATGTATGTATGTATATATACATACATACATATATATATACATACATACATACATACATACATACATACATATATATATATATATATATATTGGTGCAGAAACTGATCATCGCCGGAATCAGCTGGAGCGGAGGTGGACGAGGTCACCGCCGGAGACCTGCAAAATGAAGTCCTGTCCGGAGCCGGTGGGAGGTGGCTCCGACAGGATTCTTCGATGATCAAGTTAGCTCTGGCCAACAGGAATGAAGTACTCAGAAATGGGTTTCTCAGAGCTTAGAGAAAGAGAGGAGAGCTTAGAGATCAGAGTTTAGAGATTCGAGTTAGCATATCTGGAGGATCCTTTTTATAGCGAAACTTGATGGTGACAGCTGTAGCCACATGCTAGCAGGCCGCTCGAGGTCCGACAGAGTCAGTCTCATGGGAAGGTGTTGTCTGCAGTGAGTTGATGGTGACAGCCATCGCCACCTCATAGTGGATCGCTGTCGCTTGCGGTGGACTGATGGTGATGACTGTAGCTGTCTTGGTACTGAGTCGGTCTCTTGTTAGTTGGTGTCGATATGACTTATGTAAGGAGTGTGGAGGATACTTTTGACTTGTATCATTTTGGGAAGCAAGTCATCAATCGAAACTTTCTGAATAGAAGTCTCGGGGAAGTAATGTTTTTCGGTGCTCTCAGATATGTGCGTCTGTGCTGGATTTGTTAGGCGTGTCGTAAGGCCAGGAATGGCTGTTGTGAGAGTTCTGTATAGTTTGGTAGGAGTTCGAATTCGTGACGCTCGAGGTGATTGATGTCTGGAGAGGATGTTCCGAACTGGATTGAGTCTCGGCTCGAGGATTTAGAAGGTAATGTGTCCATATCGAAGATTTGTCCTAGGATGAGTTCCAAGCTCCTCGAAGAAGTGTTCGATTCGAAGAGACATAGCTTAGGATGGTAATGTTTCGCGCTCATGTACAGGTTGATCATAAGATCTGGAGGACTGCGTTGCTAAGGTGAAAGGTTCGCTCGAAAGAAGCGTCGATCAGTTGATGGAGTCCATCGGGACAGGTGTCTGTGTATCTGTACCAGTCGGAGAGAGATGTCGTTGAGAAGTTTCGACCAAGGACACGCGAACTGCTAGTTTAGTGAGTGGTTTTTAGGTTGTGGTGTCGTGTATTGTTTGAGTTTTTTTTCTGGTGGTTTGTTGTATGTATTGGCTGTTATTGGTTCAGAATATTGTTTGTTGTAGTGTTGTAGTAAGTGTTATGTTTGCATGGTTAAGTAATAATAGGAGGATTAATGTATCTTACTTGTCATTAGGTCAGGACCCCTTATACAAAATACAGCGGTTCCATTGTAAATAATACACACACGATCCACAGCTAATTAGATTTGAGCTAGATAGAATAAAATTAATTACCGAGAGAAAAATCACAGAACTGATGACATAATTATTATGAAAAGAACCCCCACATCAAATAATATATTAGTACTAACTCTAAACAGATGCAGCCAAATTCCATGACAATCTGATTGTGTAGACAGTATTGGTATTTTGTTGGTAGTTTGAGTTCATTGGAGTTCTATCTCTTGTCGTGTGGTATTTCTTTTTAGATATGTGGTTTGATTTGTAGTTCGTGATGGTGGGTCTGGCTTGTATGGTTGATTTTATTTATGACATTTGTGTATAAGTTTATTTGGTCTTTTTCTTGTGGTGATCAAATATGTAGCTTTATTTATTTTTAGCTGGTGAATTATTGTTTGATGTAGTTGTAGTATGTGGTCGAACTGTGCTTGAATCTGAGCTATGATTAGGTGACTAGCCGCTGATGCGGTCGACGTTACGAATTTCGGGTTATGGAATCGACCGACTGAGTTGATTCTTTCGTGTCGATGTTGGTTGAGTCGAAGGTTGGAGCTCGTAGTTCGACTGGATAGAGTTCGGCTAAGATCGTGTGTTATACCACCGGCTGTGTTATAAGAAGCAGTTTTTGTGGTGTTTTGATTTCGATCTGTTGGTATTGTTGTTATTGTATAGAGTGTTGTCGGTTATCTTAAGGATGATTGTTTTTGGTTGATTGGTAAGACATGATTTTTTCTGTATTCAGCCTTGGATAGCAGAGTTTCGTGTGTGTTGCTTGACCGCTAGATTGAGTCATGCCTAAGATTCCTATCCGTGCTAAAGGCTTTTTTAGATAGGCTAATATTCTGGTTATGTATAGGTACTCTGTGTTGACTTGTAGGAAGTATAATAACATTCGAATATGACGTATAGATAAGACTGGTGGTGGTGGCGTAGTGTAAGCGAGGTTTATCCCCTAATAATTAGCTCGCCCAACTATCCGAGTTCGAAACTCGTAACTAAGTAGGAGAGTTCAGAATAAGCCTTGAGACATGTCCTGGAAGTCTTTGTATCTGTGGTGTCTCGTCTCTGTTGGTTTGAGTTTTCAGATGCTGATATAGCTCGAGAGTAGATCTTCGATTGCTGCAAACTAAAGTCTGTGTGAGAGGTTCGAAGCTCGGTGGAGAGGGATCCCATCTCGCAACCCGGAGTGTTTGCATGGTGCTATGGCTCATTCGTCTCCATCTTATAATGTAACTGATGCGATGTGGTTGTTATTTCGAGAGTGTTGTGAGAATACTCATCGGGAGGCGTATATTGTCCCTTTATATTGTGCTCAGAGGCGCTGAGCTACAGGAGTTTCGAGATGACATTCCGTTTATCTTCTCCCATAACTAGTCCCTTGATAGTTATTAGTCAAGTAACGAGATATTGCTCGAGAGATAGGATACCATTTCTTTGAGATCTTGATTTCGAGTATATGCGGCGATTTTTTTCGATAGTCGATCTGATGATATGAGATTCTCCATCTCTGACTGAAGTTGACAGGTGAGTTGATTTTCGTGTTCGATCGTAATAGTATTCGTAAACCTGCTGGCGAGATTAGGCTCGGGTCGCTATTATCTACGTTTATTGTGGTGTTGGTGTCCTGGTGAATCGAGACTGGATGCGGATGCGCTGCGGGTGGAGATCTTTTATGTCTCATGCATCGAGTGTGCCTCTATGATGGAAGATCTTATTCCTGTGGGTTTGGTGGTATTTCTTGGGTAAAGGTGTAGTGGTAGCGGGCGATAAGTCGCTTTTGAATTTGAGTTTGGCCTGGACGAAGGATCTTAATCTCCTACGGTTGAGGCTTGACCAACTTGGTGGGTGGTCAGTGGCTCCGGAGAGAAGATCTCATCTCTATGTCGGAGGTCGACTCAGGTGTATCGCCTCAGAAGCAGTGATTTTATCTCTAGCCTCGAGCGTATTGTCAGTGGGTTCTGCTCGGGAGAGTATCTTATTCTCTGCCGCCTGATAGGGTGTGGGGCGCTGTGAAATGAGGATCTTTGTATCTTCGAATCAAGGTTGCCTGCTTATAGAATTGTCGACTTTTCGAGAGATGAATTCGTTATCTCTGGCTAAGGTGTCTGCAATTATCGGGAGAGATCTGTTGTGATAATCTTCTGGTTTCGGGGTAGGGCTGACGTGACTGAGGTCGTCTGGGATGAAGATCTGTATCTCTTGGACGAGGTTTGCTGGCGGTGGTTATCCGCTCGGTGAAGAGTGATATTATCCTGGCCGAGTGATTGCATGAGCTCGTCTCTCAAGAGAGATCTGTATCTTAAACTGAGGTTTGGGTTGGTCTGGAAGATGTTATGCTTATGTGTTTAATCTCTGTGATCGAGGCTTGGACTAGTGCTTGTCTCGGATAGAGATCTTATCATGTCTGGTCGAGGTTTGTTCGCAGTAGGAGTCAGGCTCGGGGAGATGACTCTCTATCTTTAACTGAGGATTGCTTTCTTCTAGAGAGGATCTCTTATCTCTGCGATCGAAGGATGTCTGAGTTTACTGGTTCTGTCATTTGGTATCGCTTCTGGAGTTCGAGGAGCACTTTATCTCTATGTACCTTTGAGGATATTGTCCGCGTCGAGAAGATGCTTACTTGCTGCATCGAGGCGTTGCTCGCTTGGTTTTTGTCTGCTCGATCAGTTTAATTATGTTGAGTATATATTTTATGAATCTTTTAAATTATAACTGCGGTGATTTAATTCTGATGTTGGAAAGGGAGAAATACTAATATCTTCGGTGGGATCGAGATTGTGTGACTCCGCTCTGTGGTATGATGAGTCTCTATCTCTGGTCATATGATGGTAGGTTATATGTGACTTATGTGTTCTATTCTCGGGGTCGAGAGAGTCTTATCTCAATGTATCTTGTTTGAAGGTTCTGCCTGCCATGGGTCTTCACTATTTTGGTTTGCGCTCGGATAATTCTTATCTGGTTGCGATCGAGGTATGCCGATTCGGAGAGTAGAATTCTTATTCGACTAGTGCTAGGAGATGCTGGTGGTGTGGTGTCCACTAGTCCTGGTGTCTTCGGGAGAGTATTGCTTATTCTGATACTGACCGAGATTGATTGCAGTTGGGAGAGATGCATTTATCTTTTGTATCTGATCGTTGATTGCTCGGATGTGAGTCGGATTAGTCTTAGTCGAGGTTTGCCAGCGTGGCGTCGCTGATCTCTGGCCGAGGTTGATGGCCGCAGTTACGAAAGAGGCATCTTTATCTGCTTGACTGTATGTGTATGCTTTCTCGGTGAACTGACATCTAATAGAGTTTATCGTCTGACCTGAGATTGCGGCGGAGTCTTGCAGTCGGTAAGTGATCTGTTACTCTTTCTCGATCGAGGTTTGCTGTCTCGGAAAGAAAGTAGTCTTATTTTTACTGATCGTGGTTGATGTGAGATCCTATTTGGCTTATAGAACTTCGGAGCTCGGACTTGAACTTTGCTCAGACATGGATATAGGATGAAGATTATCCCCATCTTCTGCTATTCGCGTAACGGGCTTTGGTTGGCACTTTGACCTGTTCGTGTTCGTGGGTCGTCCACCCCTCATCTCGTCTTGAGAGTATGGTTAACGAGGCTTTCAATTTCTCACTGTGTAGTGATGAGTTCTCCGTATCTAACGGACTTGTGGGGGCATATTCGACCGATGCGTTCCGTCTCCCGTCCATCTCGTCTTAAGGTGTGCAAATCGGAGTCGGCTCTTCAAACTCTTTTGCTCGTCTTGGGTAGGGATGAGGTTATCCTCCTTGTTTCTACAGATTGGTTGGGGGCACATACGGACCGTCGTCCATGCCTCTCTCCCCGTCTTGTCTAAGAATGAACGAGGCTTCGACTTTGCTCGCATTAGGGACGA
This sequence comes from Cocos nucifera, assembly GCA_006176705.1. Classification (NCBI taxonomy): domain Eukaryota; kingdom Viridiplantae; phylum Streptophyta; class Magnoliopsida; order Arecales; family Arecaceae; genus Cocos; species Cocos nucifera. Next base: position 2,154,196 of record QRFJ01000014.1, read on the forward strand.
GGTCCTCCTCCTTTTTCAACGGCTTGTGGGGCACATACGGACCGTCAGTCCGCGCCTTCCGACGCTGACGAGGTGAAGGTTTTGACATGTTCGTGTTAGGATTGAGGTTCTCCTTTCTGTTCTCTATACATGTGCAACTATTGATCTGTCCTTCTTTTCTTCATCGACTTTCACATAGTGTTGTACACACACCAGATTAAGTAATATAGTGTTGGGGGGAATGAATTTTCTAACTTGAACCGGGTAAAGAATTAACTGGTCAAGCTACATTTCCCCGAATTCATGATATCGTGGAGACATTGTTCCTCCTACTGTTTTCTTCAGTGCGAGTACGATCGCGTTTATACATCTTCGACTGCTAGCCTCTCCTTAATTTGGTAGCATTGCTTCTTCTTGGTTTGACGCTGTGGATATGTGTGACTAGAGTCCGCCGATTACACAAGCTCCTGCCTGGATAACGTTGATGATCGTTCTGAGTGGGGCGGTCGTACTCTTTATCATTTCCTTTAGTGGTAGTACAGCAGCGCGCGCCAGGTCTTACTCGATCTCTCACTCTTGACTGCAGTCCATCGTCTGAATAAATAACGCGCGATGCAGAACCCACTTTCTGACAAGAACATCGACGTGCCGAAGAAATGTAATCAAGTCGCCTCAGTAAGCTGAGTGCAGTGCGAACTCAATAAGCATATAAGTCCCATCCTCACTCGCACTCTCACCAGGAGGAAGGACTTAGAAGTAGCTTGCTGTACCATATACCGTATGCTGCAGTTAATTTGTGTGACACGTAACCTCTGTTCGGGAGTCTGTGACGACCATGACGTCTGCTGTAAGCAATATACAATGGTAGACTGATTTGAAGCTGAAACGTGCGGACATCTGCCGGTGTCCATACAACTCGATAAGAACTTTTCGTATGAGCACAGTCAAAGAGCCGTCCTTCATGCATCTCATTCTTTTCGGAGCTGTTCCCTTGGTCAGATACACAAAAGCGCGTGAACTGGCGTTCATATATATAACGCCATGTGCGTTGAGGCGCCATCTACTTGTCGCATATCTGGTGCTGTGCTGTTTTATGGACGGCGGTGGGTATTCAGTATATTCGCAACTCATCCGTCCCTTGTGAAACCTACGGGCACTATCTCTCCACCTCCTCTCTCCACTCACTCTAGTGCGTCGGTCAGGCCGGGAGTGTGATCTAAGTGGTGCTATTCTCTACCTGCTCACTCTGATACTGTTTGTGGCCTCGTCTTGGCGTGTGCTCCGTACTGTCTTATATGGCTTCCCTTCTCCCACCATCTAATCGTGCATGTACGCGGTCTCCTCTTCTGTCTCTCGCGCCATAGATCGCTCTCCAACTCAAGTTGACTCCGCAGTGGGTGACGTCATGATGAACCGATAAGGCGGCACTTCGGACACTGCGTGAAAACTATAGAGTCCATAGTGATCTCCATGCGTGTTTCCACGCGCTAATATAAACGTCTCACTCTCGAGCCGTGGAATATATGTGAGAGAGAGCTGACGTTCCTAAAGAACAACTATATCCAGTGCTCTGCACGTGGGATGTGATATACTACCGCAAAGCGCAACTTTACCCTCGACAACAACAAGCATGCGTCACCTCTGCGAATAGGCTCACACCGAGTAATCGTAGTAGAGCACATCAGTGGCTATATAAGGTGGGAGCCACTACCGCCGCGACACCTCCACATCTGAACTCCTAGCGCTGCGCGTACATCAACTATCTTCTCTCACGTGCAATAAGTCGCCCCTCCTCTCTCTCCTCCGATTAAGCTTGGCCGGATAGAGACTCTCACTCGTATATATAGAGCACTCTCTCGTGAGCTCGCTCCGTGTGGAAACAGACACTCTCGTGTTCACACTATGAATTCGACTGTGTGTTGCACTGTGAACTATAACTACTCCTCCATGGATCCACTCTCCCCTTATATAGTGTGACACTCTGTTGACTCTGTCGGGAATGCCTACGCGAGGGCCCAAACTTAGAGAATCATTAAGTGTGTGACTGAACTAGATGTGCGTTGCGCTCCACGTGCAGTCGTGCTCATCCAGTGCGCTGCGTGGATGTGGAGATCTCGCTTAGTAGCATAGTACTATGATAGTACTCTCGCTGTCCTCTTGAGCTCACCGGTAACCAGTGTGATACTCTCGTGGTGAAGGGCGCATGTGGGTATGTCTCTCGGTGGAGACAGTGACGACCTCAGTCTATCGTTATCTCGTACGTGGATTGTCGGCTCATGAAAGCAAGTGTGCTGTGACGATCTGAGTGCCTGACTGCAAAAAAATAAATAGGCCGTGTGCGACTGCGTAATGCCTCAAGTCTCGCTCCTCCTCGTATTATATCACGCCATCAATATATAGACCGTGGCATGACTAATATCAACCGAGGAGACTTTATCATGAGTTTGGACGGCGCGGTGTCGCCGCAGTCGTGTGATCAGCAATGGCAACGGACCGTCAAAATTCGTAACACAAGTAAGTGCGGACTACAACCGCCGCGTGCTCACATTAACACTCATCCTATATCTTATGGCTTAGAACCACAACAAGAAATATCTGCTCACGTGAGGAAGAAGAGTAGATTCTTCGTAATGAGTGGATATAGTGAAGCAAAACCTAATCTAACATCACAGTAACTGAAGGACATAGCGTATTCTCTAAACAGAGATACAGATGACAAGTCGCACACGTATAATAAGTGCCGCTCCTCTCTCAAGAGTGCGCGAAGCCATTCAGACCGGGTATATGCACTGACACCACCAACCATAAAAATTCATCCAGGATCCACATAACGGACAAGTTGTAATAGTTTATCGTGAACGCACGCACCAACGCGAACAGACCATGTGTCTCATGCGATGCACTTATCGAATATGAAGTAAATTCCTACAGCTTTCCGCTAGAGCGTCCGGTAAAGCTCTAGAAGTGCGCCGGTGAGACATCACTAACATCACGACACCATATACTAGTTCGATATACAACGTCAGCATCATGAAACAAAAAGAATAGGAACAGACGCTCACACACATGATACCCTGTGTGCCAGAGCTTACGCGAAAAGAACCTCTCGAGAATAATCCAGTCGAGGAGTTCAGCAGACTCTTGGACCGGGGTCGACACGATACAGCCAGTGACTCTAGTCGCACTCTCGCATCTGGAACTGCGTGTGGCGGACAAATTAGCATCACCTTAGACCGTCATTATGCGATCGACTGAAGCGAGTGTGTCTCAAAATGCACTAACCGGTGGTATCCGCATGACTGTAAAGAGAATGAAATATAGTGCGAGCGGTTTGGCACCCATCTCCAAGTCTCACCGGCTGTAAAAAGCGCTGGAGCTGGAGAGTCGACGATAACGGTCGGTCAAATCATGCAGTCCGAGGCCAATCAGCGGATAATAATATATATGCCTCTCACACGTGGCCCACTCCGCCACCTGGCCGAAGCGGATAGCCCGGATCCTGGTTGTTACGGTTGGATCATATGGTGATGTAGTCGCACCGCTGCATCTACGTATCACAGAGCGGTCATTCAAGACAAGAGTGTTTGACAAGGTCAGCTACTCGGTGTGTGTTTACTCAGATCGAACCTCGGCAACTCTCAATATATAATATGCCAGAAGTGATCTCCGAAATAAGCGCGATGTGCTGAAATAGTGGCGTGAAATATCTGGAGAGGTATGTGCGTGAGAGAGTTCCAATCATATAGAACCTGGGGTACATTGCGTTGAGTGACGGGCACGTATGCGCCCCTATCGGTGACTGGGCGGCACACAATCTGTGCGTGAATATAGCGGAGTTTGGTAAAGACACTCCTCAACGCACTGCGAGATGGATATGTGCATGTTCATGTTTGGTCGCTGGGTAACCTCAACAGAAACAACCTGTCAATATACACATGTGTGACGTGACCACAGAGTTCGTGAGTGACCTCATGCAGTGAGACTGCAACTCGGCAACCGGAGAAGTCGTGATCAGAACCACTCACCACACACCGACACGTTCGTGCGTTGCTACGTGAAGTGAGGTTCTCTCTCACACACCTCGACTCTCAAGATGATGCTTCGTGCCGGCGTATATGACAGTGTGACAACTACGAAATGCACATTGGCGAAAGCACCGGGCGGAGCGTGACCCGCCACACGAGGCGAGGTGGCTAGCCGCAAAGACCCCCAGCACGACGTACCGCTCGAGTTGATCTAAGTGAAAATGCGACTCCCATGGAGTCTCCAGAACGGTGTTATTAAGTGAGTGTGCGAGATGCGTCTCAACCGACGTGCGCGTTAGTTACACTCCGTTAAGGTTCA
>QRFJ01000014.1:2163518-2168518 GCA_006176705.1 Cocos nucifera
GATGAGGTTCTCCTCCTATTCTTAACGGGCTGTGGGAGCACATGCAGACCGTCGTTCGTGCCTCTCCTCTTGTCTCGTCTAAGATGAACGAGGCCTTCAACTTTGCTCGCATTAGGATGAGGTTCTCCTCCTTTCCTAACGGGCTGTGGGGGCACATACGGACCGTCATCCGTGCCTCTCCCTCCATCTCGTCTAAGATGAACGAGGCCTTCGACTTTGCTCGCATTAGGATGAGGTTCTCCTCCTATTCCTAATGAGCTATGGGGGTACATTCGGACCGTCGTCTGTCTTCCTCTATCTCGTCTAAGGAGAACGAGGCCTTCAACTTTGCTCGTGTTAGGACGAGGTTCTCCTTCTGTTTCTAACGGGCTGTAGAGGCACATACAAACCATCATCCGCGCCTCTCCCTCCGTCTCGTCCTTCGTGAACGAGGCCTTCAACTTTGCTCGCATTAGGACGAGGTTCTCCTCCTATTTCTAATGGGCTGTGGGGGCACATACAGACCATCGTCCGTGCCTCTACCCCCATCTCGTCCTTTATGAACGAGGCCTTCGCTCGGGAGAGATCTTATCTTTGGCCGAGGTTGTCATCGATCGCTTGAGAGAGATCTTATCTCTGACCGAGGTTGAAGGTCTTTGACCTGCTTGTGTTAGGATGAGGTTCTCCTTCCGTTCCTAATACCGTAACTATTGACTGCTTCTTCCCTGTCATCACATAATTTTTGCACCCAAAAATAATATTATTTATTGGGAGAGAATTTTATCGAGGGAAAGTTACTTGTAGCATATTTTCGTTTCAGGGTCGTGGGGGCGTTGTTCCTCCGGGTTCTCTCCGGTAATAAGTTTTGGACCGGACGACCTCCTCTATCTCATGCTGGCCTCCTCAATTTGGAGCATGCTTCTCTTGGCTTTGACACTGGGAGATGATGGATCGTCGATGCACCAAGCTCCTCCCAAGGGTAACGTTGATGACGTCGTGAGACGGCCGACCTCCTTATCTTTTTTGGCTACGACAGCATCCTTGGCCGATTTTCTTCTGCTTCAGGCTAGCGTCGGAGAAATTTATCCAGCCGCCCTTTTTTGATGAGCTTCTCAATTTCATCTTGGAGCTGAATGTATTCGTCAGTGTCATGACCGTGGTCGCAATGGTCGAAGCATTACTTACTTCGATCGCACATGCCTGGAGGAGGTTGTAATCCTTCTGGTCTTGGTAGCCGGTTCTTAACTTCCATGAGAATTTGAGTTCGAGGAGCATTGCGAGGGACGCAGTCGTGGAATCTTTCGGAAGGAGGACTTCTTCACATCCTTCTGTCGGGGCTTCCTTGGTGGCGAGGTCAAAAAGTTCGGGCCTTGCTTGCACTGGGGAGATCGTGGATGCGGCCAAACTTCATTCCATCTTCTTGTAAAATCTGCGGAAGAACTTCATGCCCCTTTATCGGAGCTTCTTTGGAGTCATACTCGAGAGAGAGTTCGGCCTCGCTTACCTTAGGGCGGTCGTGAGCACGGCCGAACTTCATCTCACCTCTTGTGAATTCTTTGTAGGGGGTTTCATTGATGACATACTCGAGCGGGAGTTCGGCCTCACTTGCGCCGAACTTCATTCCGATGATGAGCTTTGAGGGAGAGTTCGGCCTTGCTACCGTCGAACTTCATTCCGATGATGAGCTTCAAGGGAGAGTTTGGCCTCGCTTGCATCGAAGTTCATTCCACTTTTCCATGAAATCTTCCACGGAAGAACTTCATGCCTCTTTGTCCGGACTTCCTTGATGACGAGCTTGAGGGGGAGCTCGGCTTTGCTTGCCCGAACTTCATTTCGCTTTCTGTGAATTTTTTGTAGGAGGTTTCGTTGATGACATATCCGATGGGGAGTTCGACCTCGCTTGCACCGAACTTCATTCCACTTCTATGGGAGAACTTCTGCTCTCCATTTATCCTTCCTTAGGATGATTGGTATGTCCGAATGCTCTTCCTTAAGATCGATTCCTCATGTTCTCATGGTGGGTATGCTGGCAAAGTTTCCGTCGGAGGTTGTCGCATGACCAGCATCATCTCGACGGGGCCATGAATCCGACCAGCAGGTTGAACTGCTCTACGTCTACGGTGGCTTTGGGTGAAACCTGGGCTGTCGGGATGGAAATGGGAGCAGATGGACCTGGCACGTAGGCCGTCGATCGTCGAGTCAAAGTTCTCCTGAGAGACATTTTCTCTTCGAAAAAGAACTCTAGTGAGAAAGAAGAGAGATCTCCAGAGAGGAAAGAGAGAAATCATCACCGAGCACTCCTTTAAGAACAAGAGAACCTCGAAGGTTCATGCCCTTCCTCTAGCGCCAATTTGTCGATGCAGAAATTGATCATCGTCGGAATCAGCTGGAGCAGGAGGTGGACGAGGTCGCCACCAGGAGATCTGCAAAATGAAAGTTTCCCATCCGAAGTCCGGTGGTGGGGGTGGCTCTGGCAGGACCCTCCGACGATCAAGTCAGCTCTGGCCAACAGGAATGGAGTGCTCGAAAATGGGTTCCTCAGAGCTTAGAGAAGGAGAGGAGAGCTTAGAGATCAGAGTTTAGAGATTCGAGTTAGCGTATCTGGAGGATCCTTTTTATAGCGGAGCTTGATGGTGACAGCTGTAGCCGCATGCTGGCGGGCCGCTTGAGGTCCGACAGGAGTTAGTCTCATGGGAAGGTGCCGTCTGCAGCGGATTGATGGTGACAGCCATCGCCACCTGGTAGCGGATCGCTGTCGCTTGCGGTGGACTATGGTGATGGCTGCAGCTGTCTTGGTACTGAGCCGCTCGGGGCCGAATGAATGAAGGGTTGAAGGGCTTTGACGTGTATCCCATTTCGGAAGAGTTCGGACTCCTGAAGAGGAAGCTCGGAAGGAGTTCGGCTCCCATAGGCGTCTGGCTGGAGGTGAGCGGCTAAGGCCCGATCGCTGGGAAGTTCGGAGTTTGGTAGGAGCTCGACCGACCGAGGGGAATGTCTGAGGAGGGGTCCGGCTGGACGAAGCCCGGCTCCTGAAAGAAGTCCGATCGAAGGATGTCTGGGATGAGTCCAGCTCTCCGAAGAAGTTCGATCGAAGAGGAAGCTTGGAGGGAGTTCGGCTCTTGTAGGTGTCTTGGCTGGAGGAGTGCGGCTAAGGCTGGCCGCTGAGAGTTCGGAAAGGAGCTCGGCCGCTGAGGAGTCCAGGTCGGAGGACGACCGTCGAGGAGTTCGCTTGAGAAGTTCGGCCGAGGGACGATTGCTGAGGAGTTCGACCAAGCTGGACTGAAGGAACGGTCGGCGAAGGGACGGTCGCTGAGGAGTTCGGCCGATGGACGACCGCTGAGGAGTTCGACCGCTGGGAGTCCGAAGGAGTTCGGTCGGCTGAAGGGTTCGGCTAAGATCCGATCGCTGAGCAGTTCGGCCGTCTATCCGGCTGTAAGAGTTCGATCCGCTAAGATCCGACCGTTGAGCAGTTCGACTTGGGATTTGGTGAGTTTTGGTGAAAGCCCTAAGAGTTCATCCAAGATCCATCCGCTTGAAGCTCTTCCGTGGCTACTAGTTGCATTAGACTGAGCATCGAACCAGACTTCGGCAAGAGCGGGGTTTATCCCCAATAATATACATATATATACATATATATATATATATATATACACACACACATATATATATAGACACACACACACACACACATATATATATATATATATACAATACATACATACATACATACATACATACATACATACATACATATACATACATATATATATATATATATATTATATATATATATATATATATATATATATATATATATATATAGCACACACACACACACATATATATATACATATGTATACATATGTATATATATATACATATGTATATATATATGTATACATATGTATACATATGTATATATACATATGTATATATATGTATATATATATACATATGTATATATACATATGTATATATATGTATATATATATACATATGTATATATACATATATATATATATATATATATATATATATATATATATATATATATATATATATATATATATATATATATATATATATATATATGTATATATACATATATATACATATATATATATATGTGTGTGTGTGTGTGTGTGTTGGGGATAAATTTTGCTCTCGTTGAAGTCCAGCCTGGTACTTCGTTTAATGCAGCTGATAATCATGGAAGAACTTCGATCCAAAATTTTTTCTCCAGCAGTCGAACTCGTTCAATAGCCGAACTCTTTCAGCGGTTGAGCTCCTCCAGCGATCGAGCTCCATCCGAATTTCTTCCTCAGTCAAATTTTTATGGAAGCCAAACTCCTACGAGAGCCGAACTCCTTCCGAATCTCTTCTTTAGTCGGACTCCTATGGGAGCCGAACTTCTTTCAGATCCCTCATTTAGTCGGACTCCTACGAGAGCCGAACTTCTTTCGGGCTTCTCCTTTGGTTGAACTCCTTTAGGAGCCGAACTTGTTCTAGACTTGTCCTTCAATCGAATTTCTCTAGCGGATTGCTTCCAAATGATCGCCTCCAGACGTATTTTCTTTAGGAGTCCGAACTTCTCTAAAATTGATGTATGTCGAAGCTTTTCACTGATCGATGCTTACTTTCTCCAAATTTTGATTATTGAATTTTAACGAATGGTCACTATCAGTCTGAGGACACATCTCCCTCTCTGTACCAAATTTCACGTGGCCCCAAGCGGCTCAGTATCGGACAGCTACGGTTGTCGCCATCAGTCTGCTATAGATGGTGGTACAGACGATACCTCCTCTGTGATAGACTCCACTAGGCCTCGAGCGGCCCACTATCAGATGGCTACAGCTATCACTATCAATCCGCTACAAGCTCTGTCTATAAAAAAGATATATTTTTTCTAAGCTTTCTTCTCCTTTACGAAACTCTGTCGAACTCTTTTCTGAGCACTCCATTTCTATTGGCCAGTAGAGCTGACTTGATCGTTGAAGGATTCTATCGGAGCCACCACCACC
>QRFJ01000014.1:2172123-2274158 GCA_006176705.1 Cocos nucifera
AGAGAAAGGATGATGACGAGGGGGATCGCGGTAAATGCACATGGGGAGGGAGGAAGACTTATGGCGCTGGAGCACCTGTCAATGGGAACCGTGGGGCCGACATCCACGTGAAGGCACACGCTGTCTGGATTGCAGCCAATAAAGCCAATAGTGCCCGCCACACGCTGCTGTGTGCAACGCTTCCACCGCGTTCCCGATTCCAGTTCCTGTTCTCCCCAGAAAGCGCAGCCAATACCCCTTGCCCACTTAAAAAATCATCGAAATCGGGGAAAATTTAACAATAAGATCCGAAAAATTCTCTCTTTCTTCTTCTCTCCCACTACCCCCAGGTCGGATCAAGGCTTCAGGTATTTGCTTCTGATCCAATTCGTTAAAAAGAAAAAATTCTGTTTTATCTCTGGTTTTGGTTTTGCTGTTCGATTTGCGGTGTTGTTTTCTTGATTGGGGCATGAGAAAATTTAATTTCCCCCTCAAATATGATTCTTTTGTGTTTAGATTAGAGTTATAGATGTCGAGAGTTGAGTCTTCGCTGTTTGATTTTTTAACTTTTTTTCCGCCGGTCATCTTCTAGTTTTGGCTTAACCACTTATGTGTTTCTTTATTTTATTTAGCAATAGTAATATCGTTACTCAAAACCGACACTATCTGGTGGTCTGCCCATTTGTTTTCTTATTCCATTATTGTCGTATATGCCAAGAAAACGAAGATAAAGTTTTGAACTCGCCCTTTCTTGGTTAAAAAAATTATTTTGATTCATTACAGACATATCATGAGCAGAAAAATGTAACCTTTATGAAAAAAGTTAGTATTTATGGTTGGTTTTTACATTTTGTTGTCCCAAAGTGTTAGCTGAGTGATTCCATCTGATTAGATCTGGTCGAAATTTACAAAAATCGGGCTTAGGTTTTATCCTGTGTGTATTCTCTGAAGCTTGAATTTATTGGCATCGGATCTTATTAGGTCAATGGTGTGATTTTATGCAGATTCTGTAAGTTTGATATGGTTACAGAGGCCCCATTGTCGATGACAAACAAGGAAAATATTATAGCTGAGCAACCAGTTGGCAGGTCGGTAATTGTTGGTCGTCCAAGTTAGTTTTATAGAGTTTGCAACCTTGTAATTAATTTACATGTGGTACTTGAAACTAGAAAATTTCTGTACATTTTAATGACCATGTTGTTTCAAATGAGTAGATATTGTTGCTTGTGCCTGCATTTTGTCCATTGTATATTCTTTCGCGGTCCACAGGAATGAGTAATAGCTCTCTTGCTCAGCGAGACATAAGCTTTGTACTTATATATTCTTGGCATTCATTATTTTCACCCTTCCTCTTTCAGGTGACTAGGTTTGTGATTCTTTTTTCCTTGCACTGGTTATGCAGTGGGCAGTCTTACATCTTAAATACTTTAATCTGGTGAAACTGTCCTGTTCTTTATGTTGCATGTTTGGTTATTGTCAAGGCTATACAAAATCTTATCAATTTTCATCTCCTGTTTTTTTTTGCCCACTTCAGATTTTGCTTAGTTGGCCTAATGTAGTTGTTGGGCTTTAACTTGTCTCGGGCAACGTTCAAGATATAAGGGGACACAAGGAGGCAAGATTGTATTGAAATAGTGCTTTTGCGAATCTCAGGTTCAGAAATACCTTACTTATTGACTTGTTATAGCATAGGATTTTATGAGCAGTTCTCATACTCAATTCAGAAGTATCTGATCCAAAACTTCCATACAAAGAAAATACCCGGAATTTACTTGGCACCAAATTTAAGCCCAAGCATACATTACTTTATGTAGTCAAATATCAAATGGAAAGTGATAAAAAATAGAAAAGAAAGGGGCTCGAGGAATAAGGTCTTGAAAATGTTATACATAGTTCCAGATAGAAAAGAAAATGTTAGGTAAGAAATCACCAACAAACAGTTGTCCTTCATAAGTCAGTTTTTACTGCTAAAAAGGGAAGTCATTTATCGCACGTGTATCCATATATCCTTATAGGATGCTTGAATAAAGTTGTGCATGCTGGGATTTGGGAGTCATTGCCCACTCATTCACATCCACTAAAGAGATAGGCCAGCGATTAGTTCAATTCACATTAGACAAGGTAAAAATCATGTTTGTGATTGTCTCATAGGCGATGCAACTATACATGTTTCACCTAAGTTGGGCCTTATATTCCTTGCTGGAATTGTTACTTGCTATATGGATGCATGAGGCAACTTTGTATTCCATATCTGGGAATAGTGCCTTGTTAAATAGTTTTTCCAAGTTCAGGTTCAGAACCACCTAACTTACCGAGTTTTTGTGGTATAGGATTTTATTAGCTGCTTGCATACTCAATTTGTTCTCATACTCAATTTGGAAGTGTCTGATCCAAAATTTTCATATAAACAAAGTACCCAGTATTTACTTGGCACTAAATTTTGAGCCCAACTATTGGGAAAAATTGGTCGAAAAAAATAGGAAAGAAGAGGGCTTGAGGGATGAGGTTTTTGAACATGTTATACATAGCTCCAAGTAGAAAAGTAAATGTTAGGTAACATATCTATAACAAAAAGTTGTCCTTCATAAATCAGAATCTTTACTGCTAAAAAGGGAAATCATTTTTATGCATCCATATTATCCTTATAGGATGCATGAATAAAGTTGTCCATGTTGGGACTTGGGTTCATTGCCAACTCTGCTACATCCACCAAAGGGATAGGCTGGTGATTAGTTCACTTCACACTAGACAAGTTAAAGCATAATGTTTGTTGTTATCTCATATGTGATGCAACTATTTTTTTTTTTTTCACTTAAGCTAGGGCTCATATTCCTAGCTGGAATTGTTACTTGCTATATTGGACCACAAGATATGTTGGATTTTGAATCTATCAGGTTGCATTATCAATCCCCCTAGCGTGGAGTTGTGTTTCTTCTGTTCTCTGTACCGTGACTAGGGACTAATTGTGCTCATTAGAGAAAGGAGCTTTTAAAAATGTTTTTATTTCTGTTGCTATAGTATGTATCCTATGTTCATAATTTTTTCTGTTTGCTTGCTACATTGTTCTTTGGCCTTGTTTGAAAAATCTAGTATTTGAATTATTCTGTTGGATACTCCTTGCTGAACAAACCCAGAGCCTAACAGAAGAAGCTTCATTTTATGCTCTGCGCTTCTAGATTTTTTACTCCAAGCACCTGTTTTTGCCTTTTTTACTCATTTTTAAGTTATTTTAGCATGTATTTAATATTTAATTTCCTAAACTATGCTGCCAATCCTTCATGAGACATTTGTATAAAGTTTAACCTCATAACCTTGTGTTATTCTTCCACTCCAGTCATAGTGTTGTGGATTTCTTGGTGTTTTTGCTTTATCATCACTATCCTAATTCTTGATATGCAATTGGTTCCATCTTTGCTCTATTATCTGGTTGTTGCTTCTGCTTTCTTAGCTTGAATATCTGAAAATTTTCTTGTGCAGGTTAGTCCCCAACAAAAAGAACACAGGAAAAGTCCCAAAGAAAGAACACAAAGCTAAGAGAGAGAAGCTGAAACGTGTTCATTTAAATGAGCTCTTCTTGGAGCTGGGTCATGCTCTTGGTAATTTCCCTGTCATCCTTTTTTTTCCCAAAAAATTCAGATGACATTGTTGTTGTAGCTCACATGTGCTAGGACTTTTTTCAGCTAGTTTAAATTAGTGAGGTTATTCTGTAGAAAGGAAGACTTAGAATATAACGTTTTCTGCTGAAGAAATAGGATAATGCTTCTTTTCTTATATTTCTTTTCTATAAACTAATTATGGTCCAAAGTGGAAGTTCATTTCTTGTTTTAATTCTGCGGGTGTTTAGACAAAAATTGTTTATTGTTAGGAAAACTAAGCGAGATTAGGCTGGTATGGGGCATTCATTTGATGCTACTCTTCCAGCATCAACATATTTCTGCCCATTCAAAGTACTAGGGGCTTTCATTAAAGAAAAGATGGTCTGCATCTTCTTCTGGTATTGCAGGGGAATCTACTTGTTGGATGTGGACCACCTAATGTAACATCTTATAAGTAGAATCATAGCTGTGATAATTCTTCTCTATAAGTTGTCCATTTCACATTCTCTGAACAAATTCAATGCATATGTTGTGGTTCTTGAAATATGAAGAACTTTTATAATTTTGGTTTTGACATATGTGTTTATTTGCAGAACCAGCTAGGCAGAATAATGGCAAGGCCTCTATACTAGGTGATGCCACTAGGTTACTACAGGACCTTATTGCACGGGTAGAATCTCTCAGGAAGGAAAATCTTGCTTTGGTGTCTGAATCTTGCTATGTAAGTTCCTCAAACATAAAGTCTTAAGTAATTATAATTTAATCTGGTTTCTAATTGTTGCTGTCCTTCATCTTTTGGAAAATATTGTTCTTATTTGGGAGGAAGGAAAACATAAAGAAGATGCTTCAATAAATTTTTAAGTTGAGTTTTCTCTATATTTGGAGGACAGACATAATAAAAAAAACGACTAGAGTTCGTTAAAGCTTAATTTCTGCTTGTCAGAAATCTATCTTAATTTTCCGTGTGTGCGATTTGTGGTCTTCTTCCTACTTTTTTGAACCGCAAAATTGCAAATATGTTACATGTGATCATCTTCCTACCATTATTGAACAATAAATAGCAATTATGAAAACCAATTAATAGTAATACAAATATCAACCAATACTCCAAGCTGATACCTTTATACTTCAGTTCCTGATTGCGTTTTTCTGATAAATTTGCTGTCTGAAGATTAAGCTTTTTGGGGTCCTTCCTGATGGAGTCTTGATCTTGGATTGTGAAGCCAGTAGGTTGATCTAGATTTAAGAGTAGTTGAAATGTGTATACGTTGTGATATTCCTATTAAATTGGAATCAGCATCAGGATAAACTTAGGAAGAATGTTAGTCCAAGTGACTTACTTGTAACCCAAGTTTAAGACCAGAATTGGTCTGAAACTGTTGCCAGGTTGCTGTGGAAAAGAATGAGCTTAAAGATGAGAATGCTGTCCTTGGAGCTGAGATAGCGAGACTGCGAAATGAGCTACATGAGAGGATGCACTCTGATACTGTGTGGCATAGTGGAGCAGAGGTGGCTCCTCCCACTCTGCCACAACCAACGAGTGCAGCACTTCCAGTGCAACAGCCTCCTGTCGGACCCCTTTATGTCATCCCCCTCCGCCAAGATCTGCATCCTTTCTCAGACACTGGAAATATACCAGCTCCAAAACCCCCCTCCCATGTGAGGAGGCCACATGCCAGATATGCCACACCATCAGACTCCTGGTCACTAGAGCTCCTTTCGAGGCATCAAAGAGAAGCACATGAAGCGCTGCACAACAGCAGCACCATCATCACATTTAATAGCAGGGAAGAAGGCACAGATAAAGCGTAGCTGGCATCCGTCCAAGGGAGATACATGAACACCCTGACACTCCAGATATCTTAGCATGTAGTAGTCATTAGAACATGTAGATAGCATCACTATTGATGATGATGCCGATAAAATGCACCGATTTATTGAGAAGGGATTTATAATCACTTGCATGTAGCTGGAGGAATGTATCTTTGTCATAAGATTTTGAAATTTGAATTCAGGCATGTCTGCATGCAGTTCTTGTGACATTCATTTTACAGTCTTCATCTGTTCTTGGTGATGGTAGGATTGAATACTGATGTGTGCAGGCTTCATTTGCTTTGCTAGGACCATGAACTCCTGTTTTCTTTTTTTCTTTTTTCCTTTTTCTTTTAACATCACGTTCTCTGTGATATGTGTCATGCATGTCTGCATGCAGTTCTTGTCACATTCTTTTTTACAATCTTTTTCTCTGTTCTTGGTGATGGTTGGATTGAATACTGGTGGTTGCAGGCTTCAGCGCTGCTTTTTTTTTTTTTTTTCACGTGGGAGTCATAGCAGACCATGACTTGTTCTCATCCCTTGTCAGGGTGGTCCTACTGAACTCCTGCAGTGTCGATAAGTAGGGGTTTATGGCAAGACATGTGGGAAGGCAGCTCTATTTAGGTGGTTCGAAGGCTGGGAAATGGGACTCCATTCCAGGACCAGCCCTATAAGCATGAAGAGCATTAAAAAGATCATGCTAGGTCTTTTCTGGACTCGGCTTGCGAGGTTGTTGCATGGTGGTCAAGGGAGCAACAAGAGGGCCCAACTTTAATAAAGAGTTGGGCCACCTGTGGATAAAAACACCTGAGACAGACAGGTGTCAGGTGTCCCTTGATTGCTTCACCTTACTGTGCCCTTTCTAAACAACGGATTAAGAACGGGATAGACTCGGGACAAAATAGAAGAAGGCGTGTTATCGGAAGAATCAATAGCAGAACCATCAGATCTTTTCGCTACCATCTGAGATCGGTTTTATGAACCTATTGAGGGATGGTTCTAACGTTTTCTTCCCCCCCATCTTGGTGAGCAAAAAGCCAAACCCAGTGTTAGAATCGTTCAAAATGGCTTCTCCCAAGGGCAGGATAGTTCTGATGTTATTGTAACCTTTATGGTCGTGATTTCCATGTTTGATCCCTCTCTTACCAAATCCACTGGTCAAAATTTGAGTCTCTGTTACTCGCGGCTCAGAGGGACCTCCCTAGATCTTCCTCATATACTTCATCCTGTTTCTTTAGTTAATTTGTTATTGATTAACAAAAACACCTATAACTCCATTAGTGTACTTGAAACTTAACCTAATTTCTGCAATTTTTACCATGAAACCATTTCAACATTCTATTCTCGGAATTTTTGAAAGGCAAGTCTATTTCATTTTCATCTTTTAAAAAATTGATTTCTTCTCTCTCTTAAATAATAATAATAAAATGATTTATTTTGAATTTAAATGGATTACTGTAGTAACTACTATAAGAATGTATTTGTGTGGGTTTTAATTTGCATTATATGTGCATCTGCATTAACTACTAATTTAATACGTATCTATGAGGCGAATGAACATTAATTTGATGGTGGGGATATGATAGTCCTATAACATTCAAAACAAGCTCTTTCCCTTGCAAAATCTCCTGTTATTTATATTATCATCATGAGAATCTAAATACAGTTAAATTCTTTTCTTTGTACAGCTCTGACATGAATCTTCTTAGCACCTTCGTACAACTAAAGTCTCCTCCGTCATATTATGGTAGAGAGTTGTCCTATAGTGTACGGTACTTCATGCTCTCTGAGAAGCATGTTACTTCATGTTGTAAACCGCCATTTTATATTGATCTTATCTCTCCAGAGAAAAAAATTATGAGTATGTTGTGTGCACCAGCATGGCCATACGTGCCACTAATCACCAAGATGCATTCCTACGGGCCAATCATCGAGACAAGCATGAAACCTACAATAATGAGCCTTGGTAATTAGTGGCATGCACTGCCGGCTAAATACTGGGTAAAAAATTTGATTATGGTAGGTATTTCACGATATCAAGAGAACTATTAGCGATACGAGGGGTATGTACAATGATATGATGAATGCATGGGATATTAGGCTCGTTAAGATAATTGCCAAGACAATTTAACTACCCATCTAGCTGATTAAATTGATTTATTGGTAGGCATGCATCCTAGGTCAATGATGAAACAATGACAGGATGAATCTTAAAATGTCACCAAGCAATAACAGATCATAGTTTCACTAATTTAATAATGGAAGGTGATTTAATTTTTTGGTAATGACGTCTGACGCTGCCTTCCCTTCGTGATTTTAAATTTATATAATATATTTAAGAGAAAAAAATGATATAATAGTACAGTTTAAAAGTGAGAGATGAATGTAAGTTGCAACCACTGATGTTACTCTCTCACGCGCAGATTGGTCCACCTAGTCTTAGAATAGTAGCTAGAACGAAAAAGAGGGGAGAAAGTATGAGTGGCAATAATTTAGGCCACGGCAAGACTTGTTCACCTGCACCCACCTAACATGATCTAAGCTTGATCCATGTAATCCAATTGATTGGACTCATGGATTAGGTCGGTTTACCCTGGCCTATCAAGAAATTGGGTTGAGTTCCCCTTAATCTATTCCGTCAATAGCATGCAACGTCATGGTGTTTTTAGAATATAAATGTCACATCGTAATATATATATATGTGTATATATATATATACATATACATACATATATATGTATATACATATATATATGTATATATATGTATGTATATGTATATATATATATATATGTATATATATGTATGTATATGTATATATATGTATATATATGTATGTATATGTATATATATATATATATATGTATATATATGTATGTATATGTATATATATATATAATATATATATATATATATATATATATATATATATATAATGAGTGACATGAACCATTGAATATTGATTCAATGGTACATGATTTAAAGAAAAATAAATGAAAAAAAAAAGGGTTGGTATGTTTTGTTTGGTTGACTAACTTATTAATTGTAAAATAAATTTTGATCATTAGATATAGCTAGGAAGATTTTATATTAACTTCTAGTATAAATAATTTAAAAAAAAAAAAAAACAACTTTATGCAATCAAAGTCAGGAAGGTTTGGATCAATCAGATCTATATGTGATCCGTCGCATTGCATGCTTTCGTAGGAGGAGTTGCAACGGACTGCCCGCATAGAAATATCCTCGGTAGGTCCCCACTCCAATTTCGGACACAAAAAAGGATTCTGGCGAGACAAAAAGGTTACCTCTTTCCAAGTGAGTCTAGAAAACCCTTCCATCGCTCGGAGATCCTGGTTTAGGAGAAGAGAAAAAAAAAGACGGGAGAGGAAAAATTGTGATTGAAGAAGAGAATGGGTTCGGGATCTTTCCTCAAGGTCGTAGCCAGGAACTTCGATGTTCTTGCCGGGTATGATTCGGTTCACCAATGAAAAAGCTTCAATTTTATTCCAATTTTTGTTCTATTTTTCTGCTTTCTTGGTCGTATTCTAGTATAAGTATTTTAATTTTTCCAGTGATTTTGTTGATTAAATTTGTTTATAATAAACTACTTGTTGTGTTGGATTGCTACTGACTATTTGCTGTTGGGGATAGTTCTCCCTTCAATTCTTTAGATCCTAAATATTAGGACCGATTTTGTGGTAACCCTATGCTTTTGCTTCTCAAAAAAAATAATTTTTACCCAATTTTGTTTGAATAGCTTGTGGGTCTTGTCCTGTTTTGTATTAATAGTTTGTTATGCGCAACAAATATATTTCTTTTACGTAATTTACTTGAGTAATTTGTGGGTCTGGTTCCCGGAATTTTGGAAACATATATACTGCAGTTAATTAAAATTCAAAGTTTCTCTCTTTTCTTTTTAATTTTATTGTGCTAATATGCATTAAAATTTTCCCCTACCCCCTCCCGTTATCATAATCGGCAAATTTCTTGTGGGTTAATATCTCGAGTTCTTTGTCCTTCTTCTTTTAAAAGCCAGTTCTCTGCTTCCCTCGATGACAGGTCCCAATTAAGATCTCCAAAGATCTTACTATCCTATTTTAGGCATGCCTGCGATAAACAACAAACTCTGGAATTCAGATACACTATCATGTGAATTTTGGTGCACTGAAGTGTGCATCACGGCGAGGGCCTGAATCCAAAAGTCCCTGTGTATGGTAGGCAGACCCAAAGTTGGGACTCAGTCTCCACTTCACACCTGACCTAAACCACATACATTTAATTGAAAATGTTGATGGTGCTTTCCTGAACATTTTGCCACATAGTTTGAAGCAAAACGGTTATCTTTTTGACCAGTTCGTAAGACTCTTATTTAATATCAACCAGAAATTTTGTAATATAAGTTTCATTGGTTATGCCTCGCAAAATATCCTTTTCAAAGTTCTGAATTTAGTAATTTTGGAACCTTCTAATTAACATGGGCTTAAAATCCTTTCCTCCTCAAACTGTCAAAAAACTTGCTGTTTCCAATTATTTAGTAGTGAATTACCTGGATATTCTCCTATATCTGAAGCTTCATAATCAGTTTGTTTATGGAAGTGTTTTAATCTGTATCGAGGATGTACCTAATAATATTTCAGCAAATTCCTGAGTAAGAGTTTTTTTATTATTAATTTAGCTCAGCTTCAAATCAAATGAAGACATAAGCATATCTTCCTTTCTGTAAGCTGTAATTTAGAATCATAATATTGTCCAATGCAAATCATTTTTTAAGGATGAGTAGATATTTGCAATATTAACTTATTAATTAGTAAGTATGAATGGATACTTTTGCAATAACTTGCTAAAAATTAAGGAAACAAAGACAAACGAAATCTTCCCATTTTGAGGGGAAATCCTGGATGACAATAATAATGAGATTGATTGATGGACATTTCTGTTGTAACTTAACAAAGTTCCTAAAAAAGGGAGAGAGGAATGTCATAACCAACAGACTGCTTTTCATTGCTTTTATCTTGAATGAGACCTTGGTTTGTATCGTGGCGTCTTTTATCATACATGATATGAATCGATAAATCCCAAGACTTTTATCTGATACAATATCAATATATTATCTGACATTGTCCAACCATTTTACTTCCTTAAATTGAACTTTAATTATTAACTGTCAAAATCAGTTCTTGAAATAATTGTTAATCCTGGTTTTATCGTATTGGCTGAGGTTTTAATATCTCGGTCCCAAAATATAGGTAGAGATCTTGGAAAATCTCAGACCTTTTGAAATATCCTGATCTCCATCTTGGCCGTGATAAACCAAGATCTCGGTTCATCTTGGTCTTCGTCACCCACTGAGATGACCAATATCTCGGTTATTAAAAACCTTGCTGCTGCTGGTTGTACCTAGATATGAAACACTTCTATAGAGCAGCCGATGTGTGTCACCTTTTTCATCAACAAGGCATCTACTGGGCTTATAGAAAGAAATAATATATTACCAAGTAGAGGTGTAATTTTATATTTAAATGAACTCTGTCTCTTAAACAACCCCACCAAACATTTTCTTTACCACCAACCCTCATTTCGGCTACTTGGATTGACTTATCTTCTGTCTAGTCTTCTTCCTGTTGATTCTTCTAGAGTGCCTATTGTAGTTTGAGTATATAGGACATGATTGATGGTCAATCTGTTGCTGACCCCCTGCTTTTTCCATCTGTATTTGTAACTAATGACAATGTTGTTTGAACTAAAAAATTCATTGTGAGTGGTGGCAATACCCATGATTTAGTAAACATCGATGTTGTTGTAGATACATGATAAGATCATATCAAACTATCTTGTATAGGTCTTTGTGCTTTTTCTATACATATAACTGTTATTTATGTACTCGTTTCAAATCGTTAGGAACTCATCCAGGATAATCACACATGAAGTCATCCCATGTTGAGTTGTTAACATTTCCTTTAACCAAGCTTTTAAAATAATTTTGGAAGTCTCCCTTGTATCTGCAACAACTTTTCATGCAACCTGAGAACTTGCTAATCCTGGTGTTGAACCCATGCAATCAGAGATGAAAACCTACATGAATTGAGCTTTTGAGCTAAATTGTAATCTTATAGCCCACAATTTGAACCCAACCACAAATTTCAGAACGTACCAGGTGCTGCAGTTTTCAGATAGTATTACAATCTACTCCTGAATACTTATTATAGAAAATCTGAAAGGTGTCTGGCTATCACAAGGGGCTTAGGCAAGGCAATTGCTTAGCGAACTATTGTTATTTAGAAGTATACCTGAGGTTTGAAAAGTGTGATAAGTAGTCAGCTGCTAGATGTGAGCCTGGATCATATATATGACATGCACTTGGAATTATCATGTCCTGGTATGTGCACCAATTACTTTATGCCGTGCTGTGAATCAAGAGAGAATGTTTTTGACGGTTCTGTAAATCCATCATTGTTCATTGGATTTGATGATAGAAACTAAGTGATGGATTGTATCATTCAGTTTTTTCACAGTCAAATATTCGGGGCTACTTGTTGTTTACCAAGTATGGCTGGTTACCTAATTTCATCTCATAGATGTCGCACTTTATGTCATATGTGTGGTGAGTTTATTGGAATGTATGCTATAGGATAGAATTGGTTTCTTTTGCCAATGTTGGACTGGAAGCAGGTATCAGATTCGTCTCAGCAATCAGGATTCTTTATGTCCAAGAATCTAAAACCTTACAAAAAGGGAAAAAAAAAAGAACAAGTTAGGGGCTCTTTTATATTTTGACAATGTTTTATCTTAAACATATGGAAAATTACATGCTTCCTTTTTTGTGTTGGTTTTTCTTATGTTCCTGACACTTTTTTTTCTGTAATTGATTGACAGGCCGGTGGTGACACTTGTTTACCCTTTGTAAGTGGGATTTTTAGTTGTTTTATTTCACAAGATGCGATGGTGTCCCTTTTTTATTATTTATATATTCGCACTTTCATGGGATTTTGACAGGTATGCTTCGGTCAAGGCAATAGAAACCAAATCTCCTGTTGATGATCAGCAATGGCTCACATATTGGGTCCTGTATTCTTTTATTACTCTGTTTGAAATGACTTTTGCCAAAGTGATCGAATGGTATGTTACATTTCTGATTTTTTCGTCAGTCAGCTTATGGACTTTGTATCACCAAATTTATTGTCTTCTTGTTAGTGATGCTTGATATTACTTGGGTTTTCATTTGTTATTACTCAAGTATGATCTTTGATTGTGATATAATGTGTCTTCGCCACTGAGGCAAGGTGAAAATCATAATCTAAAACATTGATGAGCTTAATGTAATCACTCTTTACCTCCAATATTTGAAATGGGTTATCATTAGTTATCCATATACCTTGAGTGCAGAAAATGGTGTATATAATTCTTGCCAAATCACAAATTTGTGATAGGCAGGGACAATGAAATAAATTAAGCATCATATAATTCTCTACTACAGGGTTGAAGTGGCAGGTCCATTCTTAGGTTATAATTTCATCATTCACGTAACAAGCTGTACATAAGTGATACTTACGCTTCAGCTTGAGTAAAAAGCCGAAAACAATTTTATATGTTTTATGGTCAGCATAATGTAGCATAGCCATGAGAGTATGGCATGCAACTATTTCCCCCTCTATTTCTGCCTATCATCCTGAGGTAGCTTAGCAATTAGTGGGACATGCAAGTATTTTCCTCTTTATTTTTACCTGTTTGTGGTAATCTTGTAGTGTTTCTTTAATTTTGCTTACAAATTTTTTGATTGATTATGTGGCTTTCACAACTTTCTGGATTTCTTCTCTCTGTCTCTCTCATATTCATCTCTCACTGTCTCTCTTCACGATATCATGTAATTTGAATTAGAAAATTACCTTTTATATTGCATGTTAGATGGTAATTTTGGGAAGATTCATATGGTCTATAGTCATGGTTGCATCTAATTTCCGTAGGACAGAACAAAGGGTTAAAGTATCACGTTTTGGTGCTGTGCCAACCTAGCACTAACAAAGTACGTGTTACATGTTGTTGTGCCAGTGCTTGGCATGCAGAGGCACTGCCAGCATGCCAATCAACAGCTTCATGCGAATAAGGCACCAGAATGGTCTGTACTAGTCTATTCTGACCAATGTGTAAGCCACTACGATCTATGCGATTATGTTTTGCTCATTATTTTTTATTGTGGCAATTAGTTATTTATTCTTCTATGATATTGTTGCACTTCTCATAATAAAATGACAATTTTAGCAGTACAATTTGATTTTTGGCATCCTGCTTGTTTTCATGCAAGACTTAGTCTCATGTTTTATCTGTGCTGCAATTCACATATATTTCTTGCAGGCTTCCTTTCTGGTCCTATGCAAAGCTGATCTTCAACTGCTGGTTGGTCTTACCCTACTTCAATGGCGCTGCATATGTCTATGAACATTTTGTGAGACCATTTTTTGTCAACCATCAAACAGTGAACATTTGGTATTTCCCAAAGAAGAGGAACTTCTTCAATAAACAAGATGATGTTTTGTCGGCTGCAGAAAGATACATTGAAGAGAACGGATCAGAAGCATTTGAAAAGCTCATTAGCAAGGTATGCTTGATCAGGTTCCATCATACCAAGGACTTTAGCTTCGACTCTTTTTGGATGCATTTGTTTTAATTTAGCCATCAGCTTTGTTGGAAATTTGTGTCACATTCTGCTGTCAGATGTAAGTTTCTTGTGCTACAATTTCTGTCTGTTCCTACTGTACTAAAACATTCTTGTGTTACATGCTTGTTCGATTGTCTGTTACTGTCTTTCAAATCAATTTCTGAGATATCAACTCTGGGTGTTGGCTTGTTGAGGCAGAAACCTGAAGCTGAACTTCTTTGTGCTATATACTTCTTGTTCTTCTACATTTCTTCTAATTTCAACTTATAACAAAACTCAGATTAGCCTTCTTGTGTCTAGCTGCTTCTTGCTATTCTATGTAAGTTTTTTCTTGCCTCCATTGAAATTGTAAAACGATCCACCACTCTTTACTATTTATTTGATGCCAAATTGCATCTTTGCTGGTAAGTCTCTTGCAAATTTCAGTATTTCCTTTGTAGTTTGTATGGTAACTCAAGTTGTTGCCAATCCCAAATAGTTGGGGAAAAATGCTGGATGGTTATGTTATGCAGTAACTCAAGCAGTTTTAAGGCAGAAATTTGAACCTGGAAGCACAACATGCAAGAAGATATCTCCTGTTCATATTTGTAGTACCGGGCCCCCTTCCCCCTTCTGCATGTCGTTTGAGTTTTTTGAATAATTTAAAGATGTTGCTACAAACGCCAATATCTTTTTGCTGTGGCATTTCTCCAAATCAGAAGTACAGTATTAAATCATGGTTTTATCTGTGTTTCCCTCTATAGTCAAATAGATTGGTAGCATGGATTTTTAGCCTTCATCAGATGGAGAATACTTACTGGATCAGATGTCATGTTTTGCAGTCTGAGAGGGTATCAAAGGCCAGGAACAACCGCCGTTCGATTTTAGAGGAGGTGGAAGCTGAAAGAGAATCAAATTCCTGCAGTGAAAATTATGCTCCTGTCTTTGATGGCGATCATCGATACTAGATCAAAGATTTCTTTGTCATCTCCAGTTGGTGAGCTGAACAAATACACTGATCCTATTGTATTAACAAAGAATAACCTTTCACATACTTTTCTTCCTTTCTGTTTTTTTAATTATTAAATTCATTATGAATGTAAGACAATTGAGTTCTCTTGACAGTGTACTAAAGCAAGCGTGATGATGGGGTTTATCATCGGTCTCGGAATCGACTCTTGCCTGTCTGACTTCGTGAGATGGTTACTGTTTTGTTTCTGTTTGATATGTGTCTGTATCTGTTGTCCGAGATGTCTGCTTTGTAAAGCAAGACCTCCCTTTCTTGTGATCCAAGTCTAGAACTCAGTATATATCCTCTTTATACTCACGTAACTATGTAGTGTTTTCAGGTTTAATTGATGTTTTATGGAAGCCATAATCAATCCAAATTCTTGATGGAACTTTGAGTAGTTAATTTGTGCTCGTCTCCTCCATCATGGTGCTTTGACCTCAAAAAGCTTTGTTTTTGTTCTTGCATGATTATACCATCAATACCCAATTCCATGTTATTTATGTTTTTGCTTGCCTCGCAGGTCCTCAATGTAATATACAACAATATGATATTACAAATAAGATAGCCTAATGGAACGCTAAATTGGTAGAAAAAAAGATGATAAGTTGTCTTGTTCCTCTATAAACAAACTGAGGGTCCAATGTGACGTAGCATTGGCGCCCCGCGCACGCCGCCCCCACCCCCCCCTCCCCAACCCCCAAAAAAAAAAAATAAATAATAATAAAGAAGATGAGCCTTATAATGTTTATCAAGGCTGTAAATGGGTTGGGTTGATCCATGATCTTACCCGATCCAATATGCGGAGATTCAATCTGAATCATTTAAAAAAATTTATGGATTTGAGTTGAATTTTAAAATTAAATTCGTTCTAATTTTTGATTGGATCTGAGTTTATTAAATTTTGATCCAATTCGATCCGATCCATTTAAATCTTAAAGTTTATATAGATCTTATATTTAATGGTCCGATCGAATCTGAATTTATTATATGCTAGTATGGGTTGAGTATAAATTATAATAGATTGTCCATCTATATAACATCATCTTCTTCTTTTTTCATCTCCACAATTGAGTGGCACTCATTGGTTCAAGCCAATGAAGTCTTTAATAAACATTATTTTCTTCTCTTTTCATCTCCATAAGAAATCCTTTGCATCAAAACTACACAACATTTCTAATTCAAGAAATTTAGAGGGTAAGTAGGAAACATAAATTTCACTTCTAGTTGTATCCTCCAATCAACCTTGGAAGGTCACATTCATTTGCTTTTCATATATATATATATATATATATAGATATATCTTGGCATTTTTTCTTAGACATAATTATTATATATTAACGATCACTCCAAAAATCATTCTATATCATGAATATTATTGGATGGTCAACTTGTGAGTTCAATTTCAACTGCACATATGAGAATCGATTGAATGGCTATAGTTATTGTCTGTTGGTTAATTTAACTCAAGATCTAACCCAGAACTGATCGAAATCCGAATTGGATCTATTTTTTATAGATTATGGATGAATTATATATAGACCTGATCTGATCCGAATGATTCATTGGATCAAAAAATTTGATTATGGATTCGATCAGATCCGATCTTTTATTGGGTTGAGTTTGGGTTTAATATCAGGACTCGATCAAAAAATTAGATTGGATTGGGGTTGATCCGATCTGACCTGACTTGTTTTCACCCCTAATGCTTATACAACCAGGTATGGTTCTTTTTTGTGTAAGGTGGGTACATGATCCAATCCTTGAATAAAACCACGAGAAACAACATACAAAATGTCCTAAAGCTGGGTTGAAGCTATCAATTTGGAGTCCTATAATATAGTCTCTATATAAGTGACAATATAAGCTGCAATCCAATCAACTACATTATTTATATGTGCTGCTTTCAAAAAGGGAAGGGAGACGTAGAGCCTATTTGGCCAAGCTATGAAAATTAGTTTATTTTAAAATAATTTTTTTTAAATAGAGTTTCAAAAAAAGTGCTGTAAGAGAGAAGCAGTTTATATTTGGCAAAATCATTTGATGAGTATTTTTATCAGCATTTGAGAAACTATTTATATTTGATAAATTTTTTAAAAAAATATTTTTGACTATCAAATTATGAAAAAGAACATGTATAAATTTACTTTAAGATTAATATTATTTAAATAAATAAATAATTTTAAATATTTATTATAATTAATTTTAATTAAATTTTTTATTTTTATTTAATTAAAATATAAAAATAATGTGGTAGTCAGGCAGCATGAAAATAATAGAAGGGTTAGGTGAAAATAAATAGGAATAGTTATGATAAATCATGATTTTGAGTAAAAATATTTATATCTTGAAAAAATTAATTTTCTACTTCTATTTCTGCTTTCAAGAAGAAGCTTCAATTTTCTACTTCTTGTCCATAGCAGAAAAACTGCTTTTGTTACCACTCATAAATAAATTATTTTTTAAAATAAACTTGACTAAATATTCTATTTTTTAAATAAATATTTTTTTTAAAATAAATAGCTTCTTTCTTTTCAAAAGCTTGGCCAAACAAGCCTGTAGTTTTTTTTTTTAAATAAGCAGCTTCATCATTGTTTCCTGTAAGAGACTACATCAGATTCTTTTGGACAATTGTCTTCCATTTCTGCCTTCTATTTTTTGTTGACTCATTAGAATAGTCTTACTTTCCTTTCTCATCTTCCTTGAAGGACAAAGATATATAAGAATATTGCTTCATGTCGATTTTAGATAGAATGACAATCGGGTTGGATCGGATATAAACAGATCAAATTATATATAGATCGAACTAGAAAATCTCTAACCTGAATCTAATATGTTTATTAAATGGATCATATTTTAAAATCTGAATCTATCCTGCTTAATAAACATGTTACCTGATTCGACCTGTATAATCTATTTATCAGGTAATCCCTCCTTTAAAAAAAAAAAAAAAAAAATCCAAAGAGACCCATATAACCTGTTTATCAGATAACTCATTGTCTCATTTAAAAAAAAAAGCACGAAGAGAAACCATAGAGGGTTCTCACCTTCGCCACGAGCTCATTCAAAGGTATCAGCACCCAGCAAGTAGCAAAGTGAGTGGCAGAGGGGTCGTCATAGTGGAGGTGATAGTATGGAGGAACTCATGAAGGGGATGATGGTCTGCTCGTTAGATTGGACCTCCATTATAAGATCTCTGCCGTTGACGATCGGAAGGAGGCAAGGCCCAGAAGCGCCACTGTAAGGAGGAGGAACAGGTGGAGGAGGGCCATTGTTGCCGCCAAAGGCTCCGAGTTTTCAAATGGGAGCAGTCGATCGAGCAGCAGAGCGAGCGGTGGAGGGATGGCACTATGGGGGCAATGACGTGGAGGAACTCGCGAAAGGGATGATGGTCTGCTCGTCGAATCGAAACTTTTTTACCTGGATTTCCACCATCGACGGTTGGAAGGAAGCTAGAAGCACTACCATAAGGAGGAAAAATAGGTGGAGGAAGGCCATCGTCGCCACCAAAGGCTCCAAGTTCTTAGATGGGAGTAAGTCGATCGAAGCGAGCAGTAGAGTGAGCAGCGGAGGGGATGGTGCTATGGGGGCGATGGCATGGAGGAGCTCGTGAACCTCGACGCACTGCCATGGAAAAGGGAAGCGACAGAAGGTGAAACAATTAGATTTAGGCTTTAGAGCTTTTTAGAGAAGGAGAAGAGGAAAAGGATGAAGTGGGCCGACGAATCACGAAAGAACCTTGGTCATGTGTTGAGCTTTGAAGTTTTAACCAATATGTGGATCATGATTTACGGCCATAAAATTCAAGAATAGATGAAAAATATCAAATAGGCCGCTCAAATTTTGTCACAAGTCCACATCCAAATATTTTAAATAAAAATTATAAATAAATTAAACAGATTGGACCGTTTAGAAATTTAAATCTAAATCCGACATATTTAATAAATTAATTAAACAAATCGACATGTTTACGATTTGAATCGATTTAAGCTAAATTTAAATCTTTTTAAGATGGATTGAATGCAGATTGGATTGATGGATCGAATCATATTTTGCACTCTTAGTTTTAGTCCGGATTTATTTTGAGGTGATGAGAATCCTTAAGACATTGTTTTCATCATCGCACCTTGGAATGAAAGAAACAACTCAGCAACTTTTGTTCCTCTCATAATGGATTAAGTGGTTTGTTTCCTTTTGTGGTGGATTAGTTGGATTGAGCTCGATACATCATGATAAATGCCTCTAGGCAGCAACTCATTCTACTACAAAATTGTACCAAGCAAATGATACGTGTACAGAGCATGACTTAAGCTATTTACAATGCCAAAAACTTGGATTTATTATTACCCGTTGCAAGTGTCTTGCGTCTTACCTTTTTTTCTTCTCCCCATTCCTTCAGCACGGGATATGCATGTGAGTGGGAAATATGTTTTTCTTCTCCCCATTCCTTGCTGCGTGTGTGAGGGATTGAAAGCTTGGCCTCCGAAGCCTGAAGCCGCTGGTCTCTCGCATATGTAGCACGGCATAAGATAAAGAATATAATTTTACGCTAACCTGCATATCTTGTGCTGAGGAAAAACTATTAGGTAAGATGCAACGTAATGCTAAAGGTAATACAACGTACATTGTGCTTGTAAGAGGACGGTGGAGAGAGAAAGAGATGCAGTCAGGGTTACCTAAAGTGATGGACCTTTTCAAAGCCATTATTTGCTACTGTCAAAAAAATAACGGCTGTTTATTTGTCTAATTTGATCCTGGACTGATGTTTTCTAGGAATAAAAATAACAGTTGTCGTGAAAACAATTGTTGGCTGAAATGTTGGATAATAATATTAGAATAAAATATTCTTTAGTAAGTAGTGCCATTGCTCATAGATAGATAAGAATATTATTCCTTAAATGAATTGTAAAATATTATAAGTAATGAAAATGCCAAAGAGTAGACTGTCGTTTCCATCATATGATAGTTGCAAGCTTTGATGACTGATGTAATCAGTTTAACACAAGTAACAGCCATTATTTTCAATTATGCTATTTATCTAGTGAAATAATTTTTACACTAATATTCTCTCTAAATAATTTTTGCAGTCTGAAAATAATATGCTTTTTAAAATAAAAATAATATCATATTTTTTTTGCTTTTGTACGTTCCTTATTCTCCTCTATAATGCCGTTATAATAATTTTTACAGTATATACTAATTATTTTAACAGAAAGAACAAGACGTTAACTTTTCAAGCAAATAATGACCGTTATAGCAATAATAAATAATGGTTTCTGTAGGGGTCCATCGTAACATAATAAAACTGTCATCAGGACCCTGGATAGCCATGGTGAGGGTTATATATATATATATATATATATATTACTTAATTTTGAAGTACTTCTATTTTAATCTTATTTATAAAAATAGTGCCGCTAATTCAATTTGTGATTTCATGCACCACGTCACCTGAAATCGCCGGTTGAATATATAATTTGAGTGCTTACCTAGATTGCCATGTCTACAGTGAAATTGTATATCGGACATGCGATTTTATTTAAAATTATATATTGGACATTTGAAATTGCATCTTGGCCATGCGATTTCACTGAAATTGCATTTTGGACATGTGATTTTATGCAATTGCAAGTCCAACCTATAATTTATGTATTTTCAACAAAAATATCATTAGAGAGTGCAATTTTTTGAAATTGCCATCCCAACATGCAATTTCAATGCTTTTAAATACCCCCGACCCTGCTCCATATTTCAAATTGAAAAATTTCTTATAATCTCTTAATTGATCATGGATTTCTTAGTCTTTTAATTTTTAGGACAAATTGATCATGGTTGTAGTTTGGGCAATCAACTGCATCGAAACTTTTGATCACCCATGGTCGACCTCCCAGGTCGTTCGGTCCACTTAGCCATATGTAGTCGATTGCCAATAAGGGAGCGATCGACCATTGTGAAACTTTTAGATCAACCTTGGTTGACCACGCAGGTTGTTCGACTCACTCGGCCATGGACGGTCAATTGCAGTGAAACTTTAGAGTTCATCCTTGATCGACCATGTAGCTCGTCCGACTTGCTCGACCACAGGCGGTCAATCGTCTCAATATTGTGATTGATCGCCTCCATGCTTATTTAGCAACATGATTGGTCTGAGGTGGTAGACCACATGTATGGATCGATCGATCGACACAGACCGAACCTCGTGGTCAAGAGCGTCGGATCAGGTTGGTCGACTGCTAGTACATTTTTATTATTATATTTATTTATCTATTTTTATGTAATATTTTTAATTAAATATTTATATATTATTAATTAGTTATAAAAATAATTATAATTTAACTAATATTTTTTAAATATTCAGGCCACAAGTCCTTTAAAAATATTTGTATGGGATTTATACGGATCAAATCAGATCTTAGGATAGAAATAGTGCAATATAAAGTAATTAAACCATCAACTAATATTAACTTGAACATAATAGTTTATACAGAATCTCAAGTTTAATATAAAACTAGCCAAAATACATTACTCTAAAAAATTAACTCACAACAAATCAAACTATATTACTACAAAAAAATAAAAAATATAATACATCATACGATAAAGCTTCAGATACTACAATCACAAGCTGAAGTCTAATCATCCGCTGTAAGATCCTATGGAGGTAGAGAAAACTAGTAATAAAAATGTTGTATGAATTGATTGAATCATGTAAATTTCTCTTTCAGCTGCCTATCCATATGTGCAAATTCCTTTATGACAGTGATCTTCAATGCATCTATCCGAGTAGACAATGCATACAACTCAGAAGACTGTTGATCAAACTACAAATGATGTTTTAGCTGCTCTCTATCAGTAGATTGATCTTCTTCTTCACTCTCATCTTCATCTTCAGATATATTGAACATACGCCTCTATACCTCACCAGTAAATATATACCTCATACATTTCAAAGATGTATGATTATAGGTATCGGTGGATCTAAGCTTAATAACTTCATCATTATCAGTGATAGAGATATCAAAGGCTTTGAATATAGTGGTTAGAATAGCTTCATAGGGCAAATAAGTTTTAGAACTTAGATAGGATTTATTCATATAATTTATTATTATATATGGCAAATTAATCCTATCATCTGAAAGCATCATTTTAAGAAGATAAATATCCATGTATGATATATTATCTCTATAACCTTCTTTGAATAAAAAATTAAACATAAAAATATGATGAATTAGTCTATTTTCTAATGGTAATTGATATGCACTAGGTTTAGAAGTTCGAACTAAACCTTCATTTTCAAAAATAATTCTAATATAGCTCGTATAATCTAAACTTTTACGACTTCAGTAAGTATTACTAAAATATCTATCACCATCGGATGGAATGTTCAAAATTTGATCAAGAATACTACAACCAAACTTGATAACTTTTTCTTTGACAATTGATGAAATAGAATAAGCAGAACTATTAAAACTAAAATTATTATAAAAATATTTAATTAAAATAGAATATGTTGGCTTGTTAGTATAATTATAGAGAGCCAACCAATTCTTTTAAATAAAAATCTAATTCAAAAATCACTAAAGCTATTTAAATCAACAACCCTTCCTCCCATAACATTACTTTGAGAAAATTTTAATAAAAATTTTTCACTACACTTACTATTTAAAAATAATTCATTCTCGTACTTAGATGATCGTTTTTTCTTTTCTATTTGAGCTCTTTTTTCTTTCAAAATATCTTCATTTTTTTTGGAGCCATAATATTTCAAAGTGGGTATGAGATTGCTAAGAGGAATTTCTAGGTATGCAGGCGAGGGGATTGTTAAGAAGAGAATTTTCTCGATATGAAATATGAAGCAGGGTTAGGGGTATTTAAAAAAAGTATTGAAATTGCGTGTTAGAATCTTAATTTTAAAAAAATATATTTTTTAATGATATTTTTGTTAAAAATAAATAAATTGCAGGTTGGACTTGCAATTTTATAAAATTGCACAATTTTAGTGAAATCATATGGCTTAGATATAATTTTAAATAAAATCACAGGGCCAACATATAATTTTATTATGAACGTGACAACCAGGTAAGCACTCAAATCATATATTTAATCGATGATTTCAGATGATACAACAATTTCAGTATGAATACTATTTTTATAAATAAAATTAAAATAAAGATATTTTAGAAATTAAGTAATAAAAATATAATATTTTTAAAAAAATTCATGATGAAGTCATATCAGGTGTTTGTAACAAAATCCAAATTATAGTATAAAACGTAACGGTCACTTCCACTCTGCTACACCGTTACGATGCCCATAGTTTTCAGACAAAGTTTAGTGGTTTAGTCAAGCGGCAGCTCATCGTACGTTCCAGGAGGGACCCGTGTCTTTGTTCGAGCCCCCGAAACTAATTGGACGGGGGCAATGCGCGCGTGATCCCGTACCGGGACTCCATGTTTGGACTGCCTCGATCCGTCACCCATCACGGGATCAACGCTTTGGAGTCTTGTGCTTTGTGCTCTGAGTTCCCGGACTCGCAAATCTGACTCCCGTTCGGTTGTCATTACGCGGCACCGGTCACAAGGCCCAGCCAAGTGGGGTCCACCCGTGATGTGTGGCTGATAGGATGTCCATGTGGATTGCTCCCTGTAAGGGAGTTGTCGTTAGGGTGTCTGTTGTTCGTACTGCCGTGGCTCCAAAAGTTGACTGTGACGTGGATACTTAAGGTGTTGTCCGAGCTTTGTTCGAGGAGAGAGAAACTCTCAAGCCGCTAGAAAACAATGCTATGCATGTTGATGTACTAACATGCCCCTGAACAATCACCCAAGGACTGCCACATCTCTCCCACGATAGCCATGGCATATGATCATGAAATTTTTTTCTTCTTTTGTAAATTTCTACCGCACTGACATCTAATTTTATACTAAGAATCTATACTGAATGTATTTAAATAGTTGAGTCTCTTGATGTATATTTTGCATACAATTTTTGAATATACTATTTAAAAATTTATCATTTACAACTAATGATTTTTTTTTTGTTAATAAGATTTTAGGAAGAAAGCTTAGAGCCTCTACTTATGATAGTAAGCTGGGATATCTTTCTTTAATGATAACATTATTCTTTCTTTTGTAAATTTAATAAGGATCAATAGCTTTCGACATAATTAGTTTTTTATAGATTTTTTATTTTTGGTGTGTAAATAGTTTTTGTAAAAATTAAGAAGTTGTTATTAAAAATTTCTGATTTATTTTAATTAAATACTTTAAAGATTTTTTTTTTTTTTGAGTCATACAATATCATGAAATCCTTATATGACTTGGGGAAAGTCACTTAATTTTTTATGGAGAACTTGCATTGCATAATTGAAAGTTATGATAATAGACATGTATTACATCTTTGATGGAGTTGATTGAAGGAATGCGACTAAATTATTAAGATAGAATTTAGCTATTGAGATTGCTTGAGATTCTATAGCAAAATATTTCTAAAATGTTAATTATGATAAAGCTATTGTTAATAACACTTGACTATCATATACATCTTCTTATTTCTTCCCATCTCTAATACAACATTTTACTTAAATTATATATTTCATCTTTTGTTCTATTATAGAATCGTTAGTATTACATTATTGCCCTTATATCTCCACCAACACCATCTAAGAAGTCCATTACATGATCCTTCAAAATAAATATATAATTTTTGTTATATTCAAAAATGTATGTATGATCGTTATTTATAAATGATTTGCAATAATAAACTTATCCATCATTATATATAACATATGAATGATTATAAATGATAAGCCTCCATAAAAAATTTAAAAAATATTGACCATTTAGATTAAGATTAAATTTTTATATATTTATAAATAAAATATATATATTATTATCATACATTTCAATAGATATATACCGATAATGTGATACATTTACGTATGGTAGCCATGTATATATTAAGGTTTTTTTGGTTCCTTGCAGCTTTTTGTCAATCAGTGGACTTGATGGCCATTCCTGGAATTCTCCCAGCGACCGCTAAAATTTCTCTTTATCCAGTCTTTATCCGCTCCCCAACTAAACTCTCATTTCTAGCGGGCTTTCGGCTGCTGACGTGTAACGTAACGCCGGGCCCCGAGGGAGCTAGAGAAGGGTGGCGCACGTTAGCCTCTCCGGGAGCCCGGGATTTCGTTCCCCCCAATTCTTCGTTGTCTCTTTCCCTTTTCTTTATTCGGTTTTTTTGGCGGAGCTCTCCGTCTCTTCCTCGCGGCGGAGATCCCCAACCCTCCGCGATCACATCCCCCATTCCCTCCGCGAGCTTCGCCAATCCCTTCTCCTCTCCCATCCGAGCCGAACGACCCCAGATTCGAGCGGAATGGCTGCGCATTAGGGCATCTCTCGCCGGTTCTTGCAGCGGCGGTGCCCCTTCCATCGCCATTGCTGCATCCACGAAGGTCTCCCCGTTTTGAATCGATCTCGAGGCTTCTCTTGCTGTATCTTGTGTGATTGGAGGAGTTTCAGTACGATTGCCAGGCCTTAGGGTTTCTATCGAGGGGTTTGAGCTGTTGTGGAGATCCGGAGCTGCTTTGATGAGCATCGATTTCTAATATTCGTGGAGAAATTTGGCTTGGGAGGGGAGGTGGGAACAATTTTACTGCAGAGTATTATTCCATTCCTTGCTTCATCATCTGATTCCAGGGTTAAAGATTCCAACATTGGAATCTGCTATCCGTTGCGTTGTTCTTTTCTCGGTTTCCATCGTTGAGAAAAGAGTTTGAGGTGAATCAGTGGCTAAACTGTTGTTAGTATTTCGGTAGTTTGGGGCCGGGGAATGGGGATTTCCTTCCTCTTGTTGTGTTGATGACATAAATGAATAATCTGGACTTGGCTTCTGGGGATTTTAGCACGCTGTGAATTCTTTTATGGGGCAGGCTCGGACATTTTCTCGAAGAGGAGATCATTCTTTCCGTTGTTCAGATGAGGTTTGCTCTTTGTGCATGCAGTACCTGACATCGGAGCGTGGATGGCAGACTCTCTGAGGAATGCTCCCGTCGAGAGGGACGTTGAGCAGGTGAAAACTATAGCAATTATTAGTTCCATAGATGTCTATTACCATGGTTAGGATTCCGTTAGTGTCTCTTTGTAAATTGAAAATTTGAAACTAACGTGCATTTGCCACTGAAAATTTGAAAGAAAAAATTACATGAAACTAATGTAAATGACTAGTGCCATTTCATTGTATTGGCCATTTTATTGTGTTGGCATTATGGATCCGAGTTCTATATTAGTTGCAGCAAAGCTGCAGCTTCTGAGATAAAATTTCTTTAGATATGGTTTCTTCATATTATCCTCAAAGTCTTTTCTGGCCTTTCCCTACTTTGTTTTGTCCTGTGATGTTTGTTGCCTATGTTGCATTTCATCTGGCTAGACAATATCAAATGATTTTTCTCCCCTGATCTTAAAATATTGTCTTTTTCACTTTTCTCTTATATATTCATTTCTTGTCATTGCCCTTTAAAACTTACGGTTTGATCACCTTGCTCTCTTATTCTCATCCGACAGCCATGAGCTTTTCCTTGTGCACCAAACTATGACCCAATAATAAGGTTGCCCTAATGGTTGTTCTGTAAAACTTATCTTAGTGTAACAGTACAAATGACATCTCTTCCTTGTCCACTGTGCTATGATCCTACTAAAGGCATGGTCTTATCTCTCCATCCTCTGGCAAAATTGTGTTACTTTAGTCCACCTGTGATGGATTTATATCTTTTCTCCACTATGTGCAAAGTGATGATAAACTATATTGGGCTCAATTGTTTCAAAAGGTTTCTTATCAATGAGATATACCACCTATTCATATGATATTATTGGAGTATGTGGCATCTGGAAAGGGCAAAGACATGAAGCAAGGATACACTGCCAATTTGTCATTCGATAAACATTCAAAGTGAGAAGATCTCTAGTATTATTGTGTGAAAACATTCAATTGTTTGTCCATTACAGTTGATGCACCCCTTTGGGTGAAATTTGCTTGGGTGAACATTTGATCATACCCATCAGTACTAGTGCATGATGTTCCATAATTAGTATATTGTGGATCACCTTAGACATTATCTATAGAGATGCCCCTTTTAAATCTGGACTGATCTCTATGTGCATTATCCTTCTTTTTCACTGTCAAAAGCTCCTTTATAGATCCTTTCCATCAGTTGGTGTAGTATGCATTTACAATGACTAGTCATTGGGAAACCTACTCCTTTTAGATGGAAAATTTTGGAGATTCAAGGCTTTCTTCACATCCTTGTATGCTTGAACTTGAAATCTTTATAAGCAATAAAAGCTTGAGCAACCACAAAACATGTACTTGATGATCTTTTAAAAAGAGATGATGTCTCAAGTGATGGCTGGTAGATGAAGGCACTCTTAAGTGAGGAAGACTTGCCGATGGGGCTCTTATATTGCTTTCAAAGGGGAGGTTAAGCTTTCCAACATTAAAAAATGGATTGAGGTGCATAAGAATTAGGTAGAGATTGTGTATAGCATTTTTAGCGATGCTCAACCTTGATCAGTTTTGACTTTCAATTCTACAACTCAAACTCCATCCCTAGGGTTTGGATAAGTCTGTGTTTTCAGGGCCCTAGGCTGTCTTAAATTCCATGATCTGTTATTTTGAGCTCTTCATGGATCATGTGGTGTCTAACTCTTCTTGATAGACTTGTATGCTGTGGAAATTTATCTAGGTTTGATTCCTAAAGGTGTCTGGAGGCTTGATGTTTCTATTGTAACTTGGGTCCAAATCAGGTCTGGCTTGGTACTGTAGGCTGGTCTGAAGTATTTCTCTCACAAGATGATAAACTTTTTCAACCAATAGGTGTCAACTGTCATCATTATATGCATGTTTTGCAATTGATTGGAAGCAGCATGGTTCAAGATACATAAACGTTGTGATTGAGTCCTTTTTCCTTCTTCTTTTTTTTTTTTTTGTAGTTCTATGTACTAAATCACCCTTGGATTTTGGCAGAGAAAATATGTCTCTTTATCAAAAATACTAATTTAATATTTTTCCATTTCAATTACAAAGTATTCAGTAGTTCTTATTTTGTAAATTTTTTACATTCAACATGTTGACCTTGTCATAACTAATTGATAGCTAGTATCAGATCTAAAATGAAGTATATGATATTGGATGATGAAGCATCGAATTTCACATATTTTGTTTTGTCAAGCAGACCATGTTACTGTTCTAAAATTTTGCTGCTTCTGTTAGTGTCATTCACCAAAATTAATGGTGAAAAGTTTTTTTGATATAGCAAGTGCTTTATGATTTTTGTTGATGATTTTATTGTCTTTGGAATGCTCAGGCAATTACAGCCCTAAAGAAAGGTGCTTATCTGCTGAAGTATGGGCGCAGAGGGAAGCCAAAGTTTTGTCCTTTCAGGCTTGCTAATGTAAGTAGTCTCTGAACTTGCCATATATTTGTATTGTTTCTTATACATTCTTGATTGTTTTCTTTCATGATAGTGGCTCAGCTTTTATTTTCACATATGGTTGCATGATCACTTGGATCCATTGTAGTTTTTTTAGTATTTTCTTAATGTTGTACAGTGGCTCAGTGGCTGCATTTTTTATTTTTAAAGATCAAGTCACCCAAGTTTTGATTATAATAAGTTAGAGGTCATACATGATTATTTTAAAAGTAGGGTTCTCTTTTAGCATAAGATGTTTTATCTGGTTTATGTGTTTACTGGACAGGATGAGTCTGTACTGATCTGGTATTCTGGAAAAGATGAGAAACAGCTTAAACTTAGTCAGGTTTCCAAAATCATACCTGGACAGCGTACTGTAAGTGCATGTTCTTCGGATATCTTTCTTATGAGAAAAAAAACATGTTGCTTCCATTTGTAAATTTGACATCTATTTTCTATACATATGCTGGAATTATATCTTTACTTGCACAAAGGCCACTTCATTTGCTGTCATGTTCCATATCATCTTCATTTGTGGCTTTTCTAAGTTTATTCTTTTTGTTTCATTGCTAATCATGTTTCATTAAAATTGGTTAATGTTATTCTATAACATATACAGATGCTGAAATTTGTCCTTTTCCTTTTTTATGCTGTCATGTGTCAGTATTTTCATGTTAAGTATTATCTTTTATTTTCTTTTCTTCTCTTTCCAAGAGAAATTGAGGGTGAGGCACCTGCACTTTAATTACCCAAGGATGCACCTCCCCATATTCAAACCCAGAACCTCTGGTGGCTATACAGAGGATATTCACTATTATCTTGATTCTGTCTGAACCATTTTAATATTTCCTGTAAATATAGTGAAGCATATGCAATGATGGTAACATGTTGCTTTCATCTCTTCCTTTCAGGCAATATTTCAGCGATATCCACGGCCTGATAAAGAATATCAATCATTTTCTCTTATATACAGTGACCGATCATTAGATTTGGTAGGTGTTTCTTTTTGTTCCTTGTCATCTCCTAATTTTCAGCCATTTGTATCTTTTGCTAGAATTTCCTATGGCATTTCTTTTGTGATGACAAATGTATGTTCTGCACATGCCACAATGCATGCCATGTCTTTCCTGAAGTATATCTTAATAAAATATCCTCATTTGACGTTGAACATAACAGATATGCAAGGACAAGGATGAAGCTGAAGTCTGGTTTGTTGGTTTGAAGGCATTGATTTCTCATGGAAATTGTCGGAAGTTGAGATTAGACTCAAAAAGTGACAGAGCTTCATCTGATAGTCCAAATTCAAACACTCAAAAAAACTCTCCATTGACATCACCCTTTTGTAACAGTGACATCTTTCATAAGGTTGGACATTTCTGAAGTATTAAGAATTTTTATAGATTTAATTGTATTTAAGTTAATCTTTCTGTTGCTTTCTTTTAAGGATTCTGGAGATGCTCAACAAGTCCACATTCCATATGAGAGCCATCCAGTTAATGGTTTTGGAAAGGTACTTTCTGATGTAGTCCTATACACTGCACCAGCCAAGAGTTCGTTTCATTCAGATTCAATAAATAATTCTCTCAGCTCATTCTCTTCTGGAGGAGCAGACAATTCAAATGGCTGGGGCTCTGCATCCGATAGTATCAGAGTTAGTTTATCTAGTGCAGTAAGCTCATCCAGTCATGGATCAGTTCATGAGGATTTTGATGCATTAGGTGATGTTTTCATTTGGGGAGAAGGCATAGGTGATGGGGTGCTTGGTGGTGGTTTGCATAGGGTTGGAAGTCCGTCTGCCACCAAGATTGATGCACCTTTGCCAAAAGCACTGGAATCAGCAGTAGTGCTTGATGTCCACAATATCGCTTGTGGGAGTAGGCATGCTGTTTTAGTTACCAAACAAGGGGAGATCTTTAGTTGGGGTGAAGAGTCAGGAGGCAGGCTTGGGCATGGAGTAGATGCTGATGTTTCCCAGCCAAAGCTCATCGACTCTCTGGGTGGTGTGAATGTTGAACTGGTAGCTTGTGGAGAATATCATACATGTGCTGTAACTTTATCTGGGGATCTCTACACATGGGGTGATGGCACTTACAGCTCTGGCTTACTTGGGCATGGGAGTGAGGCTAGTCACTGGATTCCTAAGAAAGTAAGTGGTCAACTAGATGGTCTGCATGTGTCATCTGTATCTTGCGGACCTTGGCATACAGCTGTTGTAACTTCAGCAGGCCAGTTATTCACGTTTGGAGATGGAATATTTGGTGCTCTTGGCCATGGAGATCGTAGAAGCACAAATATACCAAGAGAAGTTGAAGCTTTGAAAGGACTGCGTACTGTTCGGGCAGCTTGTGGTGTTTGGCACACTGCAGCAATTGTGGAAATTGCAGATAGGTCTTCTGATTCTGGTAGCTCTTCATCAGGAAAACTATTTACATGGGGTGATGGGGATAAAGGTCGACTTGGACATGGTGATAGAGAACCTAGACTTGTTCCAGCATATGTAGCATCTCTTTCTGAGCCAAGCTTTTGTCAGGTGGCCTGTGGCAATGACATTACTATTGCTCTAACAACTTCTGGACGAGTATATACAATGGGGAGTACTGTTTATGGACAGCTTGGTAATACTGAGGCTGATGGAAAAGTTCCCACTTGTGTTGAAGGAAAGATTCAGAATAGTTTCGTTGAAGAGATAGCATGTGGTTCTTATCATGTTGCAGTTTTGACTTCTAGAACAGAAGTTTATACTTGGGGCAAGGGAGCAAATGGTCGATTAGGCCACGGTGACAATGATGACCGAAATACTCCGACACTTGTTGAAGCTTTAAAAGATAAGCAAGTAAAGAGTGTTGTGTGTGGTTCAAGTTTTACTGCTGTAATCTGTCTTCATAAATGGGTGTCTGGTGCGGATCAATCCATATGCTCTGGTTGTCGTCTCCCATTTGGTTTTAGAAGAAAACGTCATAATTGTTACAACTGTGGTTTGGTCTTTTGCAAAGCATGCAGCAGCAGAAAATCTGTAAAAGCTTCTTTAGCACCCAATATGAACAAGCCATATCGTGTATGTGACGAATGTTATATGAAACTTAAGAAGACCATAGGTGAAGGAATGGTTCCACGATGTCCA
Organism: Cocos nucifera; assembly: GCA_006176705.1. NCBI lineage: Eukaryota > Viridiplantae > Streptophyta > Magnoliopsida > Arecales > Arecaceae > Cocos > Cocos nucifera. Next base: position 2,203,738 of record QRFJ01000014.1, read on the forward strand.
AAAAATCAAAATGGAAGTATAAGTCATGTGGCCAATGAAGTGGCTGAAAAGGATAATGTGGATCATAAACTACAAGGACAGTTCTCCAGGCTTTCTTCTGTTGATTCCTTCAAAGGTGAAAACAGACTTTCCAAGCTGAATGGGAAATCTGAAACAAACAATAGCCAATTTCCTTCAACATATCAAAGGGCTTCAATGTTTCAATGGGGAAACTTTAAGCCATCAAGTAACTTGAATTCTTCAAACATTTTGTTTGGATCATCCAAGAAAATATTTTCTGCTTCTGTTCCAGGTTCAAGAGTAGCTTCTCGTTCATCATCTCCTGTATCATGTAGGCCAAGTCCACCCCATTCAACTATTACACCAGCTGTTACCGATCCTTCCTCCCCTGATGTATTTTCTGACGACTCAAAGCAGACCTATGAGAATCTAAGTCAAGAAGTTGTTAGATTGCGTTTACAGGTAACTGTTCTGTTGATGGAGGATATTGCAAGTTATGCAGCTAATCATCATGCTTTACTTCAAACTATTTGTTTTGTTAATCAATCATATTATGTTGTATGTAATCTATATGTTATGTTTGTGAAGACTGTAAACTGTGATCTGCAGTGCCAGCTCTTACATGTTTCAGAAATGGTAGTTTCTGGTAATCAATGACTGCTTCGTGCATATGCAAGTATCATATGACAAAAATACCATTATTTGCATCTCTCGTTCAATTAGCTACTCATCTAGTGGCAAAATATATTAATTGCTTAGATGCATGGAGTTCTCTAAGCAGTCCATGGACTGGAATTTTCTGTCCTGTAGGCGGAGGAGCTAACTAGTAAATCTCAAGTTCTAGAAGCAGAACTGGAGAAAACAACGAGACAGTTGAGAGAGGCCACAACAGTGGCAGGTGAAGAAACTACGAAGTGCAAGGCTGCAAAGGAAGTAATCAAGTCTCTTACTGCACAGGTAGATCCTGGTTCTTTTATAAAAAATTAATCTTATCCTGCCTCTTGGTCCTAGAAAATTAATTTATTGGACTTATGGTGCTTCTTGAGAGAACAAGTTCTCAAGAATAAGTAGATCTATTTTCATCATATTGTAGATTAAAAAGCTCTGTATATAGCACATTTCTAGTAACTTCTGTTGATTAAGGTATGAAAGTTTTATTTCATTTCATGATCTTCTACATGTTGAGTTTAATTTATAACTGAACACACTTTAAAATGAATCATCAAGTATTTTTTGCATTTTTTTCCAAAGTATTATGGATTTAGAAGCTATATCTTTGAATACTTGGAGTATCAGAACTATAAATTTCAGTAATAGCTGGGAGAAGGGAGGGGGAGAACGTGCATATGCAGAGACATATAGAGATCCTAGTGTGAAACATAAGGGTTTAGCTCTTATCAGGTTCATGTAGTGAAAAATTGTGTCTAACTATCTATCTACATATAATTTGAATAGAAAGTCATATAATATGGATGAAAGAAAAGAAGATTAGGCTTTTGAGGTTCTTACTGTTCATGAAAGTTAGGTTTGTGGTGGACAACAGGAGAGAGGAACTTTTTAATGTTTTTGTTCCCCAAACTTATTTATACCAATCTTAATGAGAATGGAAATGAAGACATAATATTAGTTCAGATTGATAGAAAAAAGATACCACAAAGTGACCATTTTTGTTCTTTCAGATATATTAGAAAAAATAATGGGGAGAAAGATGAAGATATGTGTAATAAAATTAGGGCTGGTTGGATGAAGTGGAGAATGCATCTAGAATATTATGTGATAGGCGCATGCCTTGGAGACTTGAGGAGAAATTTTGTAGCACAATACTAAGCAATGTTTTATATCTTAGAATGCTAGGCAATAAAGAAAATACAAGCAAACAAATTGCGTGTGGCATAAATCAGAATAATTAGATGCATGTGTGGTAAAACTAGGAAGGATAGATTAAGAATTGAAGGTATTAGAGGAGCTGTGGGAGTTGTACAAACTAAGAAACAAAGTCATGGAAAATCGATTGAGATAGTGTAGATATGTATAATGGAGATTTGAGGAGGCTTTTGTTTGGAGAGATACTTTTGTTTATATTGGAGATTGCAAAAAAAGAAGAGAGACCTAGATTAACATAGAGGGAGATTGTGAGGAAAACTATGGAGAAACTTGGAATAGCATCAGAGGTGGACCTATATAGGAATACTTGGTGAACAAGGATCCATAAAGCTGAACCCAAGTAGTTAGGGAAAAGCTTGATAATTGTGATTATGATTATGATTTCAAACTTATAACAAGTTTTATCAGTAAATCTCAGGTACCATGGAAAAGGACTGGTTGTAGATCTGGACTTTCTAAGAACTAATGTGGCACATGATATAATTTATGCATGCATGAATACATGTATGAATGTGTGTGTGTGTGTGTGTGTGTGTTGAATTACTTATCTACCTTTTGATGAGGGGCTAAGAAGAAGATTCAAAAGCTGACTTTGCTCCAACTTTGTATAGACTTCCATTCTTATGGATTAAAAAATAGATGGATGAAGAAGGGAACGCGAGGAGAGAAGTCTAGAAAAAGAAGAAATATAAGTAGGAAAGAAGAAGAAGAAAAGTGTGCAAACGAGAGATGTGACCTGTGCTGTAATTTGTTTTTGTTTGGTGTTTTAGCTGCTGTTGGCTGCTATTGATTTGACAATGGAAGCAAAGAAGGTAAAGGAAGAAGAAGAAAAGAGGAGTGAAGATACATCTGAAGTCCATCACAATAGACAAACCATGTTTGATTTTTAAAACACCTCATACCAGCACGACAATATATGGAACTTCCTTCAGCTCTATGTTGAGGCGAAAAACTAATCAAAAGATGATTCTAATATTTTCATGGCCTTTTAGTCTAATCTATAACCAGTTATAGCATTTTTGAGCTAAATCTTCTTCTTTTTTATTTTGCAAAATAACAATTTTGAATTAATTCTTCATAAGATGGTATTTCTTTTGACACTAGAACTGTACTTTCTTATTCAATGATAGCTCCCTAGGCATCAAAATTCTTAACTTGTTGCTTAGCACCAACTATGGTTATTGATACTCATTATAGCTAAATCTTCTTAACTTCTTTTCAATGCAATCTAGCATCTCCACAGATCACTCCACTAACCTTTCTAATTAAGATACTGGGTTGCAGCATATTTTGTCTAATGACCAGATCATATGAATTGGTTTAGATTGTAGAGGGACAATGGAGTAACCTTGGAATTTCAAATGTTAGATATGTTTTGTGAAAAGCTTGCAGTATATAAAAAAGGTTACAGATATTCTTGTTACTTTGTGAGAAAAATGATTGAGTAGTTATATTAGTCCGGATCAGTAGGTGAAGACATTAGCATGGTCGATCTACAATATTTTTCATATTTTTTATTTGATGAATACCTGTGTCAGCTGAGACTGCTTGTAACAAGTGTTGCTTGTGACCAAATTGATTTTATAAGTATGTGCAAAAAAACTGTAAAAGAAATGTGGATTAGCATGGTGTCTAAGATTCAAGGAGGGGACATACACCAATTGTTTGGTGATTTCATATGCGAAGACCTCTTCATCATTGATCATCTCTTAGGTAAGCCTGCTGAATGCAACCATATGTGAAATTAGCTTTCTAAAGAGTCTTTGCCATTGATTTCCGATTTCTGATAGTACCTTGTTGCTGAACATTAAATTTCTTTTCAGATATCATCTAGATCAACATGATGTGTTTCTTTACTTTCTCCGTTATGCCTGGTTTCTGGGTCGGTCAGCTGAGAAGCTGGGAATACACAAAGAGTCTCTCTTTTCCTGCTGTTATTACTGTGGCTATCGTACCACATGCTACTTTCTATTTGATTCTACTTCACGTTTCGACTTTGGCAGCTGAAGGATATGGCTGAAAGAGTACCTGAGGGGCATATGATTAACATGTATGGATTTAGTCATGTGTCTGATTCATTAGGACTTTCTTCCATTGAGAATACTAGAAGCAACTTGTTAGCTTCTCAGGCTCCAGAGTCCACTGGGGACTCTAGTAATCTAGAGTCATGCAATGGAAACACGATGTCACCAGAAGAGGCAGAATGGGTTGAACAGGCTGAACCAGGAGTTTACATTACCGTGTCCTCCTTGCCTGGAGGTGATAAGTATCTCAAACGAGTGCGCTTTAGGTATGGTCAGTTTTTTTAATCCCAGAAGCATCATGGAGATTTTTATTTTTTCATGAAATTGCAGCTATTGTATGTTAGTTCCATGGCACGTGAAATAATGGCACTAATCTATTATATTGGATATTTAAAACTTAAAGATCACAATTTTTTCATTGCTGTCAGTTCTACAGAATACATTTTTTTATGCTTTGTTTGATGGTACTATGCTTTAAAAAGATCAATGATTCATGATGTATTTATAGCATGTATTGAACACCCACCAGAACCCTTAGTATCATAAGATATCCACTTGCAAGTTGTGTTTTTAAAAGAATTTCTAACTGTCCAGAACAATATTTGAACATCTAGTGTAAAAAAGCATATGTGGATGAGCTTGAGGAGGTTTAAGAATGAGTTTGTATTTCGAAACTGAATCTAAACCGTATTAGTTTCTAAGCTTCAGATTGTAATTGTTTGAATATCCATATGCTTTGTCGGTGGTTCAGAGTAGCTCAGCAGCGCTGTTTTAAGTGTTAAACATTTTGGTGTAGATTATTTTGTCACATTTATCTAGTTCTATACTCGGAGAGAATCAATATTTTGGATATAATTATTCAGATGATTAGAAGCAGTTCCAAATTGCGTTAAGGTTTTCATTTGCTTCTCTTATAAAAGATAGAGTCAGATGAATATTCTATATCATGATTTATTCTCATATCTCAGCAGAACTCCTGTCTTCCCCCCCCCCCCCCCCCCCCCAGTTGATTTAATCGACTGTGCATTACAACAAGGCTGTGCTAGCTGGTGGCCAATTGCTAATTTTGCAATCTCTTTATTTTGTTTATGCCCAAAAGGAGAGGAAAAGAATAGAGGATGGCGAGCCATGATGGGTATCTAACAAATACTGGAGGGCATTGAGCAAAAGATACCTAGTCTCAAGAAAAAGAAGCCTGCAAATTTTGAAGATATAGTGGTTTCATGAATGACAAACTTAGATTGCATGCTTTACCATATTCAATTTGAAATCCATTTAGGTTAGCCTTGAGGTGTCTCATCAGAGGTAAAATATGCCTTTTCCTCTAAGGCCCATTCCTTAAGGGTTAAATATCATTGGAAAGTTGGTCAACTTTCCCATTTACCAACTTGCCCATGTTCTCATGCTCCTCTTAAAAAAGTGATGTTGCTAAGTTACTTTTCATGTGCAACATATACCCATGTAATGGGCGAAAACACTTTGGAGTTGATAAATTGGTTTTCCATCAATCGGTAAAGATGCCCTGTTTTTTTGTTCCTAAAATACCTCCCTTATGATGATACACTAACAAACCCTAATCTCTCACTTACTCTCTTCATCTACAACGAACCTTAACCCAAGTGGCACTGCTGCAGTCCTTAGCCAATTTTCGGCCACAAGATCAGTGGATTTGGATGAGTTTTTCATATTTTTGCTTTTTTATTAAATTTCTATGATTGATTTGGTGAGATTTCTGCAGTTTGTATCTGAAATTGTGTTGGTTAACAATGGGAAAAAAAAAGGATTGCCTTTAGAAAAAGAAATTTATCATTTGTGTCCTTGGATGTTACAATCTCTTATTAGGTACAGTAATTTCTGTTAAAAGTCCAATCTTTTCTTGTGCCGTTGCTCATCTTGATAATGAGGAAATTGGGCTTCAATCACAAAGGGGCAGTGCATGATAAGTGTGCAAAGTGGGCCTGGAAGCATTAAGGGTACTGTGGAAATATAGATACATCGTAGCAACTTCCTTGAAGTAGTAATGCAAAAGAAAGTGGGTAACAAATTCTGAAACCACTTTCCAATGCGTAAAAGAACACGAATAAATTATTTCCAAGTAACGCTTATCCAGGAAAATACAGAATCCTGGGTAAGTTTCATGCCTCCCAAAGAACAAGCCCCTAAAGCTATACACCTTTTAAACGAGAACTTGTTGTGATAGTTGAGCATGAATTAAGAGGACTGAATATCAGCAGATTTAGAAAATGTTAGCATGATTCTTGTGAAGAATCTTTGGTGAATTGTGGTTGCTGACTTGCTGTCCCCCTACATTGGCCCGAGACAAATCCTCTGAGGATGCAGATATCTTTGAGTAGGCACGTGTAAATAAAGAATCATATGGTACACCATGGTTCCCAATAAACAAATGGGTCAAATCAACATGCATTGTCAATTGAGAAAACTTATATCCTTTCTTTGCAGTCATCTCTTAATTCTTGTGAGTACAGCTAGCCAAGCAAGGCCATAATGATCTTTGCATTGGACTGATGAAATTTTGCATGTCATCAGGAATACCAAAGTATTGATAATGTGTCATCTTCCTTCTCATCCCGAGTATTTGATCTCAGCAACCATTTATCGCAACAAGATTAAGGAGTCAGCCTTTAAATTTCATGTAATTGCCAGATTTCATACAAATTTCATGTAAATTTCATAGGGTTCTATACATGTCTTCTTAGTGAGTCCTGATTAGATTTTAAGGATGAGCTACAGACAATCATATCTAGTGCACGCATAAAGCTAGATCATGAGCCTGGAGGGTTTTAGAGGCTTGGTGATTTTTGCAGACCTTGTTCAAACTTGTCGAATCTGGAAGGTTTTTCATAAAAGCCAGAAATAAAAATGTGCTTTTATGGATTCCTTGAATTGTAGGGTGATGATTTAGCCCCAGTTGATCAGATATTTTCTTGTGGTACCTGATGTAAGAAGCCAATTGTTGAGAATCGTTATATCACCAATATAATTTGTATTATCTGATTTAATAAACCTTTAATATATTAACCAAAATAAAAGACTTGTTCAATGTTATTTGATTGAGTTTCTTGTTTAGATGTTTATGATTTGTTACTCAACTCAACTAACCTTAACCCCAAACTAGTTAGGCTCAATTGTGCTTGCGATTAGCTATTATAATAATTTACTAATGCAGTATGATAGTGTTCCTTTAAAGTTTTTGGTGGTGAGATTATAACTAGTGAAAATCATGGATGTATGTGCTTGAATACTCATTGCATTTGGAACATGACCAAACAGCCTCCTGTAATCACCTTGTGGCAATGTAAAACATGAGGCTTTTGGGTCAGTTCAAAAACATGAACGATTTCTAGGTTCGACCACTCAAAGCATAATATATGTGACTGCACACATAGAAACAGGATAGATTTAACATACCTAGTTGCAAAATTCAACTCAGTATCTGCATGAAGTCTTCTCAAATAGGAGTCGTGCTGCGTGACTTATTTTCTTTTAATGGGACACAGTTTGGACGAAGAGGAGGGGGAAAGGGAAAAATTGGGCTACACTATTGTTGATTGTGGAGCTCCAGTCTTAATTATCTTTATGTGCATACATGCGAGTTTGGACACTATATTAAAAGCATTTTTTTTTCTTATTACAGTTCTGCTAATTCTATGTTTCTTAGAACTTGCTATGGATGCTGAATATTTGAGTATACCAGAGTGTCAAGGCATGCACCTCCTTTTTTTGATGCTTATTTGAAAAAGAGATCTACAGGGGGAGGAGAGTGGTAAATGTTGCTTAACAAAAAAATAATGAAGTAATCATGAGCTAGTGAGTATTTGAATATGCCATTTCAGGGGGAAAATATCTAATTGGAAGAACAGCCCAAAGTCACAAAACTTTAACATGAGAAAAAATGGCTTTAAATGAGCAGATCTTGTTATAAGAATTCATCATATCCTTAAGTTGTTAAAGGTTAATTTAGATGTTTTAAGACACTTAAGTTGATGAATGACTCTGATTGTATATTAATTACATAACTGCACTTGCTTGGAGCTTCCAGCACTTGAAACTAGGATTTTCCTACATACTCCAAAATAGAGCGTGTATCCATGTTGTGATGCATCCGAGTGTCCAAAATTATCAGTAGACAAAAACCTTAAACATAGTGTCCAAGGAACACAAACTTTTGAAAAAACTTGTATGTAACTTTTTTCTCCCTATCCCATCTCCTATCAAATATCTTCCCTCAAGTTCCTCCCCATTACTTCTCCAGCTGTAATTGAGCCTTACCTTGATCCACATCTGCCCCCTTGCCCCATCCAAATTCTTGAACATTGTCCCAACTTCCATGTCTACCTCCTCTCAACCTCCGGCCCATCTTCCACCACCAGCAGAACTCAACCTTCTGATACTAGTTTTTGTTGCATTATCTTGTCTTCATCTTAGCCAAGAAAATCCTCCACCTCCAACTTACCTGTATCCCATTTATCTATCTCCATTGCGATTCAATCATTTGATTCAGGTGTTGAAGAGCTTGTATAGAGGTTCATGAGGAAGGTGGTGGAGGCTCGGGTGCATGATTCTATTGGGATTGTACGAATGGAGGATGGTGCCCCCCCCCCCCCCCCCCCCCCCCCGCCAAAAAAAAAAAAAAAAAAAAAAAGCAAAAAACAAAAAAAAAAGAAGAAGATAATAAAGAGAGTTTGAGCTGGTTGGTTCAAGCATTCTGGCCACTGGAGCTCCGCCTCTTTGATATGGCCAAGTCATCAATCAACAGAGAAGGGGGGAAGCTCTATTAAAAGGACAAGTGGACATTTTTTTAATCTTTCTTCTCTTTTGCCTCACCCTTGCCTACTGAGCCATTGTTGAGGGCACCATTGGCTAGACTGAGAAAAGAGGGGATCTGGAGATATGAAGTTACTCTTCTTCTATTGCCACAGCCAATCTAGGAGGATGAGAGGGCCATTGGCCATATTTGCTTGGATTAGTGCCTACCCAGATGTACAGGTAACAAAAGTAGTATCTCTAAGATTGGAGAAGAGGAATACTGTCCACCATATTTTGGAAGAGGGGGTGTGTGGTCTTCATTTATAAAGAGAAGTGTGGCATATTTCAGTTAGATCCAGGAGGGAGGTCATGGTGGCAACTTTTCCTCCCTTCCTCCTCTCCCCCTCTTCATTGTTGGCAACTGGAACAGAGATCTGGAACAAGGGTTTTGGTTTGTTGGTGAGCAAACATGTGAGACACTATGGAGGTGAAGGAAGTTCTATATATTTTAGCAGCGAGAGATGGGAGGCCATCTGAAGAGGGCTTTGATCCAAGTTAATGGAACTGCAGTTGATCATGGCTAAAGTGATGACCTGTGTTCTGGATGTCAAACTATTTCGTCTAGGTTGCTGGTTTTAGACACTGATTGTATGCAGTATGGATCTCTCAAACTGAGAAGACAACGGTGACCTGAGAACCAACAGTAGAAGTCATTGTGGCAAGATGCAGAAACAACATTAAGATTCAGTAAAAGATCCCATTCATAAAATTACTTCCCGATATGCCTAGAATTTAGGATTCGTTTGGTTCGCAGAAAGAACTTTTTTTTTTAGAAACTTCCTGGGAAGTAACTTCCTCCAAAGTTATTTCTTGAAAATAAGATTTTACTATATTTGGTTAACCATGGAAAAGTAATTTATTGAAGAGTGGCTTATATTTTGCTGAGTATTCATTTTCGAAGGTAGACTGTGTAAAATACCCATTATACCCTTAATAGATATAAGACCATACATTTTTGCTCCTAAACTTTATATAAATAATAATATTATATTTATATTAATATACTATAATATAATATTAGTTCATAATAATTTATTATATTAATATAATACTAATATATATTATATTATGTTAATATAATAAATTTATTAATATCTTAAAAATATAATATTATATTAATATAAACATTTGATATATTAATATAAATACATTATTAATATTAATAAAAATATTATATTAATATAAATATTAAAATATAATAAATATTATAATATTAATATCAATAGTATATTCATATAAATATTAGGATAATATTAATATAATATTATATTATTACTATTCAGTATTTCATCCTAACCATCCATGATATTTTACAAATCTTAGCCATAGATTTTAAAAGAATATTTTGGTAAAGAAAAAATCACTACCATTTTTCATCCCATAGAAAGTGCCAAAATCCACCTCATGGGTTTTCACTTTCTATGAAATGTGGAAAGTGACTTTCCATGAGAAGAGCTTTTTCTATTCTCTCTCTTAAAACTTCAACCAAGCCTCTCTACTTCCCAGGAACCCCCTCCACTTCCCGTGAACCAAACAAGTTGTTAGTGACTAACAGGAGGGTGTGCTGGGAGTGGTTATTGTTTGTACCATGTCAAAGCATCTTCAACATGTTAATTTGTCTATATTTAGTTTAACAGTTGTCTTGATGTTCATACGATAATCAGATACCGGCATCCTCCTCATCTCAAACATGGCATCATATCCTTGGAACAGGCGGCTATGGATGTTGATACAATGCTGTTGATCATTCATTATGGTCAAAGTACTTGACAAATTGTAGTTTCAAGATGTACCTATGCTACAAACCACTCTACCAAGAATCCCAATGATGAACCATATATGGGTAATTCCTTCATTACTGGAGTTGACAAGCTAGAAAAAGTTTGGCGATATTCCCTATGCCATGGCATTTTGTTATATGCAAGAGTTTATATCTCTATGCGCTGATTGGAATACACATGGTGACTGTCATGCGATTCAGCATGTGTTATGCAGGAAAATCTATGACATGGGAGGGACTCGTACGATGTTAACATGTGGACAAGAAAAATATTGAACTCAATAAATAATTAGTACCAAAGTTGCATTCAGTGGGTAGCATATATGTAAATAAATTGAGGTCCACCAATGATGAACCAGGTAGCTTTGTTAAAAGAAGCTAAAAGACAACTTTTTTTGGTTTATCTGTGCAAAAGAAAGAAAGAACACAAAAAGCACAGTCTAGAACCTCTGAAGTAACAAACACACTATTCAAGTGACATTGCTCAACATTTGATGTTTATAAACCTCAACACTCTCTGCGTTATTGAACAAAATGCATGTCTTGATTATTAAAAGAAACTATCTGACCACCGAATTCTGACCCAATTTCAGCTGTCCTTTTAGCGATGTGCATGCATGCACACACGCATGTGACTTTTTGCTTCAGTTATGATAACGCACATGAATTTGCCCCTTTTTTCACACATTATGCATTGACAACATTGTAATGTTATTAATTCAAGTAATTCTGTTCTTACAACAGAATTAGAAGTACTTTTTTGTATTGCCTCACAAATGAAAAGTTTTATCACTTTGTTCAACTTGTGTAGAACATAAATGCGAGTATTTTTATTTGCAAATTCTTGCATGTTCACAATCTTTTTGGAATTTCTGTCATCTAACCAATTTTCTGTACTACTGCATGCTTGCTTGTCGCTTGATTGGTGTGCAGTCGGAAAAGATTCAGTGAGCAACAAGCTGAAAAGTGGTGGGCTGAAAACAGATCACGGCTTCAGGAGAAATACACAATTGTGAGTGCAGAAGGTTCTACATCTGGCCCTGCTTCAGTGTCTGACAGAAAGGATGACTTGATTGGCTGAGTACTGAATTACTCATGTATATAGTCACTCCTTCCACCGGTGAATGTAAATTTTTTTTTTCCTCAACCGGTGGATACTGCATGCACCTCGTTGGCTTGTTATATCAGAATGCAGCAGAATGAGTAGAGAGGGGATGTATCTGCACAAGCTGAGGCATATGAATTTCCTCTGCTGCTTTGAGCTTGTGCTCTTGCCTTGTCCTTTTCTTTGGACTTCAAAATGACAGGCTTGCATGCTCTTTTGGTCATGCCGTATCATTTTTTCTGTGCCCATCATTTTTTTGACATCATTTTCATGCTTTTTGTCTTCAGTTGCTGATTGTAATAGGATTTTCTAAAATCATTAAATTTAGAATTTCCTGTAGCTGATGGTGCTATTCTTTTCCATCATTCTGTCAACTCTCTTTATCACCATTTTGTTCATCATTTAACATTCTGCGTACATGTGAAATATATGATAGGCAAGTGTTCGTGCAAATTGTTCTTGATACAGTGTATCTTTAGCAAGGGAGTCTTCTTGCTACATGTTCTTAGCTAATTCTAACAGTGGGGCCCTAGTGTGCATCACAATGTCAGATTAATTGCATTATTGCCTGTTTTCAGGCTAAACATGATGTCTCCCTTTTCTTAATTACTGTTATACATATTTACAGCGGGTTATGCACTGCTTCGGGACCAGATTTTATGTGAAATCATGCGTTGAACAAATTCTTACGGGATGGTCTACCGGTTGCTATGCCTTCCGTGATTTTGCCACTATGATCCCTGCACGCAAAGAATCAGAAAGCAGTCGAAATTAACCGACGTATCGTCAAAATTGAGATTGAAAATGTTTTTGTAGTATGCCCTGTTACAAGGAACCTCAGTATTTGGGGGCTAAACTGCCACATTATCTTGCTTGGCAGTCTACCGCCAGTCGTCCTCTCTACTTCACCCTCTATCCAAACTGTCTTTCAGGTCCAGGCCCAATAATCAGAATCTCTTACCCATGATGCCCTCCCTCACCATTCTATACCATACATGATGTAGCTTCTATACCATACATGATGTAGCTTCGTGGACATCATCCACGATGATTCACTTTCGCATGGAGCCAGTGCCAAAAAAAAAGAAAATTTTTGCGATGTCTGTGGAACTACACTTCTCGCAGTGTAGAAAATATTTCCTTTCAAGTAAAATCAAAAAAAAATTTTAAAAAATTTCAGCATATGTCCAAATTATCTCATAATGTTAATTTCCCGGATAAACCACAGCTTCGCACCTGGCTTTCCAAAGGGCCACAGGCTGGGGAATTTTGAACCTATCACAAAATAGACATCACACCAAAATTTGGTGCATTTAAAAGAAGTCGAGCATCTTTCTTCCCTGCTTGGATCCTGATTGGTGCATTGCAAGTATTTAAACCAGAGTAACTAATATTATTGATGTGCCCCTTTCATTCTCTTCTACAAAGAAAGGTAACATGGTTCAATCTAAAGGAAAAAAATACAGGCAACCAAATTGTACATTCACACTGTATTGCAAAACACTGACTTCATCTACAAAGCAAAGTCAACAAGAGTTACTTTCATTCATTGACTTGAAACCTTTAACATCCCAACCGGATTACAGCAGTGCACATTATGACAAAACACTATCCAAATTTGAAAAATTCTGGAAAATAATCCGGGCAGCGATGGACAGTCAGCAGCCAAAAAGAAAAAAAAAATTTACATTTTATCTTCCAATAAACCATCTGTTGGTCTTCACATCTCAAGCTTGCAGGGCCCTTCTAGCCGCTTAAGACCTCCCTCACAATAGTTGCTGACATCAAAATTAGTCACAGCATGCACACCTCGCAGTTCAATAGCAGCAATGTCATAGGCTTCTGCAGCTTCTTCCTCCGTATCTGATTTCAATGAAGAAAGCTATCAGTAACACTGGTATTTCTCAACCTTCCACAAAATCTATTTAGTATCAGATCAGGAACAGCGAAGATGGGGGCTATAATGCTTACCAAAGGTTCCAAGGTAGATATCTTTGGCATCCCTGCTTTCACCAACACGACCAATTCGAGCTTGCCACTTACCATCTTTCCGTCTTCTCAACCAGAATGCCCCACCAAGTGTGATGGGAGTAACAGATTTGATTAGTATCAAACTCAACACGTTATATGAAGAAACATTTTAAAAAAAAAGATAGACAAGAATGTACAGACAACCTTGTCACTCCTCTGTAAATCGATGCCCCCCTAGAGAAACAACTGCTTTTTCTGCCATTGATAAAATGCCAGCAACCAATTATTATATTAGGCAATGAAAAAATTTGGAGATCACTTGGCTCTACCATGCATACCTCCGTACATAGGCAACATACTCTTCCTGGGACATGGTCTTCATTGTTTCAAGTTCTTTCTCATAATCAGAAACCTAAGGATCAAGAAATGAAACCAGCAGTGTTATTCTCATATGCAAAAAAATGCAAAGATGATTTAACATATACACTCTCTTGAACATTTGCATACACACACACAAATGCAAAAGATTGCATTAGTAATCTCACAGCACACACACAAGATTGCATTTGTAGTCTCACAGGGAAATTTAGTTTGGCATTTGTGCCTGCACCCCAGTATTTAAGAGCTGCAAGATCATGCGCTCTTGCTGCCTTCTCCTCAGAATCGTAGCTGCCTGAATGAGAAATCAAAAGAGAATTGAATTAACTACCCTTTCTTCAAGCAAATCAAATGCAATACTAGCCAAATCACCAACAATACTGCTTACCTAGATATACTAAAGGCACCACCACCGCAGCAATCAAAAGAAACAAACCCAGTGATAAGTGTGACCCAAAAGAAAAAAAAGAGCAGACAAAAGGTAGAAGAATAGTTAGTCAGCAATACATCTAGATGGTAATGTACTCAAGTTTTCAGCTACAATAAATGGTAGAACTATTTAGGGAGGGATAAAAATGAATAAACCAGTGAAAGGTGACAAACATATATAGAGCAACCAGAGTACACAGCACAAAGCTGATACAGCATATGCATAACCAGACATTGACTAAAAGAGGTGACACTCAAAAAGGTCTTTATTAAAAGGTAAGAGGGTAAGAGGTGCCATTCTAGTTAAGCTAAATAAGTTATCTGTAGCTTACAGTTGAAGCAGTGAACACTGTTATTTTAGGGGGGGAAAAGAAAGAAAAAGAAAAGAAAAAGAAACAAAGAATCTTTTAAGTCAGGATCAGAGCAGTTGCAAGGATATCCTAATTGCTATAACTTTTCATGAACTGTACCGAATAATATATACAGGGTTCTTGTTTGATACCATCTTCAAAGAATGAAAATATATAATACAGTACCATATATGAACGGCTGGCAAACATAGGGACAAGCTTAGCAAAGTAATTTATCACATAGAAGCATCTCTTCTCATCGCCCGCACAGCACTTGGCCTTTTTATTAGGTTTCTACTTGAGATCAAGAGATGGAGCAAGAGAAGCTAGGAAGTGAGGAAGTTATCAACAAGTGGGAGCTCAACTATTCTGGAACCAAGATAGCTGGTTGCTGATAGTAGTGTATGTCCTAACTCTAGCCTAAGCAGCAAATCAACTGCATGCCAATTACAGAGGGTGTCTTTAGATCCACAACCTAAGAGGTTGAAATATCTCAACCAACCTAGAAGACATGAAGAGAAAATGATAATCCTTGGCATCAAAGGAAATGAAAGGACTATAGAGCAGTGGAAAGGCTACAGAGAAGTTGAGATATGCATCTCTAGTTAGGTTCATCTTAGCTTCTCTCTATGAATATTGTCCTTCTTTGAAAGGGTGACCTCACGAGATCACTGAAGGAGCTAGGTCCACAGTCAGTGAAGCAAGAAGAGATGTTGCTCATTCTGTATATGGAGCGCAGGCCAAGAGTATAGTCACATCTCATCTGCATAACCAAGCTTGTCTCTTACTTGACTCTGACATGACCGCTGTCCCTCTTGGCATTTGCATGTGAAACATGAAATATTAAGTCATCTTGCAAGCATGGAATCCACAAAGTTAACATGGGTCACATACAACATCTAGTTTTGCAATGTTGAGATCCATCCAGTTCAGTAAAAATTAACTCCTACATGACCTTTCCCCTTCAATTCTGGTCCAAGAGTACCTTGCAAAGACATATTTAGTCAGCAATGATCAAAACAAAACATTTTCCACCCCACAACTAAGGGGATCTAGCATCAAAGTCAATTGACTCAAGTCCACAACATAAAAGTAAGGTAAATTTCCTTGTAAGAAACATAGGGAATGAGAATAAGATCATTTCCCACTCATGAAATGAATGTTTCCAGATGTCTTGTTTAGACATCGTTGTCATTTCTAAGCTTGGGAAGGTAGGAAAGAAAATTTGGAACCATTTTTACAATGGATTTCTTGCATGTATCATCACAGCAGAGAAAATTCATACGGTGGAGGATAATTGACAAAACTAGAAGCCATGATACTCCTACAAACAGGTAAAGTTTCTTAAATATTGTCCATGAAAAAAATAGAAAATGCTGTACAACTTGAGCTCACCATCGCCAATACTCATAGGGCAGACTTCGAGGAGCACTTGTCGTTGCTAATACCAACAAATAAATGACTTGCATTATCTAGTCCTCATAGGGTAGGCCTTGGCACATTGGTAAGGTTGCTCCATTGTAACCTGGGCATCATGGGTTTTAAACACAGAGCAGAGTCTCTGCACATGGGGATAAGGTTGAGTATATCTGATCCTCCCCAAACCCAGTAGTGACAAGAACCTTGTGCACCAGGATGCCCTTTTTTATGATCTGGTCCTAACAAAAAAAACCACACTAAAGTTGACATATGAACATTCAAAGAAGAATTTCATATGAAGCTCGTGTTGATGATGATTCCAAAACATCATAAATACAACCAAGAGGGCAGACAGGTCATGGAAGATTGAAAAAGCCCAGCAAATCATTTTCAACCAGTCTACTCAAAAGCGCCAATAAGATTGCAAAGGAGCCTCTGATAGTGTTTGCTTTGAACAGTAATGTTTTATATTTTGATGCAGTTTGCAGCATTGCTACCTTCCTAAAATTTCTCTGGCCTACATCTCAGTGAAATCACTCCATAAAGTCCTCGGCAATGAGAACACCATATAAGTGTCCTCTGATTCATAATTAATAGTTCAAACTTTACAAAGCAAAATACAAGAGAACACAACAAAACTAGAACAAGTGCAGCACATACCATGCTTGCCTTTCCGTTTCCGGCCTTCCACTTGGCTTGTGTTGTCCCACAGATGAGCCTCAAATTTTCCGCTCCATTTCAGCCTGCAATTGGACCACCAAATGCCACAACAAACTATAGAAATTTGTATCCTCACAAAGATTAACACTTTTCCCAGATGAGCACTCCCTCCAAACTTACTTAGTAACTCCATGATAGCTCGACGACCGTGGGGCAGCATACTTCTTCATTGCCGCAGCAAGAAGAGTACCCACCTTCTTCTCAGGACTCTTCCCAGATGCAGCCAAGGCAACAACTGGTCCACTGCCATTGGCGACCTCAATGTACTCGGTCTTCTTCTCAGCAGCAGTGCTGGTCGCATTAAGCACTTCACCACCTCCGGCACTTTTCTCGGGCGCATCCATGTGAACAACCAGACTACCGCAATCGGTTGCCTCGGAGGAACCAGCCTTCTTCTCATTATGATCTTCACCATTTCTCGACAGCACTTCCGACCTAACTGGTTCATTTCCAACTGCAGCATCTTCCAAAGATCCAGCCTTCTCTTCAGATGTGGCTTCTAATGGATCAGATTTCTCTGCAGCGGCACTAACAGCCACGGAGTCCACTTTAGAGGCGGCGTCTTCTTGTGGTCCGGCAGCCTCTGAGGGCTCGGCAACAGTCTTTTCGATGGTGGGGGTGGCATCCAAGCTCTCACCGCTGTCGTTCAAAGACGGCAGAAGAGGAGCAGGGTTCTTCGGAGCGATGACATCTTCCGACGGATTTCGCGATCTCTCTGCTTGGCTCATTTGTAAGAAACCCTAGCGCTCTCCCTTCTCTGAACCCTAACCCCCCTTCCAGTTCTAGAAACCCCAGCAGAAGTTCTAACTCCAGAAGATCCAATGCCAAACTGAAAGAACTATCACAAGATCGCCAGAGATATGAAGCCAGAAATAGAGGTAAAGAGGAGGAAAACTATTTTTGATCGTTTCCTGGTAGATCTGGAACTCCGGAGAACTCAAAGAAATAGAGAAAAGATAGAAAGTTCTCCGTTTATCTCGAGGTTTTGCGGAAAAATCCTTTGTTTAAGACTGAAATCGGGAGGAAGAAATTAGGGAATTGCTAAGAAGGAAAAAAGCCGGAACCTGCCCTAAATTACAGTAGTACGAAGAGAGGAGAAGAAACCACCTAGGGCTCGAAGAGAGAAGTAGAATAATCGGCAGGATTTGCGGAAGAATAAGTGGGGAGTGAGAGTACCGGACGGTTCTGGGATCCAGGGAGGAGTGGAACTCCGCTTCGGCGACACGCTGGGCCTTTTGCCGCCACGAGGAGTCTCCCCCATGCGGTGCGCGCCGTACAGGGGAATACTGTGCTCCGCGCTCGCCTGCCGGTCGATCGTGCCTCGCGCGGATCTTAACGCGCTGGATGGTTCAGCGCGTCGGGATCAACGCCTGGAGATCTGAGCACCAGCTTTGGAGAACACGCGTCACGTGGGTCGGCACGGATCATGAGGCGGGTCCGGAAGCACGAAGTCCGCTGTTGCTCGGATACGAGAAACTCGTGATGGGCTTTTTATCGTGCATGCACACGTTTCTCAGGACAGGGTGGAGTAAAACCTACGGAGACTCTGAAGATGCACGTTCCCTGGTTTGTGAGAAGCTATTGCTTGGACCAGGTCCAAGCGGACTCGGGCAAATCGCGAAGCACGTGCACGGTAGATAGCGTGTGCAATCGGGAATTGGTGCAATAAAAGGGTGCGCGTAGGTGTGATTGTACGATTTCATCAATAATTATATAATTAATTAAAAATTCATACATCATATGGATCGAATATATAAAAATAATATTTTAAATATTTTTTTCAAATGATATTTCAAATACTTTAGCTTTTTAGTAAAATTATGACTCAAATAATCATGTTATGGATAATGATATATATGCTATAAAAAATAGAATTTTTTTTTTTAAAGCACGAAAGGAACTAACTTGTAATAGTATGGTCAAAATATTTTTTCTTTCTCATATCAGATAGTAGTTTCAGAAGTTTGAGGTCAAACATGCGATTCACTGCATCAGCTCTATCTTCTGATTTTTGGTATGAATCAATCTCATCCATTAATTTTTGTATTTTTGACTATTTTGAATTGCAAGTAAAAATAATAAAAATATTTGGATAGCCAGCCCATCTATAAATTGCCATTGCATCTTGATAGTTCTGTGCCTTATATCGTGGACTCTCGAAATGGGATGATGGAAGGATAATTATTTTTCCAATAGAATGTGCCCGCATGAAATAGCGTCTTGCACTCATTTGAATAGATTAGATTGTAGTGTTGCTTGGTTTTCTCTTATCCAACGAAATCTTTGTTCTTCAATTACAGTGTAAGCATCAACTATGAATTGTTGAAAAAGACGGCCTTCTCTTAACAATAGATCTGATTCATCGGTATGCTGTTGTAGTTAGTAAGCATAGTATTATCTCATGGTCAGCATTTTTCTTTTATGGATTTTGCTGCCAGGACGAATCCTGTGTTTGATGCCCGTTCTATATCCATTCTCACCATAAGGGAATAGTAAGGAGTATTGCATTGCTATGAAAGTTGGGTGTAATTCAATAATTCTTTGAAGCCTCCTTGTCTTGTGCTCGATTATTATGTCTCTTCCACTATTTTTCTTGTCAAAATTATCAATTATCAATGCAGCTACTTCAGAAAAAGTTGGTAAGTTATATTGACGATCATCAGTCTTGCGATCGGTTATGAGTTGTAACCGTAGCTCTGTGTCATTTTTTCCAGCAAAACCATCTTTTGCCATTCTAAATGATTGTACCAGAACATTATTAGCATTTAATATATCCATTAATTACTGTACTATGGTTGAGTCCAAATATGAGCCCTGCATTTATTTCTCAACAATTGATATCCTATTTTTAATTTCATGCTCAGTATCATATATATATATATATATATATATATATATATATATATATATAGCTGTGCAAACTATGGATTCTCCTTCAGACGGTAATAATGATCCAATTTTGTGATAATTCAGTCTGTTGATTCGGAATATATATGGTCCACTACCATCGTTAATTCTTCGATCAATACGGTTGCTCATTGATGTGAAGGAAAATAATGAATTATAGGATCTAATATTATCTCGAAACATTTTTGATTGACTCCCTCCTCTATAATCCATCAAAGTCTTCAACAGTGAAGGTGGTTATTTAAGCAAAGGCAGTTGCACTTTTCCTGCTTGGCAACATATGCTAAATTTTGGACTCTTATTGGTGCATAACCTATTTTGCCTCTTTTATACTAGACTTTGGCTCCACAATACTCACATATGCATGTTGGTCCTCCAAAGTTACATATTTTCATTATACAACCTATGAGTCAATAAATTTTATAGAAATAGTCTATTAGATTTTATGTATTTTAAACAAAAAGGTATATTACATATGTTATAAACTAATTTACATTTACTATAAGAAAATTATCGGCCAAAATATTTTGTTTTTGGGTCATTCTTTTTTATATGAGAATTTCTTTGCGACATCACCGGGCAACACGGGCTATTTCATCTTTGCATGGCAGTGCACTGTGAAAATTATAAACTGAATGGTTGCCTGGTTGTCGCAACCTTTTTTATGAAAGAATAAATTTTCGATGCTGTCGAGCAGTACGAGCTGTGGTCCTCTATATCGTGTAAAAATTCAGCTGATGATACTACTATGAGATTACCGATCGATGATATGGTGCGTGAATGCTCAACACGAACATGCTTGTTCTTGGACACATCAGGGTGGAGCAAATTGATATCTCGCAATCATTTTGTATCAGAAGTAGTTGACATTATTTCACAACTCGATGGGATCGGTGCTTTATCAAAAGATTTGATGGAGCAGTTGCTCTTTATTATAGCATAATCTTTTGCTGCTATAATAATATATAAATAATAAAATAATATTCATTCAAATTTTTAGGATCATTTCATATTCTTAACTACCTATATAAATATACTTTAATTATAAGAATATATAGAAATAGGATTCAATATAGTTGTTTATTCATTCAAGGCTTTAATTTAATACTTGAAAGGTTATTAGGTAGTAGGAATACAGACTTGATTATATAAATTCTAAAAATTAAAAGAACCATTTTTTGTAAGAGTTTAATAAAACACTTATAGAATTATTTTTTTAAAAAATAAAAAGTCTATTCAATACGAATAATGGAAGCAAATTCTTTATACAACATGCCAATGTTTATTATAATGATAAATAGTTTTAATAAACAAAACAAAATATAATAGTAAATGAAAAAAATATGTAAATGATTAAGAAAAAATAAGGAGCAATGTATGGTGATAATGAAGGGGACCCTTACCTCTATTGATGATAATTTATCCTCCGAATCTCGATATACACCTTGATCTATAAAGATATCTGTTCGAAGATCTCGTATTCAAAAATTATTCTCCTATAAAATCAACCAAAAAATTATAATTATTATAATAAAATAATAAAATATAAATTATTTTATTTAAATTCCTCATGAGTCACTAGGATCTACTCCAAGTGCCCTAGTTTTAAAATAAATAATTAAATAATTTATCTCCTAAAAAATAATTAAATAATTTAAATTTATTTATGTATGCAGATTATTGGACATAATGAAATATTATCCAATCATGAAAAAAATTATTTTTCTAATTATTCTATATATATATATACTAATTTAAATATTTTATTTTATTTTATTTATTTTTTATTTTTTCTTATTTTTAAGCATTAAATTATATATATACACTAATTTAAATATTTTAAATATCTTATTTTATTTTATTTTATTTTTTATTTTTATTTTTAAATATTAAATTTAATATATATTTTAATTTAAATATTTTATTTTATTATTTTTAAGTATTAATTTTTTTTTTATTTTTAAAAATTAAATTTATTGCTTCAAGAATTGATTTTGATGATTACAAAGCATTTGAAGGGATTACTAATGAATTTGACTTAAATTTTTTTTTATATTTTAGGAGCAAAATTATAATTTGATCAAATTTTGATCTGAGAGCTTAAGAGCAAGTATAGAAGATTTTTGATCATTTGGAGGCAGTTTCATGATTTTTGGATGCATATTTTGGAAGAAAATCAAGTTTGAAGCAAAAGAATAAACTCTTAGGTCCACCCCTGCTGAAAATGGGCTATTTGGCATGCTGTTTCTGTGCCAAAGATCGATCCTAAGATCGATCTCTGCTATTTCGAAGGCTAAAAATATAGAACAACTAATTTTCTGAACTCTGTCTTAAAGGTCGACCCCTGTACCAGAGGTCGACCCATGAGTCAATTCTTGTGATGAAAATCTTCGGTAATGACTAGTTTTATCCCCTTTTGGTAGTTTTTAATATTTTTTTTAAAGTCTCCAATGGCTATAAATCTTTTCTAGGATTCTCTCCTCCACCCATTGAAGATTTAAAAGGCTATAAAAAGAAGAAAAATATAAGAGATTGATACATTTAATTCAGCCCCAAGCAAAAGTAATCTTCAAGTAAAGAAGCTTTTATTTCAACTTCACCAACCTTTCAAAAGCTTATTCAAGTCTCCAACAATCTTGAGAAAAATCAGAAAAGCCACTCCATTATTATGAAAAGCGTTCTTAAGATTTTATTTGCTCATTAAGAAAGCTAAACTTGTATTTGATTGTCATTAACTCTTATACTTTGCTTTATTATTTTGATTCAAGTTTTGGAGGGTTCCAAAACTTAGGAGGATTGATCCGAATCTTAAATTGGAGTATGTAGATTTAGCTTATACCCAAGAAATAAGTGTGCTAGCTATGATCGGAGGTACCGACGTTGTATTCTGATTGAATATGTTTAGTGATTTTAAATTCTCAAGTAGAAGCTTGAAGAGTGGATGTAGGTGCAAGAAAAACATCGAACTTCTATAAATCTTTATTATTTGTAGTGTGCTTGCTGTCTTTCTTTTCATAATTTATTAAATTCTTGCTTTCTAATCTTTTATATATTTATCTAACCTAACTTATTTCACACATACTACTTGCATATCATCATTCAATCTTGACAACTTTAAATCAGTATTAAAATTTTAAAAATCCAATTCACCCTCCTCTTTTGGGTTGCATAGTTGGACAACAAGTGGTATCAGAGTTCGGTGCTCTAGCCTTACTTTGATTTAACCATCAAAGAGCCAAAGATCTATGGCAATCCAAGTTAGTATTTCTCTAGTCGAGGGACAATCTACAAATCGATCTTCACTTTTCAATGGGTCAAACTATATCTATTGAAAAGCTCGGATGATAATATTTATACAAGCACTTGACTATGATATGTGGAGTATCATAGTTAATGGACCACACATATCCACTAAGATAATTGATGATGTAGAATCGATCAAATTCGAAAGAAAATGGGATGAGATTGATAAGAAAATGGCTCAACTCAATGCAAGAGCCATGAATATTTTATATTGTATTTTAGATGCTAATGAATTTAATCGCATTTCAACATGCATATCGGCTAAGAAAATGTGGGATAGGTTAGAAGTAACTCATGAAGTTACCAATCAAGTTAAGAAGTCAAAAATTAACATGCTTATGCACAAATATAAACTTTTTAAATTGAAGCATGATGAGTCAATAACTAAAATATTTATTAGATTTATGAATATTATAAATAGTCTTAAAAGTCTTGGCAAGTCTTATTCTAACAGTAACCTTGTGAGAAAAATTCTTAGATTTTTGCTAAGGATACGGGAGGCCAAAGTGACTATAATTCAAGAAGCTAAAGATCTGAATATTTTATCCTTGGAGGAGCTTCTAGGATCACTAATGACACACGAGCTAAGCATGAAACAACATTAAGAAGAAGATGTCAAGAAAGAAAAGATAATAGCCCTTAAATCTACCACTCAACAAGATGAGAAATTCGATGAAATGGAAGATGAAGAATAAGATGAAGAAATAATCCTCATCACAAGAAAGTTTAAAAAATTTTTAGAGAGAAAACAAGGGATGAGGAAGAGGCCATCCACCAGAGGAGAGCATAGCAAGGAAAATGATAGGGAGCAACCCCTTATTTGCTATGAATGTAAGAAGTCGAGATACTTTAGGTCTGAATGTCCTTAACTTAAAAAAATTCTCAAAAAATATAAGAAAAATGTTATGATGGCAACATAGAGTGATGTGACGACTCAAGCTTCGAAGAGGAAGAAGCTCATGAACAAGCCAACCTGTGCGTTATGGCATATAAAAATGAGGTAAGTGCTAAAATTTCAAATGAGTTTACATTCGAAAAACTTCAAGAAGCTTTCTATGATTTAGTAGATGATTTAAAAAAATTAAAAACTAAAAATAAAGATCTAAAATTTAAGAATCAAGTCTTGCTAAAAGAAAATAAAATTATCCTAAGTAAAGAATTAGTCTTAACTCAAGAGAATCTAAATTTAAAAAATAAAATCGACAAGTTAAAACCGATAGTTGAAAAATTTACTTTAAGTTTAAATAAACTTTATATGATTCTTAAAAATCAAAAGATCATTTATGATAAGGTTGGTCTAGACTATAACCTTCTAAAAAAATAAAAATTTTTGAAAAATATTTTTGTAGATTCACAAAGCAACAAATTTTCAAATGTTACTTACTTTAAATGTGATAAACTAGGATACAAATCTTATACATATTTTTCTAACAATTTAAATGTAAAGAAAATATGGGTTCCAAAAGAAACTATTGTGACTAACCTTAAAGGACCTAAGAAAACTTGGGTACCTAGAGTAAGGATTTGATTTTGCATGTAGATGTGTCTTACATTCAAAGAAGAAAATCGAAGATGGTACTTGATAGCGGATGCTCAAGACATATGACTGGTGATGAGTCCTAATTCATCATGCTTGATGCTAAAAGTGGAGGAATAGCCATCTTTGGAGATAATGGCAAAAAAAAGATTATCGATATAGGTAATATTGGTATCACTCTCTCCAAGTATATTAAAAATATTTTATTAGTAGATGGTTTGAAATACAATCTCTTAAGCATTAGTCAACTTTGTGATAAGGATTACAAAGTTATTTTTGAATCTTCATTATGCATTGTAACTAGTCCCAATGATGATGGCATTAAGTTTGTTGGACATAGACATTGTAATATTTATATGGTAGATTTGAATAATCTTTTTATGATAAACATGCAATGTCTAGTAGCTATGAATGCCAAAATTAATGAGACTAGTTGGCTTTGGCACCGTAGGCTTGCACACATTAGTATGTATTCACTTTCAAAGCTTATAAAAAAAAAATTAATTATCAATTTATCAAAATTAAATTTTGAAAAAGATAAAATTTGTGATGCATGCCAACTAGGTAAACGAACTAGAGTTTCATTCAAATCTAAGAATATTGTTTCAACTTTTAGACCATTGGAACTATTGCACATGGATTTATTTGGTCCTACAAGAACAACAAGCTTAGATGAAAAATGTTATAGTTTTGTAATTATCAATGACTACTCACGTTTTATATGATTTTTTTTTGGCACACAAAGATGAAATTTTTTATGTTTTCTTAAAGTTTTATCGAAAAGTTATAAATAAAAAAGGGTTTTCAATTTAAAGCATTCGAAGTGATCATGGAATCGAATTTAAAAACCAAGACTTTGAAAAATTTTATGATGAAAAAGGAACAAGCCATAATTTTTCAGCACCTAAGATACTTCAACAAAATTGGATGGTAGAAAGAAAAAATAGAATTCTAGAAGAAATGACTCGTACCATGCTATGTGAAAGCAACCTTCCAAGATATTTTTAAATGGAAGCAATTAACATGGCATGTTATATCTTAAATCGTGCTCTAATCAGATCAATTTTAAAGAAAACATCTTATGAGCTTTGAAAAGAAAGAAAACCTAATATTGCATATTTTCATGTTTTTGGTTGTCGATGTTTTATTTTGAACAATGATAAAGAAAAATTAGGTAAATTTGATGCAAAATTCGATGAAACTATTTTTCTTGGTTATTCCTCCTTTAGTAAAGCTTTTAGAGTTTTTAACAAAAAAACTTTAATCGTAGAGGAGTCAATACATGTTGTCTTTGATGAGACTAATGATCTTTCATCAAGAAAGAGTGAGGATATTGATGATGCAGATCCTCTTATAGAAGGTGTTAGGGATAAACCCCGCTCCTGCCGAAGTCCAATCTGATGCTCAGTCTAATGCAATTGGTAGTCATGGAAGAGCTTTAGCGGATGAGCCTTAGTCGAACTCCTTCAGCCGACCGAACTCCTCAGCGATCGAGCCCCTTTCGAACTTTCCAGCGATTGAGTCTTAGCCGAATTCCTTCAATCGGTCGAACTTCTTAGTGATCGAGCTTCAATCAAACTTCTCAGCGGTCGAGCTCCAGTCGAACCCCTATGAGAGTCGAACTTCCTCCATACTCCTTCAATTGGACTCCCACGAGAGTCAAACTCCCTCCGCACTCCTCCAGTTGGACGCTCATGAGAGTCGAACTTCCTCCGCGCTCCTCCAGTCGGACGCTTATGGGAGCCGAACTTCTTCTGAGCTTCTCCTCTAGTTGGATGCCTGTAGAAACTGAACTCCCTCCGCGCTCTTCCAGTCGGACGCGTACAGAAGCCGAACTCTTTCCAAACTTCTCCTTCGATCAAACTCCTACAGAAGCCGAACTCTTTTCGAACTCCTCCTTCGGTCGAACTCCTCCAGGAGCCGAACTTCTTTCGAACTTCTTCCTCAGTTTGATTCCTCCAGCAGATTACTTTCGGATAATCTCCTACAGACGTATTTTCTTCAGGAGTCTTAACTCCTCTAAAATTGATATATGCTAAAGTCCATCAACCAACGCCTGCTTTCTTAGAGCTACGGCTATTAAATCTCGATGAATGGTCGCCATCAATCTACCACAGACGATGCGATCGGATGGTATGACTGTCACCATCACCCTGATGACATCTTTCCTTCCATATCGAACTCACCAGGCCTCGAGCGACTCGCTACCAAACAGCTGTAGCTATCACCATCAATCAAGCTCCACCTATAAAAAGGGATCCTCTAGATGTGTTCTCTAAGCTCTAAGCTCTCTTCTCCTTTCTGAAACTCTGTCGAGCTTTTGTTTGAGCACTCCATTTCTGTTGGCCAGAAGAGCTGACTTGATCGTCGGAGGATCCCATTGGAGCCACCACCACTGACTTCGGATGGAGCTTTATTTTGTAGGTCACCGATGGCGACCTCGTCTCCCTCAGCTCCAGCTCGATCTGACATCAATCAAATTCTACACCAATAGAATGGACGCTAGAGGAAAGGCCTCTATCTCTGAGGTATCCTTATTCTTAAAGAAGTGCTCAGCCAACCTTACCGACCTTCTCCTCCAAGATTTGTCTCCACCCTCTTATTCAATCCCAAGAGATGCTCCGAAAGAAGGTGAATACCTGGAGATCTACCGCGTCTGCTATCAGATCTGAGCCAGATCCATCCACCCCTGCTCCATCATGGTTACTTCAACCTCCACTTCCATCGATGGTCATAGTATATTCAGAGTAGTTTGACCTACTGATGCAGTGGGTTTAGGGCCTCACCGAGATGGTGCAGGCCATGCAGTAGCCTCTGACGGCGACTCCATCAAGAAATCCACCATCAAGATGCTGAAAATCGATCCTAAGAAAGAGCATTTGGACTGACATGCCCATCGCCATCGAAAAGATGAAACAGAGAGCAGAGGACCCAAGATTGGATCATGGTTCTCCTCTGGAGGAGACCTTCCCCATCTATAGCTAAAAGCCCTCCAAGGTCTGCGATCGAGATGACGTCCTCAATCACAAACTATGGAAGATGGATCGATGGATTGAGAAGCTCGACCACGTTGCCCCAGCTCACCTTGACGACGTCCGCATCGATCCTCCTTTCTCACTCCAAATTATGTAAGAGCCCATCCCACCAAACTTCGAGCTCCCTCAATTTAAAAGCTACAATGAAACCTCTAATTTAGTTGATCATTTAGAGGCCTTCCAGACTATGATGCTACTCCATGGTGCACCAGATGCCATATTGTGCTGAGCCTTTTCATCTATCTTAAAGAAACCAGTGAGAAACTGGTACTCGATGTTGAAGTCAGATACGATCTTCTCTTTTGACCGGATGAGCCATCAATTCATGGCTCACTTCGTCAGTAGCCGATGTCTGTACCGAGGTTCGAATTTTTTGATGAATGTAAAGTAGAAAAAGGAGGAATCCATCCAGGCTTATGTCACCTGATTTAAAGCTATGGCATTGAAGGTCCAGGACCTGAATCAGTCTGTTGCGATGGCCGCACGCAAGGATGGCTTTTAGAAAAATGATTTATTATTTTTTTTGAAGAAGTATCCTAGGAACTTTGCCGACCTGCTAGCCCGGGCCGAGAGATATGCCAATGCGAAAGAAGTCTTCAAGTTGAAGGATGAAGAAACCGTACGAGAGCAACGGGCGAACGAGTCTAATAGACCCACCATCGATGGAGGGCCGAGTGAAGTTCGACCGCACTCATGGACTCCCCTTGAGTGCAAGCGAGCCCAAACTCCTTCTTGAGCTCATCATCAAGGGAGCTCTGGTAAAAGGGCACGAAGTTCTCCCTCAGGAGGCTTCGCAGGAGGGCGGAATGAAGTTCGACCATGCTCATGGGCTCTCTCCAAGCACAAGCGAGGTCAAACTCTTCCTCGAGCTCATCATCAAGGAAGCTTCGATAAAAAAGCATGAAGTTCTCCCTCAGGAGGTTTCATAGGAGGGCCGAATGAAGTTCGACCGCGCTCATGAGCTCCCCCAGAGTGTAAGTGAGGCTGAGCTCCTCCAAGAGCTCATCGTCAAGGAAGCCCTGGCAAAAGGGCACAAAGTTCTCTCCCAGGAGGCTTCGTAGGAGGATGAAATGAAGTTCGACTGTGCTCACAGGCTCCCCTCGAGCACAAGCGAGGTCGAACTCCCCCTCGGGCTCATCATCAAGAAAGCTCTGATAGAAGGACATGAAGAAGTCCTCCCTCAGAAGCTAGAACCATCAATGAGGAAGAAATAATAAGAAGATCGATCGCCTTCCAACATCATCGATGCTATCTCTAGGGGCTTGATACTTCGGTGGGCTGTCATCTCCCAGCATCAAAGTCAAGAGAAGCTTACTCCAAATTGAGAAGGCCAGCATAAAATAGAGGAGGTCGTCAGGTCCAAAACTTACCATCTGAAAAGCTTGGAGTGACAATACTTCCACGATCTTGAGACTCAGAGAATCCAAGATTATACTATCGATAATTTTTTTTAGTAAGATTCCTCCATTTCAACATTATTGTTTCTCAATGCAAAAACTATCTGATGATAGGAAAGAAGCAAATAATAGTGGCCATGTTAGGAATAGGAGAAGAACCTCATCCTAACATGAGCAAGTCAAAGGTCTCGTTCATTTTAGACGAGATGGGGGGAGAGGTCCTGACAATGGCCCTTATGTGCCCCCACAGTCCATTAGAAATAGGAGGAGAACCTCATCCTAATGTGAGCAAAGTTGAAGGCCTCGTTCATTTTAGACGAGATGGGGGGAGAGGTCCTGGCAACGGCTCTTATGTGCCCCCACAGTCTATTAGGAACAGGAGAAGAACCTCATCCTAATGCGAGCAAAGTCGAAGGCCTCGTTCATTTTAGACGAGATGGAGGAAGAGGTCCTAGCAACGGCCCTTATATGCTCCCACAGCCCATTAGGAACAGGAGGAGAACCTCGTTCTAATATGAGCAAAGTCAAAGATTAGGCTTTAAAGTCCATGCCAACCTCAACTGCAGGAGATAAGATCTCCTCCGAGCTTCAACCTCAGCTGCAAGAGAAAAGATCTCCCCTGAGCCAACCTCGGCTGCAGGAGATAAGATCTCCTCCAAGCTTCAACCTCGACTGTAGGAGATAAGATCTCCCCCGAGCTTCAGCCTCGACTAGAGATAAGATCTCTCTTGAGCGACTGAGTCAACCTCGACTAGAGATAAGATCTCTCTCGAGCGACCGGACCAACCTCGGTTGTAGGAGATAAGATCTTCCCTGAGCTTTAACCTCAACTGTAGAAGATAAGATCTTCTCCGAGTCAACCTCGGTTGTAGGAGATAAGATCTCCCCCGAGCTTCAATCTCGATCAGAGATAAGATCTCTCCTGAGCGCCCGAGTCAACCTCGACTAGAGATAAGATCTCTCCCAGACGACTGGGCTAACCTCGACTGTAGGAGATAAGATCTCTCCTGAGCTTCAACCTTGGCTAGAGATAAGATCTCTCTCAAGCGGTCGGGCCAACCTCAGCTGCAGGAGATAAGATCTCCCCCAAGCTTTAATCTCGATTGCAGAAGATAAGATCTCCTCCGAGCTTTACCTTCGACCTCGACTGTAAGAGATAAAGATCTTCCCCAAGCTTTGACCTCGACTACAGGAGATAAGATCTCCCCCGAGCTTCAACCTCGACTAGAGATAAGATTTCTTTTGAGCGATCGAGTCAACCTCAGCTAGAGATAAGATCTCTCCCAAGTGACCGGGCAAACATCGACTGCAGAAGATAAGATCTCCTCCAGCCAACCTCGGCTGCAGGAGATAAGATCTCCCCTGAGCTTCAACCTCGGCCAGAGATAAGATCTCTCCCGAGCATCCGAGTCAACCTCGGCTAGAGATAAGATCTCTCCCAGATGATCGGGCCAACCTCGGCTGTAGGAGATAAGATCTCCCCATGAGCTTCAATCTTGGCTAGAGATAAGATCTCTCCCAAGTGATCGAGTCAACCTCGGCTAGAGATAAGATCTCTCCCAAGCGATCGGACCAACCTCGGCTGCAGGAGATAAGATCTCCCCGAGCTTCAACCTCGACTGCAGGAGATAAGATCTCCCCCAAGATTTACCTTCAAACCTCGACTATAGGAGATAAGATCTTCCCTGAGCTTCAACCTCGGTTGCAGAAGATAAGATCTCCTCTAAGCTTCGACCTCGACTAGAGATAAGATCTCTCCTGAGCGATCGAGTTAATTCTCGGCTAGAGATAAGATCTCTCCCCAAGCGACTAGACCAACCTCGGCTGTAGGAGATAAGATCTCCTTCGAGCTTCAACCTCGGCTGCAGGAGATAAGATCTCCCTCGAGCTCCAACCTCGACTGCAGGAAGATAAGATCTTCCCTGAGCTTTGACCTCGGCTACAGGAGATAAGATCTCTCCTGAGCTTTAACCTCAACTGTAGGAGATAAGATCTCCCCCGAGCTTTCAACCTCGGCTGTAGAAGATAAGATCTCCCCCGAGCTTTACCTTCAACCTTGACTGCAGGAGAGATAAGATCTCTTCCGAACCATCCTTAGCTGCAGGAGATAAGATTTTCCTCGAACTTCAATCTTGGCTGTAGGAGATAAGATATCCCCCGAGCTTTACCTTCAACCTCGGCTGTAGGAGATAAGATCTCTCCCGAGCTTCGACCTCAGTTGCAGGAGATAAGATCTCCCTCGAGCTTCAACCTTGGCTAGAGATAAGATCTCTCCTGAGCGCCTGAGTTAACCTCGGCTAGAGATAAGATCTCTCTCGGGCGATCGGGCCAATCTCGACTGTAGGAGATAAGATCTCCCCCGAGCTTCAACCTCAGGTAGAGATAAGATCTCTTTCGAGCAATCGAGTCAACCTCGACTGCAGGAGATAAGATCACCCCAAGCTTCAACCTCGACTGTAGGAGATAAGATCTCTCCCGAGCTTCAACCTCAGCTAGAGATAAGATCTCTTCCGAGTGACCGAGTCAACCTCGACTGTAGGAGATAAGATCTCCCCCGAGCTTTAACCTCGACTGTAGGAGATAAGATCTCCCCCAAGCTTTAGTCTTGGCTGTAGGACATAAGATCTCTTTCGAGCTTCAACCTCGGCTGCAGGAGCTAAGATCTTCCTTAAGCTTCAGCCTCATCCAGAGATAAGATCTCTCCCGAGTGATCGAGTCAACCTCGGCTAGAGATAAAATCTCTTCCGAGCGATCGGACCAACCTTGACTGTAGAAGATAAGATCTCCCTCGAGCCAATATCGACTGCAGGAGATAAGATCTCCATCGAGCTTCAACCTCGACTGGGGGAGATAAGATCTCCCCCAAGCTTTATCTTCAACCTCGGCTGTAGGAGATAAGATCTCCTCCAAGCCAATCTTGACTGCAGGAGATAAGATCTCTCCCGAGCTTCGACCTCGACTGCAGGAGATAAGATCTCCCTCGAGCTTCAATCTCGGTTAGAGATAAGATCTCTTCCGAGCGACCGAGCCAACCTCGACTGCAGGACATAAGATCTCCTCCGAGCTTCAACCTCGGCTGCAGGAGATAAGATCTCTTTCAAGCTTCAATCTCGACCAAAGATAAGATCTCTTTCGTGCGATCGAGCCAACCTCAATTGTAGGAGATAAGATCTCCTCCAAGGAGTTCAACCTTTAACCTCGGCTGCTGGAGATAATATCTCTTCCGAGGAGCTCAACCTTCGACCTTGGCCGTAGGAGACGAGATCTTCTTCAACCTTGGCTGGAGATGAAATCTCTCCTAAGCCTCAACTTCAACTTTAACTTTGGCTGAAGATGAGATCTCCCCCGAGCTTCAACCTGAACTAGCATAGAACCTTGGAGAGGACTTCGACAGTCGCCTTTTCTACACTCCTTTCCTTCGAGTTTCAAACTCGAAAGTGGAGGGAGACTATTATTGGGGATAAACTCCGCTCCTATCGAAGTACAGTTTGATGCTCAGCTTAATGCAATCGATAGTCATGGATGAGCTTCAGCGGACGAGCCTTAGCCAAACTTCTTCAACCGATCAAACTCCTCAGCGATCGAGCCCCTTCCGAACTCTCCAGTGGTTGAGTCTTAGCTGAATCCCTTCAATCAACCAAACTTCTCAGCAGTCGAGCTTCAGTCGAATTTTTCAATGATCGAGCTCCAGTCGGACTCCTACGAGAGTCGAACTCCCTCCGTACTTCTTCAGTTGGACTCCCACGAGAGTCGAACTTCCTTCGTACTCCTCCAATCGGACGCCCACGAGAGCCGAACTCCCTCCCAACTCCTCCAGTCGAATGCCTACAGAAGCCAAATTCCTTCCGAGCTTCTCCTCTAGTCGGATGCCTATAGAAGTCAAACTCCCTCCGCGCTCCTCCAGTCGAATGCCTATAGAAGTTAAACTCTTTTCGAACTTCTCCTTCGATCGAACTCCTATAGAAGCCGAACTCTTTCTAAACTTTTTCTTTGACCAAACTCCTCCCGGACTTCTTCCTCAGTTGGATTCCTCCAGTAGATTACTCTTGGATAATCTTCTTCAGATGTATTCCCTTCAGGAGTCTGAACTCCTCTAAAATTGATAATGCCGAAGTCCACCAACCAATGCTTGCTTTCTTAGAGCTATGACTATTAAATCTCGATGAACGATTGCCATCAATCTATCACAGGCGATGCGACTGGATGGTATGGTGCTACCAGATTGTATGGCTATCATCATCAGCCTGACGGTGCCTTTTCTTCCATACCGAACTCATCAGGCCTCGAGCGGCTTATTGCCAGATAGCTGCAGCTGTCACCATCAATCAAGCTTCGTCTATAAAAAGGGACCATCTAGATACGTTTTCTCTAAGCTCTAAGCTCTCTTCTTTTTCTCGAAACTCTGTCGAGCTCTCACCTGAGCACTCCATTTTTGTTGACCACAAGAGCTGACTTGATCGTCGGAGGGTCCCACCGGAGCCACCACCATCGACTCCAAATGAGATTTTATTTTGCAGATCACCGACGGTGACCTCGTCTCCCTCAGCTCCAGCTTAATCCGACGTCAACCAAATTCTACATCAACAGAAGGGATGAAGGAGATCATCCTAAAGGATTCAATAATTCAAAATGAAGAAGATCATGAAGACAAACAAGAAAATGAAAGTGAAGGACAACGAGAACAACCTTAAGGTATAAATGATCTTCCAAAAGAATGAAGGTACATTCACAATCATCCCAAAAAACTAATTATTGATGATCTTACATATGGGGTAAGAACTCACTCTTCACTTAGAGATGCATAAAATTATTTTGCTTTTGTTTCTCATTTTGAACCTAAAACATAGATGAAGTCGGAAAAGATTATAATTAGATAAATATAATGCAAGAGGAACTTAATCAATTCAAAAGAAATAATGTATGGATCTTAGTATCAAGACCTAAAAATCATCCAATAATTGACACAAAATGGGTATATAGAAATAAATTGAATGAAAATAAAAATATAATTAGGAATAAAGTAAGATTAGTTGCAAAGGATTATAATGAAGAAGAGAAAATTAATTTTAATGAGATCTTTACACATGTTGCTAGATTAGAAGTCATTAGACTTTTGCTCGCTTATGCATGCTTTATGAATTTCAAGTTATTTCAAATGAATGTTAAAAGTATTTTTCTAAATGGATATATTGCCAAAGATGTTTATATAGAACAATCTTCTGATTTTGAAAATCATGCTTTTTCAAATCATGTTTTCAAATAAAATAAAGCATTATATAGTTTAAGACAAGCACCTAGGATTTGGTATGAAAGATTAAGTAAATTTTTGCTTAATAATGGATTTTCAAGAAAAAAATATAGATACAACCTTTTTCATTAAAAGAGATCATGATGACATCTTAGTAAAACAAATATATATTGATGATATTATATTTAGATCTATTAATGAAACTTTATGTTAAGATTTTGTTAAGCTCATGCAGGAGGAGTTCGAGATGAGCATGATAGGTGAACTAATATTCTTTCTCGGACTTCAAATCAAACAAATAAAGGAAGAAATCTCCATCACCTAAAGCAAGTACATAAGAAAGCTACTTAAAAGATTTGAGATGGAGAGCTTCAAAGCCATTGGTACACCCACGAGTCCATCATGTAAGCTTGACAAGGATGATGGAGGTAAAAATGTTGATACAAAATTTTATAGAGGCATGATGGATTCTTTATTATATTTAACTACTAGTAGACCAGATATTATGTTTAGTATTTATTTATGTGCATAATTTCAATCTAATAAAAAAGAATCATATTTAAATGCTATAAAAAGAATACTTAAATACCTAAAAGAAACTCAAATCCTAGGTTTATGATATTCTAAGAATTTATCAATTGATTTAATTAGATATTCAGATACAGACTTTGCTGGATATAGATAGATAGAAAAAGCACTAGTAAAACTTATCAATTTTTAGAAGTTAATTTAATCTCTTGATTTAGCAAGAAGCAAAATTTGATAGCATTATTTACGATCGAGATCGAATACATTGCAGTTGA
The DNA here is from genome assembly GCA_006176705.1 of Cocos nucifera. Taxonomy (NCBI): domain Eukaryota; kingdom Viridiplantae; phylum Streptophyta; class Magnoliopsida; order Arecales; family Arecaceae; genus Cocos; species Cocos nucifera. The sequence continues at coordinate 2,238,855 of QRFJ01000014.1, forward strand.
AAGTTGCTGTGCACAAATCTTATGGATTAAGCAATAACTTGAGGACTTTGGCATCAAACTAAGCAAAACTTTCATAAGATGTGATAATACTAGTGTCATAAATCTAATTAAGAATCCAATCCAACACTCTAGATCAAAATACATTAAAATTAGACATCATTTTATAAGAGAACATGTTCAAAATAATGATATAATTTTTGAATATGTTTCTACTAAAAAATAATTGGCTGATATTTTTACTAAGACTTTAAGTGAGGATAAATTTTATAAAATTAAAAGAGAATTAAAAATTCTAGATCCTTTTGCTTAAATCTTTATTTTGATCCCAACTTATCATCTACTAATATTTTTGGATCAATCCTTGAGACTTAATTTTATTGCTTTAAGTTAAAAATTATCCATCCTTCTTATCTTTTTTTTGACTATAAAAAGAAAAATTATTTTTAAACTTTATAAGAAAAATCATGGATAAACAATTATACTTTACTTATCTCATGGATTTATTTGAGCATTCTAATGATTTTGATCATTTGATTCATTTTAAGCAACTATTTATATTTTATATATTTTGATCATATCATTTATTCTTTTTAAAAATTAATTGATATCAAAAAAATATTTTTAATCTTAAAAGAAGATTATTGATGAATATTCATGTCTTGTTCAGATTGATTAATTTTAAAAAATAAATTTTTTTTAAAATATTTTTTTTTAAGTTTTTTGATATTAATATCAAGCAAAATATTTCAAAGAAACTATCATTTATCTTTAAAACTAAATATTCATAGAGAACTTTAATTTTTGGTCAATTGATATCAGATAGCTTATCATTTATTTTATATTTTATTGATCTTAAAATATATATATAATAATTAAAAAAAGAGATAATCCTTGAAAAACTAAATATATCTTATAATTTGCTTTGAATGATCTATTTAAAATTTTTAATCTTTGAAATATTCTATCTCTCTTGAATATTTGAAGTTCAAAATAATTTTATTTAATATATTTATTTTATTCAAAAAGGGAGGGATGTGTTTTTAATCCATGTTATTCATAAATAGAATTTAAAAAAAAAGGAGATATTCATTCTAAATTTATTGTATTCTTTCAAAATAAAAAAAATGTTAAAAGATAAATTTATCCAATAATAATTATGAAAAAGAGAGGAAGAAAATATTATGTGATGATTTTTTTGGTATTTACTAGTATTAGATGTTCGTTTGTTAAATAAGGAGAAAGATGTTTGTTTGTTAAATATTATCTAGTTAGCCTTCACTGAATATTTTAATTAATTTGAGTTAAGAACAATGAACTTTGATTGTTTTATGATCCTTTTAACTTAAGCCTTCATGTGATTATTCAATTTAAATTCAATTGATTTGATTGTCAAATCATTTATGATAATTAATTAAAGTTAAAGCTAATTTAAAATATATTCTCACTCTAAATAAATTAATTTTGATACATACTTCTAATTTTGAAACTCATTTAAAATTATGAATATAATACAGAATTTTTAATGTGTCTTTAGAAATCTTTGTAAAATCATTTTTGCTCTGATACTATCTTTATTTTGCTTGATACATTTTTGATCTATATCTTTTTTCTTAATTGATTAAAATTTATTTAAAAAAAAAATGAATAATGAATTAAATATTATGCTTGATTTTACTATTCAAATCTTTGAAAAGCTCTAATCCTCTTAAAGCTTAAAAGTATATACTTGAAAATCTGTTCAAAGAATCATATTTATTCAAAAAAAAGAAGAGCCTTTGATATTTGAGGGGAGCTGATTTAGTTAATTTGATTTAATTTTTTAGATTTTTGATTTAATTTTTTAAATTTGATACATCTATTATTTGACACACTCCATCACATCTCTGATTTCTCATCTCACATCTCTGATTTCTCATCTGATTCAGATGCTTCCAGTCATGATCTCTACTAGATCTAGTTTAGTTATCTTTATATTAGGTTATGATCTAATATCTCTTAGTTGTCTCTATTGGCTGCTTGGGTCATGGATAGTTGTATTAATGAATTTTGTATATTTTGATGGCCGAACTCTCATAAATGTTTTTGATACCTTTAGCACTTATATGTTTTGATGACTTGATGTTATGATTTATTATGTGTGGAATGATATCATTTAGATGTAAGTGTGTATATAAATATGATGATATTATTTGAATGATGTGAAATGTAACCTCTGTGAATTGGCTAAAATTCTATTATGATATACCGTAAATACTATATTGTATATAAGCTAATTGAAAGTTTTGTTATAAACTCTTGTTCTAACAGAAAAACATATAGAATAATTTAAGAGAGAGGCTTTTTCTTTTTAAATTTTAAAATCCCTTAAGATCTTATTTGATGATGTCAAAAATGAGAAATAGAGTAAATAAAATTGGGCTATAAAAAAAATTAAAATAAAATTGATAAAAGAAATAAATAAGTCAAATACTTTTGCAAATAATTTGAATATCTAATCATAAGTAATCTTCAAACTATTCTTTATGTAATATTTATCAAATAACTAAATATGATATTCTAGTAAGTGATGTAGGCTTCTACATGCTTTATTTTTTGCTTATGCTCAAGTATTTTGTCATCATAAAAAAAGGAGGAGATTGTTACTCCAAGAATTGATTTTGATGATTACAAAGTATTTAAGAAAATTACTAATGAATTTGGCTTGAAAAAAACTTTTTATACTTTAGAAATAAAATTATAATTTTATCTAGTTTTGATTTGAGAGCCTCAAGAGCAAGTATGGTAGATTTCTGATCCTTTGGTGGTAGTTCCATGATTTTTGGATGCATATTTTGGGAGAAAATCAAATTTAAAGCAAAAGGATCGATCCTTAGGTCTACTCCTGCTGAAATGGGCTGTTTGGCATGCTGTTTCTGTGCCAAGGGTCGACCTCTACTATTTTGAAGGCCAAAAATATAGAATAACTGATGTAAGGGCACATCAGGGTCATTGTCGGGGCCTCTCCTCTCACCTCGTCTAAAATGAACGTGGCCTTCGACTTTGCTCACGTTAGGATGAGGTTCTCCTTTTATTCCTAACGGACTGTAGGGACACATTAGGAGCATTATCGGAGCCTCTCTTCTCACCTCATCTAAAATGAACGAGACCTTCGACTTTATTCACGTTAGGATGAGGTTCTCCTTCTGTTCCTAACGGACTGTAGGGGCACATTAGGACATTGTCGGGACCTCTCCTCTCACCTCATCTGAAATGAACGAGGCCTTCGAATTTGTTCACATTAGGACGAGGTTCTTCTTCTATTCCTAATGGGCTGTCGGGGCACATTAGGATCATTATCGGAGCCCTCTCTTCTCTCACCACGTCTGAAATGAACGAGGCCTTTCGACTTTGCTCGCGTTAGGATGAGGTTCTCCTCCTATTCCTACCGAACTGTAGGGGCACATTAGAGCCATTGTCAGGACCTCTCTCCTCATCTCGTTTAAAATAAATAAGGCCTTCGACTTTGCTCACGTTAGGATGAGGTTCTCCTCCTGTTCCTAATGGGCTGTAGGGGCACATTAGGACTATTGTCTGGATCTCTTCCCTCATCTTGTCTAAAATGAATGAGGCCTTCGACTTGCTCATGTTAGGATGAGATTCTCCTTCGATCCCTATTATGGCAATAGGGGCACAAATAGGTCATTGAATGGGCCTCTTTCCTCCTCCTATCTTAAATAATTGAAGGTCTTCGACTTACTCATATTAGGATGAGGTTCTTCTTCTGTCCCTATCATGACAATAGGAGCACAAATGGACTGTTGAATGGGCCTCTTTCCTCCTCCTATCTTAAATAACCGGAGGTCTTTGACTTACTCATGTTAGGACGAGGTTCTCCTTCTGTTCCTAACATGGCACTAGGAGCATAGATGGTCCATTGAATAGGCCTCTTCTCTTCTTCTGTCTTAAATAATCGGAGGTCTTTGACTTGCTCATGTTAGGATGAGGTTCTCCTTCTGTTCCTAACATGGCACTAGAGGCATAAATGGACAATTGAATGGATCTCTCCCCTCCTCCCATCTTAAATAATCGGAGATCTTCGACTTGCTCATGTTAGGATGAGGTTCTCCTTCTGTTTTTAAAACATGGCACTAGGGACATAGATGGGCCATTGAATGGGTCTCTCCCTTCTTTTCTTTCTTAAATAATCGAATGTCTTCAACTTGCTCATGTTAGGGCGAGGTTCTCCTCCCGTCCCTATAATGGCAATAGGGGCACAAATGGATCATTGAATGGGCCTCTCCCCTCCTCTTGTCTTTAAATAATCGGAGGTCTTTAACTTGCTCATGTTAGGATAAGGTTCTCCTCCTATTCCTAACATGGAACTAGGGGCACAAATGGGCCATTGAATGGGCCTCTCTCCTCGTCCTATCTTAAATAATCGGAGGACTTCGACTTGCTCATGTTAGAACGAGGTTCTCCTTCTGTTCCTAACATGGCACTAGGGGTACAAATGGGCCATTGAATGGGCCTTTCTCCTCCTTCTGTCTTAAATAATTGGAGGTCTTCGACTTGCTCATGTTAGGATGAGGTTCTCCTCCTGTTCCTAACATGATACTATGGGGACAAATGGGCTATTGAATAGACCTCTTTCCTTCTCCTGTCTTAAATAATCAGAGGTCTTCAACTTGCTCATGTTAGGATGAGGTTCTCCTCCTATTTCTAACATGGCTACTTTTGATTACTTCTTTCCTATCATCACATAGTTTTTGTACTAAGAAACAATAATGTTGAGATGGAGGGATTTTATTGAAGAAAAATTATTGATAGTATATTCTCAGATTTTCTAAATTTTAAGGTCGTGGGAGCGTTGTTCCTTCAAGCTCCTTCAGACGATAAGCTCCGAGCTGAACGACCTCCTCTATTTCATATGGATCTTTTCAATTTGGAGCAAGCTTTTCTTGGCTCTGAGGCTGAGAGATGATGACTCGTCGAAGCACTAAGTCTCCCACTCTGAATATTTTTTCTCTAACTCTGGAGTTATAGTATCGGGCCACCCTTCGCCTGTAGGTCACCATCTGAACCTGGACTTTCCCTCTTTTTTTTTTTCAGTAGATAGAGGTTGGCTCTGAGGTCTTATGAGTTACGCTGCTCATTGAAGGCCACGATCCATGTCGATGGGAGCTTAAGTTCGATTGGGATGATTGCCTCCATTCCAAAAGCCAACATGAACGGTATTTTCCCAATCGACAGTCTTTGAGTAGTTTGGTACGCCCAGAGGATGTGGTAGAGTTCGTCCGCCTAGACCCCACTTGCTCTGTTGAGTCTTGTCTTGATGTCTTGCAGTAGAATTCGGTTGGTTACTTCAGTTTTTTCATTTGCCTATGGATAAGCTATCGATGTGAAGTGATGAAAGATGTTTAGATCTTTGCAGAACTCAGTGAATCTTATCCCAGTGAACTGTCGCCCGTTATCTGTTATGAGAGTTTGGGATAGATCAAATCGACAGACGATTGATTTTTAGATGAAGTCCTGTACCTTGACCTCAGTAATTCTTGCCAGTGATTCGGCTTCGATCCATTTGGTGAAATAGTCAATCGCAATCAGGAGAAACTTTCATTGTCCGGATGCCATTAGAAAAGAGCCAAGTATATCCATTTTTCACTATGCAAATCGCCAAAGTGCACTTACTGGAGTAAGCTCGGAGGTCGACTGTCTTTATATGTTTGTATTTTTTTGATAGCGGTCATATTTTTTGACATACTCTATAGAATCATGGTACAAGATTGGTCAATAGTATCCTTACCAAAGTAGTTTTTGTGATAGGAATCTGGCTCTGACATGACTTTCATAAATTTTTTCGTGCACTTTTCATTATGCGAAGTCAGTCTCTGAAGGTCGGAGATATCTCAGCAGCGGTAGCGAATACAATCTTTTATACAACTTGCCCTCATACAAAACATACCAAAAAGCTTGATTCTTAGGTTTCTGAGCTTTTTTTGGATCATGAGGAAGAACTTTCTCTTTGAGATAGATAACTAACAGGTCAATCCAGCTTGGCTCGAGCTCCATCTATATAACGAGCTATGATTTCTTCGAGCTTGAGCATTTTAGAGTTTCAAAAAATATTTTTTTGGATAGTTCGGCTGGAGCTAAAGTGGCCAATTTAGAGAGGAGGTCGGCTCTTATATTTTCTGTCCTCAAAATCTATCGAATGTCAAAACTGTCGAAGGCCAGAGTCAAATCCTTTACTTTCTCAAGGTATTTCATCATACTTTTCTTTCGTGCTTCATAGTTGCCACTAACTTGGTTGATCACTAATTAAAAATCACTATAGACTTGAAGTCGATCTATTTTTAACTCTCTTGCTATTTCTAATCCGACGATCAACGCTTTATATTCGGCCCCATTATTAGTTGCAGAAAATTCGAAGCGTAGCGCGTACTCGACGATGACTCCCTCGGAGTTGACTAAGACCAACCCCGCATCTGCTCTAATGGAGTTGGATGAACCATCCATGTACAGGGTCCAAAAATCTTTGAGAAGGTCGGCACTTTCTTTGGGGAGGCTCGGTTGCAACCACGAAATGTCGGTCTCATTCTATTTAAGCTTGGCTTCGTTTGGAATGATGCATTCATCTATGAAGTCAGCCAGTGCTTGATCCTTGATTACTGGTTGAGGTCGGTAGTTGATGTCGAACTCTATTAATTCAATGGCCCATTTTGCAATTCTTTCGAAAGTATTCATTTGATGAAGGATTACTCTAATCGGCTGGTCAGTGAGGAGCGTTATAGCATGTCCCTAGAAGTAAGGTCGAAGTCTTCTTGCTGCAATCAAAAGAATATAAGTCAATTTTTCCAACTTTGTATACCTGATCTCGGCATCCCTTAGGATCCAGCTTATGTAGTAGATTGGTCGCTATACTTTTACCTCTTCTTTGACTAGGACTGCCGCTAGCACCGTAGGAGAGATCGCGAGATAGAGAAATAGCTCCTCTCCGAATTCAGGTTTGGCTAGTAGGGAGGCGAGCTGAGGTAGTTCTTGGGCTCATCAAATGTCTTTTGGCATTTCTGAGTCCAGTAAAAATCTTTTGATTTTCTAAGGATTTGGAAGAAGGGCATGCAGCGTTCGATCGACCTTGAGATAAAATGATTCAAAGATGCCACCTTTTCGATCAGGTGCTGAGCTTTCTTGATGGACTTCGGAGCAGTCATCTCTTAGATAGCTAAAATTTTCTCTGGGTTAGCCTCGATCCCTTGTCTCGAGATCATGAATTCCAAAAACTTTTTTAAGGCTACCCTAAAGGTGCACTTGGTTGGATTCAGCTTCATCTTGTATTTCCTAAGTGCATCGAAAGCCTCTTTAAGGTCGACGACATGATTGACAATCTTTCGACTTTTGACCAGCATGTTATCGACGTAAACCTCCATATTGCGATTGATCTGCTCCTTGAAGATTTTATTGATCAAGTGCTGATAAGTCGCACCTGCATTTTTAAGCCCGAAGGACATGAACCTGTAACAGTAAAGACCATGGTTAGTAATAAAAGCAGTCTTCTCCTCATCCTCTGGTGCTATCCGAATTTGATTGTAGCCAGAGAAGGCATCCATGAAGGTGAGGAGCTCGTAGCCTGAAGTTGCATCCATTAATTGGTTGATTCTGGGCAAAGGATAGCTATATTTTGGACAGACCTTGTTAAGCTTCTTAAAGTTGATGCACATCCTCCACTTGTCGTTGGCTTTCTTGATTAGGACCACGTTAGAGACCCAAGTCAGATGCTGACTTCTCGGATAAATCCGACATTGAGAAGCTTATTGACTTCTTTTGCTATTACCTTCTGCCTTTCTGGTACATGGCCTCGAACTCTTTCTTTCATTGATCGATGCTTGGGGTCAACGGCCAGTCGATATTTTATAACCTCGGTATCAATCCTAGGCGTATCCATCAAAATTCAGGTGAAGACATCGGCATTCCTCCGTAAAAAGGCAATGAACTACTCCCGAACTTCATCTTCCAGATTGGAGCCAATTTACACTGTATGTTCCACGTCTCCATCATTCAGAGGGATGGTCACAAGATCTTCTATGGGCTCACCTCATTCTTCGGCAAGGTCATCACGGACATCTACCCCATCAAAAGGATAAGGATCAGACTGTTCTTTCTTTTACAAGGCAATTGAGTAGCAGTGCCTTGCCAGAGCTTGATCTCTCCTGATCTCTCCGATCCTGTAACTTATTAAAAATTTTATCTTCAAATAATAAGTTGACACCACCACTCGAAGTGCATTTAGATCAGGTCGATCGAGAATTGCATTGTAAGCAGAGGGAGCCTTTACTATCAGGAAATCCACCTACGCTCTAGATTATCTTGGATATTGTCCTGCAGCCACGACTAGAGTTATTATACCTTCAACTGGTACTGCAGCACCAGCGAAGCCTACTAGGGAGAGTTTATTGGTCCAAGCTGACTATTAGATATTGATATTTTAGAGAAAGCATCATAAGACAAGATATCAACTAAACTTTCATTATCAACTAGGATGCGATGTATATCATAGTCTGTTATATTTAAAGAGATTACAACTGCATTATTATGCGAAAACTGTACTCTCCATGCATCTATCTAGTGAAGATTATGGATTCTTCGATCCTCCATCTCTTCATTGATCTCTCAGATCTGCTGGTCTCTTCTCATCGAAGTCTCCTAGAGATAGTGTTGATTATGTCGAGAGGCGATCGATCTCCTTATTGTTCCTTCCTTCTTGGTGGTTTTGACTGTGGCAGTGCCCTCGATCGATCTTCTCTTGCTTCAGATCGGCATTTGAGGAATCGACCCAGCCGACCTCTCCTGATGAGCTCCTCGATCTCGTCTTAGAGCTAAATGTATTCTTCAGTATCGTGACTATGGTCACGATAGTAGAGGCAGTATTTGCTAAGATTGTGCTTGCCAGGATGAGTGCACATCCTTTCAGGCCTCGGTAGTTACTCCTTGATCTCCATCAATACTTGCATTTTTGGAGCATTGAGGGGGGCGTAGTTGTGAAACCTTTTGGAGAGAGAACTTCTTCGTGCCCTTCTGTTAGGACTTCTTTGACGATGAGCTTGAGGAAGAGTTTGGGCTTGCTTGCGCTCGGAGGGAGTCCGTAAATACGGTCGAACTTCATTTGGTCCTCCATCAGCTGCGGGTTTATTAGACTCGCCTACCTGCCACTCTCTTACGGCTTTCTCATCTTTCAATTTGAAGGCTTCTTTCATTCGAACATATCCTTCAGCTCGAGTTAATAGATCGGTAAAATCTCTGAGGTACTTCTTCTCTAGGAAGAACAATAAATCATTCTTCTGAAGGCCATCCTTGAGTGCGGCCATTACAACAGACTAGTCCAAGTTTTGGACCTCCAATGCAGTAGCATTAAATTGGATGACATAAGTCTAGATAGATTCTTCCTCCTTCTGCTTGATATTCATCAGAGAATCTGAACCTCAGAGCGGATGTCGGCTGCTGACGAAGTGAGTCACAAACTGATGGCTCATTTGATTGAAGAAAAAGATGGTACTCGACTTAAGTGCTGAGTACCAGTTTCTTGCTGCTCTTTTTAAGGTAGATGTGAAAGCTCGGCATAAGATGATATTTGGTACACTATAGGATAGCATCATGGTCCAGAAGGCCTCCAGATGATCGATCGGATCAGAGGTTCCATCATAACTTTCAAATTAGGAAAGCTTGAAGTTCGATGGAATGGATTTTTGCATAATTCGGAGAGAGAAAGGAAGATCGGTGCAGACGTTGTCATGGTGAGCCGGGATGACATAGCGGAGTTCCTCAATCCATCGATCTATCTCTTATAATTTTTGATCGAGAATGTCATCTCAATCGCAGATCTTGAAAGGCTTCCGACTGTAGATGGGGAAGGTCTCTTTCGAACAAGAATCATGTCCGAACAAGAATTCTCTGCTCTCTGTTTCTTCTTTTCAGGGGCGACGAGTATGCTAGTCTAAGTGCTCCTCTTTGGGATCGATTTCTGATATTTCGATGATAGATTTTCTGATGAAACCACCACCGAAGGTTGCTGCATGGTCTACACCATTTCGATGAGGCCCTGAACTCACTGCATCAGCAGGTTAAACTGCTCCAGATCTACCATGGCTGCTAGTGGAGGAGGTTGAAGCACCAACGATGGAGCAGAAGTGGATGGATCTGGCTCAGATCTGATGGTAGAAGCGGTAGATTTTTAGATAGTCACCTTCTTAGGAGGCATTTCTTGGGATTAAGGGAGAGGATGGAAATGAACTTTGAAGAAGAAGATCCATAGGGTCAACTGAGCACTTCTTTAAGAATAATGATATCTCAGGAACAGAGGGGGCCCTCCTTCTAGCACCAATCTTGTTGGTACAGAATCTAGTTGACGCCGAATTAAGCTGGAGTTGAGGAAGAAGAGGTCACCATCGATGATCTACAAAATAAAGTTTCATCTGGAGTCGGTGGTGGTGGCTCCTGTAGGATCCTTCGATGATCAAGTCAGCTCTTCTGACCAACAGAAGTGGAGTACTCAGGAAAGAATTCAACAAAATTTTGAAAAGAAGAAGAGAGCTTAGAAAAAATATATATGGAGGATCCCTTTTTATAGACGGAGACTATAACAGACTGATAGTGATAGCCGTAGCCGTTCGATAGTGGGCCGCTTGGAGCTACATGGGATTTATTATAGAGAGAGGCACCGTCTATAGCAGACTGATAGTGATAGCCATAGTCATCCAGTAGTGGGCCGCTTGGGACCATGCGGGGTTTGTTATGGAGAGAGATGCCATCTGTAGCAGACTGATGGTGACAATCATAACCATCTGATAGTGGATTGCTCGAGGCCATGCAGAGTTTGTTATGGAGAGAGATGTTCGTTGTCATTATGTGCCCGTTCGTCGAGATTTAATAGTCAAAGTTTGGAGGAAGCAGGCATTGGTTGGTGAAGAGCTTTGACATACATTAATTTCAAAGGAGTTTGGACTCCTAAAGAAAATACGGGAGGAGGGGATCATCCGGGAGGAATGCTAGTTGAAATCTGAAAGTAATCCATTGGAGAAATCTGGATGGAGTTCGACTGATGGAGAAGTCTAGAAGGAGTTTGACTAATGGAGAAGTTCGACTGAAGAAGAAGTCTGGAAGGAGTTCGATCAAAGAAGAAGTCCGACTGATGGAGAAGTTTAGCTGTTGAAGGGGTCCAAAAGGGGTTCGACCATTGGAGGAGTTTGAAAGGAGTTCGACCGTTGGAGGAGCTCGGGAGGAATTCGACCATTGGAGAAATTCGGTTGCTGAAGGAGTCCGAAAGAAGTTCGACTACTGAAGGAGTTCAGAAGGAGTTCGAAAGAAGTTCGGCCATTGGAGGGGTCCGGAAGGAGTTTGACCGTTGGAGGAGTTCGAGAGAGATTCGATCGCTGGAGGAGTTCGACTGCTGAAGAAGTCTAGAAGAAGTTCGACCGTTGGAGGAAGAATTTTAGATCTAAGCTTTTCCATGATTATCAGTTATATTAGGCTAAGCATCAAACTGAACTTCGATGGAAGCGGAATTTATCTCCAATAATAGTCCTCCTACTCCCGAGTTCGAAATTCGAAGGAAGAAAGGAAAAAAGATGACGGTTGAAGTCCGATCCTGGGTTCCCATGCTTGCTGCTTATTATGGACGCCGAGCTCATTGTGGACGTCAAGCCTGTTGTGGATGTCGAACTAGGATTTCTCTTGCAAATCAGAATAAGATTCTGCCTTTTGCATTTGACGTAGTCAGATTGTCATGGAAAAATACATGTTAGGATTCTCCACCAAGCTTCTTTCTTCTCCACGTCTTTGGTCTATGAGATTCTGACTTTTGCTCATGTTAGGAATGGGAAGAGAATTCTAACCCCTTCCGAACTCCTCTAGCGATCGAACTCCTTTCGGACTTCTTCAGCGGTCGAACCCCTTTTGAACTCCTTCTGGACTCCTTCAGTGATCGAACCCCTTTCGGACTCTTTCAACAGCCAAACTCCTCCAGCGATCGAACCCCTCCCAGGCTCCTCCAGTGGTCAAACTTTTTCTAGACTCCTCCAGCAGTTGAACCCCTTTCAGACCCCTTCAGCAGTCGAACTTCTCCATTAATCGGACTTCATTAGGACTTCTCCTTCGATCGAACTCCTTCCAAACTTCTCCTTCAGCCGAACTTCTTCATCAGTCAGACTTCTTCTGGACTTCTCCATCAGTTGAACTTCATCCAGATTCCTCCAGCGGATTACTTCTAGATTTCAACTAGCATTTCTTCTGGATGATCTCCTCCTCCCGTATTTCCTTTAGGAGTTCGAACTCCTCAGAAATTGATGTATGTCAAAGCTCTTCACCAACCAATGCCTGCTACCTCCAAACTTTGACTATTAAATCTTGATGAATGGACACATCACGACAACGGACATCTCCCTCCATAACAAACTCCACATGACCCCGAGTAGCCTACTATCGGACGATTATGACTGTCACTATCAGTTTGCTATAGATGGCGCCTCTCTCCATAACGAATCCCGCATGGCTCTGAGTGGCCTACTATCGGACGGCTACGACTATCACTATCAGTTTACTACAGATGGTGCCTCTCTCCATAACAAACCTCACGTGGCCTCGAGCGATCCACTATCGGATGACTGTTATCACTATCAGTCTGCTACAGGCTTCGTCTATAAAAAAAGACTCTCTAGATATATTTTCTCTAAGCTCTCTTCTTCTTTCCAAAATTCTGTTGAATTCTTTTTTGAGCACTCCACTTCTGTTGGCCAGAAGAGCTCGTAGGTGGATTCTGTCGGAGCCACCACCGCTGATTTCGGATGGAACTTTATTTTATAGGTCACCGACGGCGACCTCTTCATCCTAAACTTTAGTTTGATTCGACGTCAACTAGATTTTGCATCAATAATTGATTTTCTGAACTCTGTCTCAGAGGTCAACCTCGAGATCGACCCCTGTGTCAGAGGTCTCAGAGGTCAACCTCGAGATCAATCCCTGTGCTAGAGGTCGACCCATGAGTCGATCCTTGTGATGAAAATCTTTTATAATGGCTAGTTTTATTCCATTTTGGCAGCTTTTAATGCTTTCTTTAAGATCTCCAATGGCTACAAATCTTGCTCAGGATTCTTTCCTCCACCCATTGAAGATTTAAAAGAAGATAAAAAGAAGAAAAACATAAGAGATTGATATATTCAATTCAGCCCTAAGTAAAAGTCATCTTCAAGCAAAGAAGCTTTCATTTCAAGTTTACCAACCCCTCAAGAACTCATTCAAGTCTCCAACAATCTTGAGAAAAATCAGAAAAGCTTCTTCATTATTATGAAAAGCATTTTTTGTGAGGATTTATGGTGCTCCCAAGTCTCGGAAGGCCACGAAAGGAGTCAGGGGGTTGGCTCCAGGGATTTCAGGAGCTTGGTTGGTGCTTCGGAGACCTAGGACACAACGTGAAGTAAGAAATTAAAGTCGAAGAATCAAGATTGCAGAAAGAAAATTTTCTGCAGGTTAACCGACTCAGTCCAAAATTGGATCGGCTAAGTCTCAGAGCACAGACAAAATAGAGAGCTGAGCGTTCGGAACTGCTGGCATGGTACAGAACTGAGCCGACTTAGTGGAACTTAGCTGGCTCAGTGCTGAGACTGAGCCAGCCCAGTGTGCGGGTAGAGTTACGTGAGGATCTATTTTGGACTAGGATCTGGGTTGATCCTAGGGGTCTTAAGGCCTGGTTTGAGATGTCTTAAGGGGGCTAATTTATATATGGATTGGATCTAGATTCAGAGGATGAGAGCATGGAAGACATGAATGTACATGGGCTCGATGAGTGCTTTCATGTATTAGGTTAGCCGGAGAGTTTCTTGGTCAGCCCTAATGGCTATATATAAATACATAGGTTGTATTAGGATTTCATAATGCTGGTGAATGCTATGGAATACAGACCTTTTCTTCCTCAACTCTCTTCTTCTCTTCTCTCTAGAGTTGCCATCCTAGGGTTCTTAAAGAAGCTCTAGAGAAGGGTGGCATCTCCCTCAAACCCAAGGAGGAAGGTGCTCCATCACAAATCCAGATGGAGGATTGGTGGTTTGCTGCCCATAGAGAACGTCACAGGTTCCTTCAGATCCATATTAAAGATCAGGAGCTTCTGCAATATGGTATCGATGCTTGTGATGTCAAGGATGATTGGCGTTCAAGCGATATCATGGAACATCAATTTGATATCAGAGCTAGGTGTGCCTGGAATGTTATGAACGACAATATGGTATCAGAGCTAGATTTCAGAGCCTGATGATGCATAAAAGAGAAGAAGAAATCGTATAAGATGAAATTAAAAATCTACATAAGAATTCCACGGTATGTCTCAAATCTATCTTTATTATTACTATGGTTTAGCCAATCGGGAGTAGCGAGTTGAAGGTGGAGGTTGAGAGGATTAACGAAAAGAGATTTTTTTGGGATGGAAGGATTTAGTGCATGATTTGCTGATCGATTTTGATGGAAAGATCGAGGTGTATGATGGTTATGTGACGGACAGGGAGCGTTGGAGTGCTGCAGTAGCACTTCTCTAGAGATGCAAGATCGAGAGAGGCTCGGTGATGCAGCAGTCGAGGAAGGTATCTTAGCAGAGAGCATTAGGGTTCTCTAGTAAGATGGGTAGTATGGAGCTGTTAAAGAGAGATTTTCTAAGGGATAATGGTCGAAGAAAGATTGAAGAAGCGACTATACGTTCTTTGGTGTCTGAAAGGTGGGAAAGTAGTTGGAGATGTATTCAGCGGTTCGACCAGAGCATGGATTTGCGAAGCCTTGGGAGTGATGAAGATGGATGATCCATGGAGGTCCAGCAGGTTAGGACTGGGAGGCTGTAGAGCGGTGTAGAGACGAGTCAGGGAGTGCTGTAGTGCTATAAGAGCGCTTCTCTGAAGGCACAGGAGCTGAGAGAGACTCGATGGTGCAGCAGTCAAGGAGTGTATCTCAACAGAGAGTGTCAGTGGTATCTCAAAGAGATCGAATGCAGGTCTCAGAAAGAGTCAGGAGGTTTCAGAGAGCGTCAGAGGCATCTCTAGTAGTCGAAAGTATCATGGATCAGATTTCTTCTATAGGAGCATCAGGGAGAGTCGTAGTTTTGGTGGAGGATGGTTCTCCAGGTGCAACTGAAGTGATGGCTGGTGTAGGGGCAGAAGAGAAGGACTAGGGTAGAATTTTTTAGGATTCAATCGTTGGTTTCAAAAGAGTTGGATGAGCTCTTGAGTTTTGGAGGTGCCTGTGGATTGCGGAGGTATTTGAGATGGCTTCGAAGAGGGCCGCGGAGCGTGGAGGGTTGGAAGGGGCAGCGACGGTATTCAAGGTGCAGCGGTAGGCTCAGTAGTGCAGTATTGAGTGATTGGCCTCGAGGGACTCAGGCATAGAGTTGACTTCTGCGGCATCAGATGAACTTCGGATATAGGTGAAGCTCTGCAGTAGTGGCTTCACAAGTGAAGAAAAAATTTGGCATGAGTTCAAAGCATCGGTGATGCACAGTTTCAGGTGGAGCGGTGCGTACAGGTGGACAGGCATAGCTTTAAGGAGATCGTGTCAGATGGTACAGCATGTGCTGATGCAAAAATGCTGTAGATTCTCCAAAAAAATCTAGAGAAAGTGATGCAGTTGCTAAGTAGAAGGAATCCTACAATTTTAGGATAGCGTAGAGGTGCAAGCTAAGATCTTCAGTGGTGGAGGCGGTTATCCCAAAGGCCTCAAGGGTGCACAACAGCTGAAGAGGATTGGTGGAGGCGATGATTGTACAAGGGGCTATCGAGTGCATAGGGACAGCGGGATCATGCAGGAGATCATTATCGAGAGGTTTGCCAAGGCTTGGGAGCACCAAGATGGAGATTATGAGGATTTATGGTGCTCCCAAGCCTTGGGAGGCTATGGAAGGAGTCAGGGGGTTGGCTTCGAGGATTTCAGGAGCTTGGTTGGTGCTTTAGAGATCTGAGATACAAGATGAAGCAAGGAACCAAAGTCGGAGAATCAAGACTGTAGAAAGAAGATTTTCTATAGGTTAGCCTGCTCAGTCCAAAACTAGGTCGGCTAAGTCTTAGAGCACAAGCAAAATAGAGAGCTAAGCATTCGAAACTGTTGGCATGGCACAGAACTTGGCCAGCTCAATTTCAGACTAAGTCGACCCAGTGGAACTTAGCCGACTTAGTGTTGAGACTGAGCTGGTCCAGTGCACGGGCAGAGTTACACGAGGGTCTATTTTGGACTAGGATTTGGGTTGATCCTAAGGATCTTAAGGCCTGATTTGAGAGATCTTAAGGGAACTAATTCATGTATGGATCAGATCTAGATCCAGAGGATGAGAGCATGGGAGACATGGGTGTACATGGGCTCGGTGAATGCTTTCATGTATTGGATTAGTCGGAAAGTTTTTTGGTCGGGCCTAATGGCTATGTATAAATACATAGGTTGTATTAGGATTTCATAATGCTGGTGAACGCTGTGGAATACAGATATTTTCTTCTTTAACTCTCTTCTTCTCTTCTCTCTAGAGTTGCCACCCTAGGGTTCTTAAAGAATCCCTAGAGAAGGGGGGCATCTTCCTCAAGCCCTAGGACGGAGGCGCCCCATCACAGATCTAAGTGGAGGATCGATGGTTTGCTATCCATAGAGAACGTCACAGGTTCCTTCAACTCCATGTTAAAGATCAAGAGCTTCCGCAACATGGTATCGATGCTTGTGATGTTAAGGATGATTGGCATTCGAGCGATATCATGGGTTTACAATTTGGTATCAGAGCTAGATGATGCCTGAAATGTTGTGTGTTTACAATATTCTTAAGATTTTATTTGCTCATTAAGGGAGCTAAACTTGTATTTGATTATCATTAACTCTTATACTCTGCTTTATTATTTTGATTCAAATTTTGGAGAAGTTCAAAACTTGGGAGGATTGATCCGAACCTTAAATCGGAGTGTGTAGGATTGGCTTGTATCCAAAAAATAAGTATACTAGCTTGGGACAGGTAGGGTCAGAGGTACCGATGTTGTATTCTGGTTGAATATATTTAGTAGTTTTGAATTTCCAAGTAGGAATTTGGAAAGTGGATGTAGGTGCAAGAAAAGCACCGAATCACTATAATTCTTTATTGTTTGTAGTGTGCTTGTTGTCTTTTTTCTTAGTTTATTAAATTCTTACTTTTTAATTTTTTAAATATTTATCTAATCTTAATTGCTTCACACATACTACTTGCATATCATCATTCAATTTTGATAACTTTAAATTAGCATTAAAATTTTAAAAATCTAATTCACCCTCCATCTTAGGTTACATAGCTGGACAATAAAATTTAATATATATACACACACACTAATTTAAATATTTTATTTTATTTATTTATTTATTTTTTACTTATTTTTAAGCATTAAATTTAATATATATATTAAATTTAATGCTTTATATTAAATTTAATATTTAAAAATATGAAAAAATAAAAAAGAAATAAAGAAATAAAATAAAATAAAATATTAAAATGTATGCAGATTATTGGACATAATGAAATATTATCCAACCATGAAAAAAAATCATTTCTCCTATTATTCTATATATATTATTTTGTTTATTTATTTTATTTATTTTTTCTTATTTTTAGTCATTAAATTATATATATACTAATTTAAATATTTTATTTTATTTTATTTATTTTTATTTATTTTTATTTTTCTTATTTTTAAGCATTAAATTATATATATACTAATTTAAATATTTTAAATATTTTATTTTATTTATCTATTTTTTTATTTATTTTTAAGCATTAAATTTAATATATATATATTAAATGTAATATTTTATATTAAATTAAATATTTAAGAATAAAAAAAATAAAAAAAATAAAAATAAATAAAATAAAATATTTAAATTAGTATATATATATATAACAACATCCCTTACCGCCAGCCCCCATCACCAACGGCCCCACGCCCCCTACGCCCCCCTGCACCCCCCTCCCCCTCCATCGACGCTTCCCTCCCCTCCGCCCCGTGCCATCTTCTAGGTACCGATGGCCATCACTATCGCCACACCCCGATCGGGTCCCTACCGTTGGTCACCACCGACAATCGTGGGCCCCTCCCTTCTGTATGCTAAAAAAATGATAAAATAACAACCTTCCCTCCACCCTTGCACCCCCACCCCACCCCCCCCCCCAGTCCCTGTCGCCACCCCCACCGCCCCACCCCCCTCTGGGCACCCCATTATCCCCACCCCCTCCGCCTGCTACACCAAAAAGAAAAAAAAAACCCTTCTCTCATCCCCTGCCTCATCCCACCCCCACCCCTCCGATGGTGGCGCGGCCCTCTTCCTAGCCTAAATCCAGCAATGACGCTACTTGACTCATAGAGGGAGCTATTTCACAGGGTCTCCAACGGCCGCCCCCATCCAAACTTTTTCGTCTCCAAGCTCTCTCTCCTATCCACCTTCGACATCACCTCCTTCTCCTCTCTTGCCACCTCCGACGGTGGCGTGGCCCTCTTCCTAGCCTAAATCTGATAATTTTTTGAGAGATTACTCAATAAATCAGAGGATTATTACCTGCTTTGATAATGTTTCGATGCGGTGGGCTGCAGTGGGGGTGGAGGCAAATCTTTAACTCGGGCCACTTCGATCCTTCATGAGAAGGTTGGGGGAAGCTTCTCTCCTTTAAATAGAGCCGGAGACTCCTCCCCGATGATGGTTGTGACTCCGATCGAGAGGAGGAGAAGACTCCCGCTGAGAGTTTTTTTTTTAAATTTTATGCTTGGAGATATGCATAAGGACTTAGATCATAACATGTGGCATATTAGGAGGCTTTTGGGATCCTACATTGGCAATACCACGATGCTCCTCCACAGAGTATTGTTTTATATATATATAAATGATATGATATATGATATGATTTATTTGGGCACTCGATCGAACAAATGGTGGGCGTGTTTGTGAGGTGTGTTATCTTGGGTGTGATGGCGGATAAGGATAAAGGCGTGAGTGACAGCAGGCAGTCATCAGTAGAATTAGATGGTGGAAAGGGTTCTGGGGCTAGGTAGCTCAGGGGTCACCACAATAATTCCGATGGATGGTGCACAAAATCATGCTAGAGGAGATGGAGCAGCTTCATTGGTGCTCCACCATGATGCTCGAGTTCTCAAAGGAGATGATGGAGGAGTCTTGGAAATAGTGGAAGAATGTCTCGATACTTGTTTGAAGTTTTGGCCGCAGGGTGCCGATAGAGTGGATTATGAAGGAATTCAAGGATGGGGGGAAGCTTCAATATGATCCAGAATCTTTTGCATTGGTCGAAGATCATCACCTCGTCCAATTTCGATCAAAAGAAGATTATGGTGGAATATTCAATGAGGGATCATGGTTCATCATCGGTCAACTTCTAGGGATGGAGCCATGGGTCTCTGACTTTGTCCCTAAAGTCAACCTTGTGCAAAGGATGATGATCTAGGTCCGACTGCCTAGGTTGCTGATGGATTGTTGGCAGATGGAGACACTGATAGGGATTGCATCGAAGGCCAGAAAACTTGTTGCCTTGGATGATTTTATCGACAGGCACCAAAAAATCGAATTTACAAGAATCTGGGTGAAGATCGACTTGGCAGAGCCTTTGAAGTCGGGGGTTTCAATAAGGAATCATAAGGAGCTGTTCTTGCAACCTTTTGTCTATGAAAATGAGTTGGTTGTTTGCTATCAATGCGGTTGGCTTTGTCATGGCTACAACGATTGCATGTACAAATTGAAGGAGGGTTGGGCCCATGCTCTACAATTGGAGAATTTCTTTGAGAGTCCAATGGTGGTGGAAGATGTTGCATCCGGGGGCTTTTTGTTGATGATGGTTGTCCGACGCATCTCGGGCCATGGGTGGCCACTTCACAGATTCGATAGTCCTAACCTTTTAGAGTTCTGGCGAAATAGAGAAAGGCGGTCGAGTTCAATCCAGAGTCCTTGGATCTGAGTTCATCTCCATTTTACCTTAGTTCACCAAGGCAACCATCTAGCTCTCCTGGGTCACTATCTAAATTCGATGGTTGGTAGAAGCCAACTAAGTTCGCCCGCCCATGCTCACTGAAGAAGTTTTGAGGTAGCTTGGACATGGACCGAGTCGAATGCAATGAGCCAAGGCCTGGGTTTCATGTGTTAACTGAGTCGAGCCTAACTCAGGTGGACATGGTGGTAGGCCACAATGAAAGCCTGAGCGCAAGCCCAAAGAACCACTATATGTCAGATGTGGGTGGGTTATCCTTCAAGCAGGCCAGGAGCTCGGCCCAGGAGCAATGGGAAGTTGATCGATAGCTCGCATGGAGGCCATCCAAGGCTGAGCACAGAAGGTGGGGTGCATTCGGTTGTCAGGTGGAGTTTCGGGGGATGTAGTTGGGGAAGGAGCTTAGGAAGCCGATCCTGGCTCAAGAAGTTAGTTGGCCGTCCTCGTCTAGCAATGCTATGGTGGATGGGGGTGACCATGGGTGGAATAAGGATGTAATGTGTGTGGGGGGGTGTGGGTGGGTGAAGGCGGGTCAGGCCATGACGAGGTTGTGGGCCTGATGAAATGGGCCCCATAGACTGTTGGAGGCCAAGATGTTCCTGATGAGGGTGCTTTTTTGGATTGCATGGGGGGCAACTCCTTTCAGGGCTCCTTCTCTCCTAGAATCGGTTTCCAATGGAGGTGCTTCTTTGAAATGTGAGGGGGACAGAAAAATCGATCTTCCACTCTATCTTTAGGAGAATAATGCAACATCATGATCCCGAATTGTGTGCCTTATTGAGATGAGGTTGTCTGGGCCTAGTTTGGCCTGCATCCGATTGCAATTTCCAACTAGTTGGAGGTTTTATGATATGGACTCCTAGGGTTTATCTGGGGGTATCATTGTGACTTGGAAAGCCAGTATAGCTTTTATGGATATGTTCTACCAATATACTCGGCAATCTGTCATTATTATTACTAAAATGAATAGATCTACTTGATTCTTGTTTGGCGTATATGCTAGCACCGAGTATTTGAAGCGACATGTTTTATGGCCAAAAGTGTTAAGCCTAATTGATCAGGGGATTTTATTTATGGTGGCAAGTAATTTCAACTGTATTATTGGGCTCCATAAGAAAAGGGGGGCAAATGCTATGTAGATGATGCAGAATCGAGGGAGTTCAAGAATTTTATCCAAACTAATGATCTTGTGGATCTTGATTTTGTTGGTCTGAAATTTACTTGGTGCAACAATCACCAGGAAGGGGCCAAGTATAGGAGAGGATTGACGGGATATTCATAATGACCAGTTGGATTCAGTGTCACCCTGTCCATCTGATCCTATACCTGCTGAGGATTGCTTTAGATCACTGGCCAACCTTGTTCGTCACTAACACCTCTCTCTCTCACTAGAGCCCATTCTGATTTGAGAAGTTTTGGCTCTTCTACCTTAGGTCCTGAGATATAGTGTGGGAGGTTTGGCACCTACCGGTCCATGGTAATGCTAGGTATAGGGTTACTCATAGGTTTGAGCTAACAAGGAGGAGGTTGCTGAGGGAGAATTGAGCCAAGGTTGGTGATAGTTTTAGAAGGCTAGAGGTTATTGAGGCTTCTATCTCTGAGTTTTGGGAACATAAGGATTGAGAGGATAGGCTTGCAGAGAGGAAGTTGGCTAATCTTCGAGGTTTGCTATCTAAGCACCGCTCACTTCTACAGCAGCAGGAGGTCTTCTGGAGGCAGAAACCCAAGATGATATGGATTAGAAAGGAGGACTCCAACATGAGATTCTTCCATCAAGCCATAATTATCAGGAGGCATAGGAACTAGATATGGACGATCAGAGAGGCTAGAGGGCAGTGGCTACTTGGCGAGGAGGCTCTTAGATAGGAGATTGTGTGCTTCTTCAAATCTAGATGGACGATGCCACTGGGGGGAGTCAGATCTTCTGACCTCCTCTCCTAGGTGGTGTGGTCATGAAGCAAGAGAATAGAGAGCTTCTTGGAACTATGATGAAGGAAGAGATGTAGAAAGTGGTCAGATTGATGGCAGAAGACAAAGCCTTAGGACTTGATAGTTTTTCTCTCCTCTTCTTCTTGAGGTACTGGCCCATCATTCGGTTTGAGGTTATGGTAGCTATGCAGGAGTTCTTTACTATAGGCTAGATGCTAGAAACTTGTTAGCAAACCTTCATTGCTTTGCTTCTGAAGAGGCAGGATGCTTCAGAGCAAAGGCACTTTAGATCAATTAGCTTGTGTACGACCTTATATAAGGTTTGTGCCAAGTTGATGGTATGTAGGATGAAGCCTGTCCTTCCTTGATTAATCTATCCAGAGCATAGAGTATTTGTTGGTGGTCGCAACATCTCTGATAATGTTTTTATAGCATAGGAGTTCATACATGACCTCAACTGAGCTTTTCCTCATCACAATCTCAGATGATCAAGCTTGACATGGAGAGAGCCTACAATCACATGAGTTAGTGGTTTCTTGAGGATGCATTGTTGAACTTTGGATTTCACCCCCATTGGATTGGCTAAATCATGGCATATGTTTAGAATCCCACATTTACTGTTCTAGTTAATGGGACACCATCGAAGTTCTTTTATTCTATGGTGGGGCTACGGCAAGGTTGTATTTTATCTCCTGATCTTTTTATTATCTATGTTGACGCTCTCTCGAGAGCTCCTCATACTGCATATCTGGATTGGTGCTAGACCCTTATGTGCTAGCCCAAAGGGCCTGCCCGCTTTTGCATCTCTTTTTGCAAATGACTATCTACTAGTGGGTCAGGCCACTATCCGAAATGCCATCAGGTTTAGGAGAATTTTAGAGGATTATTGTGGCACTTCAGATTAAAAGATAAATCTACTCAAGTCAATAGTGCACTTTAGTCTGAGGACACCAACGCATTTGATCATGGAAAGGCTTAGGTTGTTGAATATCATGAGATCTTGCGGTACTTGGGAGTGTCCATCTTTGGTCGTAGACTAAGGAGGATCGAGCGTGAAGGGGTGGAACAGATAGTTCAGGAGCAGTTGGAAGGCTGAAAAGCTCGAGCCTTTTCGATGATGGGAAACCTTATCCTAGTTAGGTTGGTGCTTAGTTCCATAACCATCTATCTTTTATTGAACTTGATCTTGTCCAAGACCTTAGTGGTGAAGCTTAAGCAACAGTTTCGAGGGTTCTTGTGAGGATCATGCCCTAGTGGAGGTGGCGGCATGCATCTTATGGCTTAAGATATGGTGTGCTAGTTGTTGAGAGAGTGTGGCCTTGATATCTGGTCCTTAGTCATGAGATGGAGGCTTTGATCACTCGGCATGCTGTTAGGTTTTTGCTTGATCGTAAGTCCATGTGGAGCATGATGATGTGGGCTAGGTATGGACCTTGGCCAACTAGTGGTGAGATTTAGGTCAGTTGAAGGGCCTCCTTCTTGTGGAGGGAGATCTGCATGCGTGCAAGCCCCTAATATAATTCTCCAGATGAGGTGGCTGGTAGGAGATGGTTGGTCTGCGAGCATCTTGTTCGACTTGTGGGTTGCAGAGATGCTATTGACCCAGTAGCCAACCTTTATTTGCATTGAGATGACTGACTTGAAGAGGATACATGATCTTCTCCATATCGATGGTAGAGATTAGGCCTTGTAGTTGTGTCTCGTTTCTTTGAAGAGTAGATGGGAGGGCATGTGATGTCTCTAGTGAGTCCCCTTCACTGAAGTTTGGATGTTAGGGTCTAGAGATCTTCTTGCATCACGAGACCCATCATGGTTGATCTCTATCATTTGTACCAATGGGAACCCATCAAGTATTTGGATGGCGGGTGGGTCTAGAGGCTTGGGATGTATCTGAGAGTGAGCCTCTTCTTTTGGAAGGTGGCTTGGAGACGGCTTCTGATCTAGGCTATCCTGAGGGAGAGAGGCATGGACATCTAATCTACCTATCCTTGCTGCAGCATGGAGGAGGAAATAATGGAGCATAATCTCTTTTTGTGCCTACAAGCCAGACGGGTTTGGTTCTTAGTAGGTCTACACCAGCAAATTGTTCAGATCAAGGATCTGATCGAGGCCTTCTTTATCTTTTAAGGTAGAGAGCTGTGGATGATACATCCTGGGATGTTGTTATCCAGGCAGCCTACATTGCCTAACATATCTGGCTGGCGAGGAATAATTTAGTCTTCGAGTCCAGAAGGTTCCCGATAAGGTTTATCTTTGACAAAGCCCTAACCTTGGCACTGGAGTTGATTGATATGACCTTTAGACCTTTAGAGAGACTTTCATCTTGCTTGTGTAGCGATCCGACGAGTGTTCATCATTTGAGAGCTCCCTCCTTCGAGGTATCCTAAGATCAACTTTGATAGGTGCATCAGACAGGAGCAGTGGCACTGGGTTTGTGTTCAAGGACCTAACTCCATATTGGTGGCAGTGTGGGGTTCTCACTTATTTAAGCCCACGATTCTTGGGGCAGAGCTTCATGCAGCTTGGGCAAGGCTAAGGTATGCTTAGTAGATCTTGATAGTGGAGCACATTGCTATCGAGGGTGACTCAGCTATGTCAGTGTCCTAGATATAGGGGTGTTCACAGCGAGCTAACATCCATCCTCTCATGCGGGATATCTTGATTTTGCTACCTGGATAGGATAGGTTTTAACATTAGGCATGTCTTCTAGAAGGCGAATATTATAGCCGACTGATGGTCATCTATATTGCAGAGCATATCGGAGACTTGTGGATAGCTGTGGGGGTGGCCCTTAGGCCTTTTAGGGATATTTTGCTTTCTAATCTTTTTAGATATATTCATACAAGATTTATTTGAATGACCTAATTTAATCCAAAAAAAAATACAAAGGATAATATGGTGTGTTTTCCACCATCGGATTTTGCATGGTCCGTTGGACCTAGTCCAAGTAATAATTAGACCTTGTTTAGAGTGATTGGTTCTTAGTGCATGAAGTAAGGGGTAGAGTTATTTGGTCAATAGCTATGATTCAATGAAAATAGGTGTTTGCATGAATCGCCACATTTTTTTTCGAATGGCTACATTTCTTTCATTATAGGATTTAGGCTGGAAGTCCACCAAATGCTTACTCGGATGATATCATTCTTACAAATTAGATTGAGAAGATGGGTGATAAGTACCATAAATTTATCAATAAAAATATTAATTTATTAATTAATTTTTAAAAATTAATGGTTAATTTATATATATTTTTGAGAAATTCATATTTTTATTAATTAAAAAATTAATTAAAAAATAATAAAAATTAAAAATAAAATTTTATTATCAATGAAAAGAGCTTATTTTTTTGATCAAAACGAAATAAGTTTTGCATAAAACAAAGCTAAAACGGAGAAGATATAAATTTCTAAAAAAATAAAATAAATAAAAAATAACATACGGCTCAGTCGGCTCAAGCCGCTGCGCCAAATCAGCCGATGCATCCAAACGTGCCGAGCCAAGTCGACGAAGCTAGCGCACCAAGCCAGCCACACTAGCCGACTCAGTCGTGGAAGCCGTCAGCCAGTCCACGATTTAGGCGTGGACCGCCAGCTCAGTAGAAATCGACGAATCACGGAGTGACACGTAGTGGACCTAGACCCTTAAAAGATTTACAGAAAATCTATCATGGCTCATAGAACATTTTGGACTTTTCACTTGGCGATAGGAGGCACTGATTCATTGCGATGTGCGGTGCAGCCGATCCACGCGGTCCATGGGAACAGTAACTGCGCGATCGTCCGGCTGCGGTTGATTGCAGTCAAGATCAGACGATGGAGAAAATTTTCTACTTCAAGCTTCACGTGGATCACCATCCAACAGCAGCGCTCGATCCAGGGGATGATCCGATGGCGGAGAGAGCTTCCGACGGTGATCAGGACTTCCAACGTGCGATCAGCGGTCAGATTTTCTCCATCAACGTGCAATCAGTGCCTAGAATTTAATCCGACCTAATCTGAATCGATACATATCCGATTTTAATGATTTTTGGTATGTTGGATTTCTATTAAATGGCTAGATTTCACTGGACTTCAACAAAATTCGTCCAGGACTTCTTTTAATCCGATTTTCATCGAATTTCTCTATATTTTGACGACCAAAGACCTCCTTAGTCCCACATTGCCTGTAGAAAAGTCTCCAGTCCTTCTAGCTCTATAAATAAGACCTCAGACTTCTAGAATTCATAATTTTCGATCAAGACGAAGCTTTGGTATAGAATAGAGTCAGGCTTTGGATTAGAGGCTGCTTCAAAGCAATAGATGCCGAGAAGAAGAGCTAGGCTTCTACACCATCTTTCTACCAATGCTGATCCAAGATTAGAGATCAGTCTATTTTAATTTTTTTTTATGTATTTAAATTATAAACTTTTTAATTAATATAATATTTATTTTTATACTCTTTAATTTCATGCTCTTTATTTTTATTGTAATTTAATTTTTATACTTTAATTATTATTTTTTATTTTATTGCAAGTAGATGCTAAGATTTAACTAATAGATCTTAGTACAAAGTTTAAATTTTTGCATCTTTTAATTTTTGTTTTTCATTTTCCGACTTGACTTTTGATTTTAAAACTTTTTTTTTAAAAAAAAATTAAGATTTCAAAACTAAAACACTATCTTTCCTGTGGATTTGATCCAACTCATTGCTATCTATATATTTTTAATTATTTTAAGAAGTTGGATTAAATTGATAAACACTGTGTCTTAATGACAATATTGCGCTCTTATCAAGTTTTTGGCATCGTTGCCGGAAAAGAATTAGATGCTATTTTTTTTATTTCTTTGATTTTTTTTAAATTAATTATTAATAAAATTTTAAATTTTTTTAATTTTCTATAAATATTGCTTACTAACTTTTTCTTCATTATTTTGCAAAAAAAAAGAAACAAAGAAAATAAAAAGATTAGGATAAGAAGGAAGCTTCTAATCTTGCTTGGTGAGATCAATTCTAACCCTAGTCCTTTTCTCTTTTTATTTATTTATTTATTTATTTTATTTTTAAATTAAATTAAAAAAAAATATTCACTTAAATTTGTTAAAAATCTCATGCAAGATTAGAAATCCTAACTGCTTAGAGCATGCAACATATTAGTTTTATTTTTATTTTATTTTTTTTGGTGATCACCGGAGACAAGGTAAGCTCTTAAGTTTAATCAATTTCATGCATCTACTTTAGTTGAATAGAATTCCTTGTTGAAAGTGATTGTACATATGCATCTTTAAATTAAATTAAGGGTAATACCCAGTTAAACAAGATAAGGTGAAAATTTGATCACTCTTTCTTGGCCCACAAACAACCAACCAGCATCCTACATTGACCTAAGCCTTTAATTTTAAAATCAATTAGACATCAGCCCTAGGAGCTTGAGCTTAATAGGACAAGAAACCCTAAGAGTTGAATCAGATTAGGGTTAGTCAATTTGACTGATATCTAGAAAAGTGGTTCAGGGATGATTGGGTCCGAAGGAAGGTGGTTTCTAATTAGTTTCGTTAGCTTATCTGGCCAAGCATAATTGGTGTCTAAGAAAAGCAACAGAAGGACTTCCACCGATCTTACACTTATCTGACCA
Organism: Cocos nucifera; assembly: GCA_006176705.1. NCBI lineage: Eukaryota > Viridiplantae > Streptophyta > Magnoliopsida > Arecales > Arecaceae > Cocos > Cocos nucifera. The sequence goes on from QRFJ01000014.1 coordinate 2,266,379, forward strand.
GTTGATTGGCTGATCTTATACTTGGAGGGCTTGAAGATGACTTTGGTAGTTAGGAGCTGTCTAGATCTAGGATAACCATTAGTCAGGATTGATTGACCAACTTAATTGCTAACCAACATCAAACTTAATTAAACCTAATTCTTTTCTCCCTTCTTAGTTCTAGGACTCCTTAGGACCTCTTCTTTAGAACTCTTCTTTCTTTCTTCTCCTTTCTCCTCTAAAAATAAAATAAAAATTAAATTAAACTAACTAAAAATATTAAAAATAATAATTAAATTAAATTAAATTAAATTAATAATTAAAAAAATTAAAAAAATATTTTTTTAATATAATAAAATAATAATATATATATAAATTTTAAAAAAAATTTAAAAAATTTTGAACCATACATTAGGGTTACACTAATACATGCACGATAAAAAATTGCTTTTTCTGATTTAGTTGAACTTAATTAAATGGTTGATTCATATTAAATTTGATAATCAAATGGCTGATTTGAACCTAATAGTCCAAAAATTAGATAAAGTTAACCTTCTTGCCCAAAAATTAGATCAACTTCTAATCTTAGGTCAACAATCTTCTGCATAATTCACATCATCTTCTAATTATCAGGAGTTTTATTTTATTTATGCTAGCCCAATCTATCATGTGAATGAATGCCCTACGGCTGCATAATTTTCATCTTTTATCCAAAAACAAGTCTAAACTACTCAAGGCTACTCCAAGTCGGTTAATAATCTTCTTTCAAATTCATATAACCAACATTGGAGTAACTACTTTAATTTTTCTTGGACATCCCAACAGACTCAGGTTCAAACCCAAATTTTACTGTCCAAAACTATCAAAATAGGCCCTAATACCAAAACTATGCCTATAATAATGGTCAGCCTAGTCAATTTACCCAACCATCATATAACAACTAGCTATCATATCCATCTTCTCAACAAACTAATCTAGCTAACCAACTTCAATAATTAATTCTGAATCAACAATAATCAATTTTGACTCAACAAAAATCTATCGCCAAGCTAGAAGCTCAAATAGGATAATTAGTTGAGTCTAACATGAGGAGAGGACTAGATTAACTATTGAGCCTATCAATTTCAAACAACCCACTTAATATCCACCAACCATCTGGACCAAGTTATCAATTTAATGTCTCACTTAAGAATCCATAATTTGAAAAAGCCAAAGTAATTTCTGAACTTAAAAGCTATAGGATTCTTATGGACCCATACCAAGATCAGGTGAGAGAAGCTAGTACTGATGCTAGCCAAAATAAAAATTTAGAGAAATAGATTAGTACTGAGACTAACCACATAGAAGAATCTAAACCTAAAACTAGTACTGATGTTGGTTCCAGTTTAAATAAGATAGACATAGAAAAAAAGAGAATAGATGATTTATCCAAGACTTATAGCCTAATGTCCTATTCCCTTCAACCCTAAAAGCCAATTCTTCTTACAAAAATCAAGAGATATGTAATGAAAATTAATTTACCTCCAGAATTAAAATCATAAACTTAACTTCTAATACAAAAACTCCATTCATGAGTATTTTAGAAGAATAAATAAAAAAAAATTTTTAATAAACATGGGTCTGAGAATGGGGTCTCAAATTATGTTCTCCCAATTAACAATGAATATATCAATAATGGGATTATAAATCAACTTTTTGAGATTGGCAATTCAAAACCATTGAAATTTATCAATCCAATATTTGACACAGGATAGTAAGCTACATTGTGTCTGACTGAAGATGGTAAACTTAGCACTTATTGGGAGGCAACCTAATGTTTAATTTTTTTTAACTAATTTATTTTTTTAGTTTATTTTCTTTTTAGGACATGTTGAATAAGTTGGAGAGAGAGCCCAAATTCTCAAAGACATGTGCTAGACCAAAAATATAGTGAGACAGGTGTATTCTTTCATGTTCTTTATTACACCCTTTATTTTTTCTTCTTCATTGAGGATAATGTCGATTAAGTTGAGAGAAAAAAAATAAAAATTTTAAAATTTTAAATCCTCAAAAAAGTTAGTATTTAGTATTTAGACACATGATTATGCTTAAGAATCGAATTAAACTAAGCATTTTTTTAAAAAAAATTGATGCACGGATCAAAGAATCTATGAGATATTGAGAAATCAAGTATTAAGAAAATCCAATAAAGAGTTAACTCTAGAATATAAAAAAAAATTTCTTTGAGTATTTCTAATTTTTTCTACTAGTATCAAAGAAAAGTCTATCTTTTATAGGCTTGTGTAGGATAACTATACATTTTTTTATATAAAAAATTTATTTTAATAAAATAATTTTTAAGTACTTCTCACTGAGTAACCGAGCCTCTTTGTCTAAGCAAGCATTGAGTTTCGCATCAAAAGATGGAAAGAGCAAAGAAGCTCGTTGTAAAGCTAGTCTTAACTTGTAGTCTGTTTAATGCAAGCTAGTAAGTCTGAGGGGTATTCTATACCTAGCATCCTAAAACCAACTGGTTTGAGAGTCATTGGCCCAAGACTTGCTACATGGATCAAATAGAAAGCTTAAGGGGTTAAGACACTCAATAGTGGTACAATGTTAAAAAAATTTAAAAAATTAGTTTTTCATCGAGTAATCAGATCTCGTTGCCTAAGTAAGCAATGATATTCACATCAAAAAGTAGACAATGTAAAAATAAAAATCAATAAATGAAGGACGAAAGTAGCAATACACTTGTCTATATGAAAGTTTAGACAAATCAGAGATAAAGATGGGATAATTTAGAAAAAGTTTAAAAAATTTAATATTCTTTACTTAATTTTTCTATTAATAAGTATTAATATCTCAATAATATGTCTCACTTAAGCTTTACTGAATATCAATGACCATTTTGGAAATTGCTCAGGTAAAATTCGAAACTTTAAAGTTAAAAGATATTTAAAATTAATTTTTTTTTTTTACTCGAGGATGAGCAAAGCTTAAGTTGGGGGGTGTGATAAGTACCATAAATTTATCAATAAAAATATTAATTTATTAATTAATTTATATTAATTTTTAAAAATTAATGATCAATTTATATATTTTTAAGAAATTCATATTTTTATTAATTAAAAAATTAATTAAAAATAATAAAAATTAAAAAATAAAATTTTATTATCAATGAAAAGAACTTATTTTTTTGATTACAATGAAATAAGTTTCATGCAAAATAGAGCTAAAATGGAGAAGATATGAATTTCTAAAGAAATAAAATAAATAAAAATTAAATAAAAAATAACATATGGCTCAGTCGGCTCAAGCCATCGCGCCAAATCAGTCGACACGTCCAAACGCGTCGAGCTAAGCCGATGAATCCAGTGTGCCAAGCCAGCCACACTAGCCGACTTAGCCATGGAAGCCGTCAGTCGGTCCACAATCCAAGCGTGGACCGTCAGCTCAGAAGAAACCGACGAATCATGGAGCGACACGTGGTGGACCTAGATCCTTAAAGGATTTACAGAAAATCTATCATGGCTCATAGAGTATTTTAAACTTTTCACTCGATGATAGGAGGCGCTGATTCATTGTGGTGTACGGTACAGTCAGTCCATACGGTCCATAGGAATAGTAACTATGCGATCGTGCGGCTGCAGTTGATTATGGTCAAGATCAGATGGTGGAAAAAATTTTCTACTTCAGGCTTCATGCGGATCGCCATCTAATGACATCGCTCGATTCATGAGATAATTCGACGGCGGAGAGAGCTCCCGACGGTGATCAGGACTCTCAACGCGCGATCAGCGGTCAGATTTTCTCCATCAACGTGTGATCAATGGTCAGAATTTAATCTGACCTAATCTAGGTCGATATATATCCAATTTTGATGATTTTTGGTCCGTTGAATTTTTATGGACTGGCTAGATTTCACCAGACTTCAATAGAATTCGTCCAGGACTTCTTTTAATCTAATATTCACTCAGATTTTTTCATATTTTGATGATCAAAGACCTCCTTAGTCCCACATTGCCCATAGAAAAAGTCTCCAGTCCTCCTAGCTCTATAAATAAGATCCCAAATTTTCAAAATTCATAATCTTTGATCGAGGCGAAGCTTTGATATAGGGTAGAGCCAGACTTTGGATTAGAGGCTGCTTCAAAGCAACGAGTGCCGAGAAGAAGAGCTGGACTTCTACACTATCTTTCTGCTAATACCGATCCAAGATCAGAGATCAACCTATTTTAATTTCTTTTTTTTATGTATTTAAATTATGAACTTTTTAAGTAATATAATATTTATTTTTATGCTCTTTAATTTCATGCTCTTTATTTTTATTGTAATTTAATTTTTATACTTTAATTATTACTTTTTATTTTATTATAAGTAGATGCTAAGATCTAACTAGTAGATCTTAGTACCAAGTTTAAATTTCTGTATCTTTTAATTTTTGCTTTTTATTTTTTGACTTCACTTTTGATTTCAAAATTTTTTTTTTTAAAAAAAAAAATTAAAGATTTCAAAACTAAAACACTACCTTTCCTGTGGATTCGATCCGACTCATTGCTATCTATGTATTTTTAATTATTTTAAGAAGTCAGATTAAACTGATAAATATGGTGTTTTAACGACAACATCGCACTTTTATCAACGGGCCTTAGATTTAAGTTAGCATTTAAAGAGTAATAGTGTTCGTCCATCCTTTTTTTTTTTTGAAACTTTTTAACTTGAATTTTTTGAGCCATCAAGGATAAAGTTGAAATTTTGGATCCTCATAAACCATCTACTTGCTGTATTTAGCACCAAATATTCCAAATTTGGACCTATTTAGGGGAGATTATTAAGTAAATATAATAGCATTCCTTCAAGAATGAGGTGAATATAAAATAGAGGTAAGATTAACCCCTCTAAACCTCAAAAGAGGAAACAAAAAACTAGCTTGGAGTTTTTAAATGGCATATTTTCACGTATATAAACTTGAATAATTATATTACAAATGAAAAAGAACGATCATTTTGGTATTTTTGTATTTTCATTCTCTACAAAATAATGAAATATCCCATGAAAATTGGTGGTGTAGATGGCATTTGCAGAAAACTTATCATATTCCTTACTTTTATTTTCATGTTTTCAAAATATAATAAATATTTGGCAAAAGATTTTAAAGACTTGATAAATAATTTTTAAAATAGAAGAGTTTTGTCCTGCATGTTGTACAGCCCACTTCTTTTTTTTTTTCCTATTGAGTTTTTGAAAATGGAAATACAAAATTTGAATAATGCCAAATGGGTTGATAATCATCTTTACTATTTTAGGCTTTTAGCCTGTTTATTTTTAGTTATAAAGTGTGTGGAGGAATTATTGGATTTAACTCCTAATATGGTTTAATTATTACTTAGTCAGGTTTAATTCATTAGGTCAAGTCCTGAATCAATTATGGTGATTCCAATTAATTAAAGAGTTCTATTTTTTATAAGACTTAGACTGAAATTTTTACTCTAATTTGGATTAAGTTTTTTGATGGGATAAGACAAGTGTATGTATAAATAGAGGTAGTCTGCTCCCTTTTCTTCAACTCTTAGCAGGGTGTGATGATTTTCATCAATCATCCGCATTAAGGTAGAGGATGAAGAAAAGAGAAGACTAGCTACTTGTGGAAGATGGATCTAACACTTTGCGGGCTACGAGATCATCATATTGGTGAGACGATGACACAAGATATGTTTTATATGATTTTGTATAAATATTGAATCACGATCCAAGCATAAAAGATTAAATTATCTAACATATGGTATCAGAGCCCAGGATCCATATTTCGTATTCATGTAAAAAAATTTTTAATAAATTTTGATTTATTTTTAAAAAATTAAAATCATGATTTTATATTTTCAAAATTAATTAAGGCTTAAGAAAATTAAATTATAGTTTTTAAATTTTTTAAAATAAAAATTAAAAAAATAAAGAAGTAGGAAGAGGGTTGCCGACCTGCCCTCTTCAAGGTGGCCGAATCTTTTGGTCCATGTCCAACGGCCGCCAGGCCACCCCCTTTGGGGTTGCGCTAATGCCGCCCGCGATGGCCTGCGAATGGGGTAGCAGTCATGATTGTTGCCATGCCGACCACGGTGGACTGGTGCTACAGGCCGGTGGTGGTGGTGATCATGATTGCATCGGTAACAGTCGAGAGTGGCGGCGGCCGCATGGGGGATGGCCCCATGGATGACGTCTCACGGTGTTTTGTTGTGACTGCAAAGGTAGCAGTGGCGAGAGTCGGTCGGCTGCCCATGCGGCACGAGAGAGAGCTCTCTCGGTTAGGGAAGAAGGGGTTTTTTTGGGTATTGAATTTCGGATCCAGATCCAAACCCATTCAAACATGGATTCAAATCCATTAAAGCCTATCAAGTTTCGGGTTTTGATCCATTAAGGTTTTGGATCAAACCCGAACCTATTAATCGAATTTTGTTTTTAAAATTATTTTATAGATAAGCCCTTAAAAATTTAAATTTTGAAAAAAACCTTAAGAGCAATTTTGTAATTTAGTCCTTTAGTGCAATTTTATAATTTAGTCCCTAATAAATTAATAAATTATATTAAGGACCATGTCGGTTTTTTGAATAGTTTTAAAGCTGCTATTTTATATAAAAACTTCTATTTTTTATTATTTACGATTAAGTTCTTTATTGTTAAAATTTGTTTATTTTTTATCCGATTTAAGCAATTTTTGAATCATTAGACTTATAATGATTTGAGAAACATTATGGTTAAATTTTTTATATAAAATAAAATATTTTAATAATTAAATTATTTAATTGATAATTTTACTTGCTATTATACTATTCAAGTATATTTTCATATAGCTCCAAAGGATCCGGAGCACTCTATAGATTTTGGATAGCTGAGTCATTGAGGACTAATAATTTTCTCTCATTATAATTTTAAAATTACATAAAAATATATCTATTATAGTAAACTCAAAGGTGACTTTAATTTAATATAAAATTAATAGTAAAAGATTGATTAACTTAAATTGCATAAAGATGAAAAATTCTACACCCAAAGATGGGATTAACCTCAAATTTTTATAATCATGTTAATTAAGCACTAAAAGTGCAACTAATATGATAGATCATAATTTAAATATCAATTATGTGTACATGCCATAATTATTATTCTAGCTTATATATTTCATATTATTGTTGATTATGATTTATGTGATGCATGTTTTGGCATTGTTTATTATGTTTAAATTTATGATTAAATTAGTTATGTCACTTATTATATATTATAATTTTTATCCAAAGATATTTTATAGTTATATAATAAATATTATTAGCAGAATTATATTATAAAATTTGCATCATGATGATAATTGTGAGTATATTCTGTTATTTATAGCTATGACTCATGCTTCTAGAGCTCTCAAAATGGATCGACCTATTTAGACCCAAAAAATAGTAGGACTGGGCTAGTTGTTTGGTAGCCCATTTAACAAAAGAACTTTTTAGCCTAACTCGTTTATGGCCCGGCTCGTGAAGGGCTAACCCATTTATTTAAAAAAATTATTTTAAAATACTTAAGCACTTAAAGTAACCGATAAAGTAAATTTTTTGGAGTTATTTCATATTTACTTTTATTGTTTTAAAATTTAACGTAGGAATTTATTTTATTTATTTATTTGATGAAGTATTATATTTGAGAGTTTTTTAATTTATTATATTTTTTTAATTTTTTGGTGAGTTATAAGGGCCAACCCGTTTAGACCCTTCATTTATAGGGGCTAGGATTAGGTTGCCTATTTGATGGCCCATTTATCAAAAGAGCTTTTTTGACCTGG